>VZTA01009221.1:1922-30118 GCA_013398855.1 Mohoua ochrocephala | reverse complement strand
CCCCGCGGGCGGGAGCCGCTTTCGGTTTCATGGCAACCCCCGGGCGGGGAGACCCCGGCAGCGGCACCGCCCCGCTCCGGGCGCCGGCGGCGCTCCCGGGCTGGGGGGGGGAAGCCACGGCGTCCCCCCGCCTCCTCAGGGACGGCGGCTCCGGGACCCGCGGCTGGGGAAGGCTCCCCGGCAGCCCATCCTCACCGCACCGCCCTGCAGCCCCCCAAACGCCCTGGGAGGTTCGGTAAGGTCGGGAGAGCCGTCCCCCGCAGGCCAGGGAGTTTTCCGGGAGCGGGTAACGAGGAGCAGCGGCGGGGCTCGGACACGGCACTCGCTGCCCGCCCTCCGCCTGCCTGCAGGGAGGGCAGGTAGTTGCTCTTTCATTATTTACACCTGCGGGACTGAAAGAGCGAAACAAAGCCCACGCTAAATAGGCAAAGGACACGGACATGCCACGTGGCAGTTATTATTTGCTATTATTATATTATTATTGCATGCCAGTACTACTGGCTAATGACCCGAGACGCGCCGAAGGGTTCCTTACAAAGGCAGGCAACACCGCCCTCCTCCAGCCAGCAGCACCGATGCGAGGGCTCTGCTGCCTGTTCCACATCACCTGCAGCTGCACTTTGTTCTGTCTTTCACATTAAACCACTTCTAGGAAAACCGGTCTCTAAGGAACATTCCATCCTAGCACACGCACAAAAGCACTGAGGGTAACAAAAAAAGAAACAATTGGGTCGCGTTATCTGGATTGTCTTCAAAGGAGCTCTAAAACCAATACTAATAAAATGGTTTCAGAAAGATTCTTCTTTTGCTAAAATGACTCAGAATTGTCACTCCCGAGGGAGTCAGTCCATATTGCATTGACTCTGGGAGTCCAGCAAAGACATTACAACAGACACTTTTAAAAACATTCCTTCTTGCAAAAATTAAGTTGTTTTTATTTTTTTATTAGCTTTTAGGAATATCCTGATTAGTCTGGGTACTACTTGCTGGGAAGTTCACGGGAAGATCCATCACAACAACAGGCATTATGTTCCTGCAATTAAATATTTATAAATTCAAATGAATAGTTCAGAGATGGGATCAGCTTCCCAAGATGCACACTGGCTGCACTATCCCCCAAGTGCAGAACATGATAATTCCCCAGAACGGTGCTTTGTGGGGATGAAGATCCATCGATAAAATCATCAGGTATCAGGGTGCAGGCATTATTTTAAAAATCCCAACTCTTAAGGCTCAGTGAGCGTAACAGGAGGCCTGGTCTGCATTAAGACAAAGTTGCATCCTTGAAGCTGCAGTAGAGATCACAATCCCTGAATCTCAGTGCTTCCTTTTGAGCCACTCCAAGGGAAAACTGCCAAGTCAGTAACAGCAACGAGGATTTATTGTGCAGCTAGAATTCTCTCAGTGTACAAAACTGCACTGAGAAAGAGCTTTAAGATTAAAGATTTGACAGAACTAAAAAGTAGCAGCCTTCACTAGTAGTGAAAACGAAGTCGCTATTTTCCAAACTTATACTTTAGAATTAATTTTCAGGCTATCTGTTCTATGAAAGGGGCCACCTGCTAATTAAATAGTCCAGATACTGTTGCCTGTATATTCTTCTTCTCCTCCCTACCTGACTGCACGTTTTTGATGCCTAATTCATCAGCAATGGACTGTGAGTAGTGTTAAGAGTTTATGTTTGCTTTTTATATCTTATATAAAACTGCCTGGGATCTTAAAGCAGATGTCTATCACATCATTGCCTGGTTTTAACTCACTCTGAGAAAGGCAAACCCTTGAGGTTTGGCTGCCTCAGCCTCAGGAAAAGCTGGAGGCTCACCACGTTTAGCAGGACTACCAAGCTGCATTCAGTGCCGTTTACAGTGCAACACTGTTGACTTCTCTACAACTTCCCCTGCATTTTGAAACACATCTCCAAGCACGCTATTTCATGGTGTTTGGCTTTGCTTTTGCCTGACCACCACAGTTCTGCCTGGCCTCAGCTGTAAATTCAGTCTATTCCTTTCTTTTGCTATAAAGAGGCACAACACGGTCCTAGTAACCTTCATCCCAAACTATTCCCTAAACTCTGCAATTTGTCTCTATCCATACACCAACTCCCACATCTGTAAACTACTGCCTTGTGTTCTGTTCTCATGCACCGTGAGGTTTCCAGAAAAAAAGAAAAATCCCAACGCTCCAAGGACGAAAACCTAAGGACAAAAGTACCTAATTCCTTTTGCTCAGGAGCAACAAATTAAACTGCTTTACTATCATGTGCAATGTTTAGTGATTGTTTTATTAAATGCAGAAATACCTGCTCAATTTCGTACCCATTCTGATTTAAAGTGCAACAATTAAATCTGATAGTTCTTGTACATCCATATTTTGCAAGTGTTGTTTCTTGAATACACGTTGTTCCGATTATGCCTTGCATTTGTAAAATGTAATTTTTTAGTACCGTTTTGCTTTATTAACTAAAATAAACTGTACAAAAAGCTGTAGAGTTACATTAGCTTTGAACAATGTAGGATACACGTTCTCTGCCAAACGTTAGTGTGCAAACATTGTACATTTTTTAAAGTGACAAAATTAAGCCAACCTTGAAGTCAGAGTTCATTACTACATTACAAAACAGGAGACTAGATATGGCAAAAGAAATTTCCCACTGAAATCAACACCATTGTATAATTTTATTTCTAATTCTTAAAAAAATATAAATGAATTTAGAAGAGAATCACAGTATAAGGGCCCTAACATATTAGACCATTACAAGGTACATAAAAATAGAAGACACAGATTTCTTTGAAACTTTAATCCTTTGATTAAGCAGCAAGCATATCACTCTCCAGGCAAACACTGCTTAAAACAAACCCTACCCCGCAAAACAGGACGTGCAAACTGTATGCACATATTCTGCAAAGCACACAATAAAGACATTTTGCTATGTACATACTTATTTAGTACTACAAACGCTAGGAGTTCCCTACTGTGTGCTACAGTGTATGTAAATTAAGAAATACTACCCTACCTATCTCTGACCCTCCCTCCCCCCTTCAAATACAGCACCTTTGCCCAGTTATAGAATATTTAAACAAGATTAAACGGAATTACAATGTACTGAACAGTTTCATAGCAGTTGGTGGTGGCCAACTGTACTGTAACACCCAACATTCTGCATACTGAAGTCTATCGACAAGAGACAAGACAAAAATTAGCAGAGGTACAATACACACACCTGGGAGACTCAATGCTTAAAAATAAAATAAAAAAAAAACAGAAAAGAAAAAGAATCCTGAAGATGAATCTTACCACCGTTAACAATTAAGCTGTAAAAATGTACCAGCTTGGTTTTGTATTGGTTTTAAAGACCAGAGAGCAGCCAGATTTGTGTGGAGCTGGTGAGGGCACACTAAAGACTCGTGACTCCCAGAACACAAGTATCCCTGACCACGAATTCCTCGGTGCTTGTTTTAAAATTCTGCTTTTCTTAGACAGGGGGTCATCTGATGCTCACATAGGGGCTAAGCATCTACTCTGATGCAAAATAAAATTTGTAAGAAGGACCTTTTGTACAACACCTCAGCACACCAGTGAAAGCTGTTCAGAAAGAAAAACCTCTCAAGTTTGATCTGAGAATATTTTAAAATGAAGAACTAAAACATAAAGGTCAACACTAACTGCAATTCAGGCTACAATTATCAAACTTTAATACTAGATTTTCAAATGAAATAAAATCTGATAGTACAAGAACTTCCCTTTGCACATAAAAAAAGACCTTACCTAGCTGCTAAACTGATCATTAGACCACCCACTTTATCTGTGGAAAAAAAACCTAGGGAGAACACATTCCATTTCCATAAAAAGTCTCATTTTAGTCAAGGGCAAATCTAGTTAATAACAAAATGGATTTAAAAGGACTTTTAGACACCATTTCAGCTATAAGCAAAAATAACTTTCTAAATAGTATGACAGTCAACATGAATATTCTTACATAATCAAGAATGCATTATTTTCCAATAGCTTAATTCAGATCACATAGTTTCAAATAGTGCTACTCATATTTGGAGCCTGGTTTACTTGGAGGGTAGAGGCATCTGCTTTTACAAAAGAACCCCCAAAAAACCCCATTTAATTTAAAAAAAACACACCCCAAAACACTGCTGGGCATCAATCAAGGTTTCAGACGAGAATGCAATGAAACGAGTTTCTTTCAAACTCCTAAAATTTGGAAGCAGTACTAATATCTAAATGCAGGTTTTACTGAGTCAATAAAATAAACAAACACCCTCTTCCTTCCCCCAATACCCTCAACTCATGTTATCAAACTTTGCCAGAAATACAGCAGGAGTCAAGAGAGAATCACTGGAAGACTGGGATGGCAGCAGGTAACTACTCTCACGGTATTCTACCAGCACCACCAGCCTCTACACTTCCCTCATTAATGCTCAAGCAAAGTATCAGTGATCTAACACGAACTGCAGACAGCCATTCTCAGAGGAAGGGAATTCTACTGTACTTGCATTAGAAGAATTAGTGGAATAACAAATTAAATTAATACGTCTTGCTGGATGGTTCCTCTCCTGTCATCCCCCTGGGTGGTGGAAGCTGCTGCCTCTCTATCCTGCCCACAGGACAAGACTGCAGCAGGAAACTGGACTCCCGCTTCCAGTTAAATTCTATGAGTAGAACAATGCATGGGATTTAATAAGTTTGGTACAATAGCTCACTGAGTCTTCAGAATACTCTGAAAGAGGAGTATTTAATAAGCCAGTACCTTTTAAAACAAGATAAAATGTTCTGGGAAAAACATGAAGAGAGAAGACCTACATTTTACAAGCATGTGAAATGCTTCTATTGTTATCTAAACAGGGCCAAACATTCTGAACCTGAAGCCGTTATTTTCTTTCAAAAAAAAGTAAAAAAAAAAAAAAAAATTAAAAAATTCACACACACAAAAAAACCCAACACTACATTTAAGTCTCCTACAATATTATCTATTTCTAGATTTGCCAGACTACTTTCCTGTAGTTAGATGCTTGACTATAAAGAACTGTAATAAAATAAATAGAGTAAAAATCAGTTAAACAAAATCTTGGTGTGTTGAACATTTATTCGTTTAAGAAGTTAGCTTCCTTCAACAGTTATTCATACAGAGGAGGGCTGCAGCGTAGGCATTGTTCTGCTGTACAAGTCTTCGGCATAAAAATATTTTTATACAGGTGGTCATTGACGTCGTTCCGTTTCTAGTTCTTAGCTTGCTCCTCTGGAAAACTGGTCTGATACCTGTGAAGGCTTGCTCTTTTCTCCCCTTCATTATTTGGAAAAAAAAAAAAGTACATCGATAACAATTTTTCAAATGTGGGAGTTAGCATAATTCTGCTTTTATTTCTTCAGTGCAGAGTGGACTGAGATTCTGTCTGAATTCCGATGAGCGAGGGTGGCTGCTGGCCACTGCCCGTGGTCAGCACGGGCCGGGGGTTGAGACGAGGAGGCATGGAATTAGCTGGGCGGATGAGCGGGGGGGGAGGCTGGTTTAGGGTCGGCCGCGGCTGAATGAAGCGCGCCTGCTGCTGGAGCGGCGGCGGCTGGCGGTGCAGAGCAGGAGCAGCGGGAAGTGCTGGACGAAGTAACGGGGGCGGCTGATTTAAAGTTGCCATGGGAGCGGCAGGTGCTGGAGCAGATGCCTGTGCTGGAGGTGAAGGGCCTAAACACTGAGTGGCCGGAGTGCTTTGTGCCTGCACAAAGGACAAAGACAAGACTGCGTGAACAGCCATCCTGGCCAGGACGTGACGCAGTCGGGCTGCCACTGGCCACTACACAGGAAACAGCATTTAAAAAAATAAAACCAAAGAACTGAGAAGTTACTGAAAAGAAATCACCAACCAAAACATTATAGACAGCAGAACTAAAAATATTTACGAAGCAAGTCTTCTTCTAGAACAAGAAGTGTATTTTAACACTAAAACAGTAACGTGATCGTCACTATCAAAGGTGCAGTCCTGCTCCCAGCTGGTTAACGACATTGGCTGAAGTTCTATGCAAGCTCATCATCATTCTTTAGAATGCGGTTTGCCACTCCACACCAGTTAACCTTATATTTTATCACTAAATAAAATGCTGTTCCTCAACCCATGCTTACTTATTTCTGGTACACAAAACACACCTCATCTTCTTCATCAGTGCTCTTTCCTGATGCCACATTAGAAGTATTTTTTGTGTCCTCCCCTAAAGCAGAAGCATCACCATTAGAAGCCAGGGTTCCTTGTTCCGCTTCCCATTCCTGCAATACCTCCTCTAAGTTAAACCGACGCCTGTAGTTTACAAAGAAGTTCTTCACTTGGCCAACAGTCTTGTTGCCAATTACATCTGCAATAGCTTGAAAATCTTTACCGTATTTTCGGACACCTGGAAGGCAAAGTAAATAACATAGCTGTGAAGAATCAGTCAGACACAGCTACGTGTGATGTATTTATAGAGAGAACCTATGGGACCTGCAAACCGAGGACTCGCTAATTAGGAGAACTTCTCAATTAGGAGAAGGCCTCAATTTCCATTAAAACAAAGTAATTTTTAATAGCACAGCTATCAACATACAAATCAAGAACTTTATTAAAAAGTCATTACCCATTCTTCTTAAAGATCCTGGCTTACTCACCAAGCCTCTCAACCTAAAACCACAGAGATCTGGCCTCTGACAAACACAGTAAACCTTTCAGTGTGCTCAGGGTAAGGGCAGGAGCCCAAGACCAGCTCAAGAAGGGAGGAAGGGTGACCGAGCGTGTGTGTATGGCTGTGAAGAGAATAAAATGCTAGGAATGTCAGGTGGCAGACACTGATAGCTCCCACGGGCTCCCTCCACGCCAGCTGCCTGCAGAGGGTTCTTTCGCACAGCCAGTGGGGCAGGAGTGGCAGAGGGCAGAGCAGGGGGACACAGCTCACTAATCACAATACACTGCTCATTCCTGCACTTGTGACACGCTCTACTAGGCTATGCAGAGCAACTGGCAAGTGTTCACATCCCAAAGTCTGTTTTGAAGCTTTCATTCACCATTCAAACTGGGTAGAAAAATCTGGGGGTTTGGGACAACCACTTTGGAGAATGCAAATATATATAAGTTACTGGTGTCAGCTTATAAGATGGCCCAGCACAAGCCTCCAGGATTAAATCCCCTACTGATAAGCAGCATGACAGGTGATCTTTGCATTGCTCTTTTCATTAATTTTTGTACTGACATCAGTAGTCACTATTGTTTATGAGCACTTCAAAAGAAAATCCCAACATATATTTTAAATACTTCTAGAACTACATTTACATATAACACAAAAAAACTGAGTGCAACATTCCATCGTTTTTAAGTTAAAAATTGAATTATAATAAAAAGTATATTGATTTTAATATTTAGAGTATGTGTCTAGTTATTCCCCTCTCCTGCTTAAGAAAAAAACTCCTCAACCTCTCCCACCTCCTAGAAAACAGCTTTTAGCTACACAAAGTTTTTTTTAATTACAAGTGACAAAAAGTTTGGAGACTCGAAGAAATAACCCAGTTTTGTTCCAGAGTGAGTAAACAGAAGACTAATTTTTTTCGCTGTCAGTTATGCATGAGTGAATTACAATTTGACTTTTCCTGTGAAGCTCCTGATAACTAAACTCATTCAGAACATATTAGAGTGGTTAGAGGACAGGCACTCTTTCTCATTACAGGAAAAGAAATTTATGCCTGATTTCATGCCTCACTTCAGAAAATGAAGCAAAGTGTTCAGAAAGTGAGAGTTGTTTCAAATCTGAAAGCTATGTTCCTTTTCAACTTAATTGTGAAGAGTGTGACCTTCAGTTTGTTCTGCTCCTTTCTACTCTCCTCGTTATTAGGCACTTCTGATGTGGTAATGCACACTCCCTGCAATTTAAAAGGAAAGTTCACCTCCAGGACAGTAACAAATTCTGTAGCTGAAGCTGATGTTCCAGCTGTCAAGAGCCCAGCTACATTATTTAGTATCTTTTCTGGGGCATACAAAAAAATACAACCCTCCTGATTGCAGGAACCTTGGAAAGATTTCAGAGCCACGTGGGAGGGCATGTATCCAGGCAAAGCAAAGACAGGGATTTGGCTCTGTGCTTTATCAGCTGCACAAGGTATCAGCTATACTCCCTAAAAGCTGTGCCTGCCCACAGAACACTGCCTCCAGTACTTTAATATTCTTTGTCTGCCCTACCATTACCACCCTTACTGATTTATAATGAACATGCAATGTCCACTGCAATATATCTAACATCCTCTACAATTAATCAAGTGAACAAGGTGCCCAGCAGAACAAAGCACATTTCTGTTAGAAAACTAATTTAGACTTTTAGTGATTTCAGCCTTTTCTGTTACTATGCTGGCTACACTTCTTTCCTCCCTTAATCTGCAAAACAACTGAGCCTGCTGGTTATTTTCAACTCAGGCTGTCAAAAATAAGGTCTTAAAGCCTATTTCCAAGCAAACAGCTTGAAAACAAGGTACCTTGCCTTTACTGAGAACCCAACTCTAAAAAAAAAAAAAACCTAAAGAAAATATAATTTCCTTAGTTTAGCTACACACAGCACTACTCATTTTGGATTCTTCTCAATGTTATTACTACTGCTCTACCACAATGATGTATTAAAAGCCTTTCAAGCTACGTAAGAAAGAGAGAAAATTCACTGTGTGTTTATGAAACTTTAATGTATAAGGTGATGGCATATCTGTAAGAGTTGTTGCCAAGCCATCATCCCTGTCAAACTGGGGCACATTACTTATGCATCCTTACACAAATTCAGTGCTAAACAGCCCCAAATTCTTTCTCATATGTTTAATCCATTATTCAATAAAAATAATTTTATTAGGCTGATGAAAGTGAAGCTTAAAAAGGACGACTGCACAGCCTCACTTCACATGTATGAATGGTTTTCTCCCAGCTCATTTGAAAGCAGCCCAGATCACAGGAATCCTTCAAGCTCTTCAGAACTTCACCCAGCTGCAAAGGTACACTGGAACACGTGCAGGCTCTTGATTACAGTATTTCATCTTGAATGTCTCTCTTGGAGAAACTCATAAATCCAAGTTTGATGCTGTTTACGCTGCTTAATGTTGTACAGCACAGCAAACACAAAATATTAATCAGGGTGCAAAGCAATATGATACAGCACCACAACGAGGCAGAAATGGTTAATGGGAGCTGCAGTTCCACTGTGATGGGATTACAGTGCTCCTGGCAACTATCTCATGTAGAGTTAGATCCTGATTGCCCCAACTGCTTTTCCCTGCAATGCCTTGAAAGTCATGCACTGCTTTTCAATGCAAATTTTGTTGTCTTGAACAAGTGTTAAAACATTTTGCAATTTCATGGCCAAGATCTCAGTTTGAAAATATGATGGTGCTTATATATTTCTGTACACAAAAGTTTGTACTTTAAGAACACTAAGTGATGAACTGGCCCATTACATTCAACAACTATTCAAAGGTGAACTGTTACCTGATAAATTATACTGCAAATGTATTGGCTCAGAGATCCTGAGTCTACAACCCCATTGCAGGCACCCACACTGCTTTTAAGATTACACACAGCTCTATTTTAAGATAAGTTTTCTCATTACCTCTTTCTTAGTTCCTGGCAATCTCTTGAGATTAGCCTATAGATAACGAGTTTTTTCATGTTTAGGAAAAACAGTACCAAAATTATATTACTGCATCTTACATTTACAATTTCTATGGTTAGATTCATTGCCCAAATTCAACTGAACAAATCACATAAGTGCCACCTACCTGCTTAATGCTTATGATTTCTGTAAAATTATTAAAAGCATATGCCAAAATATACCAATATGTTTAATGAAATAAATCTATTTTAAAAAGTGTACAAACTAAATGTCCCCATGTTCAAGTCAACTTTCAAGTCCAAGCCTAATGCACATTATGGAAGCTTTTAGTACAGCAGCTGTGGCTGTCTTCCAAAAACAAAGTCAGGGAAAAACACAGCATGGCTCCCTCGTGCCTAGAGTCTACTACCTCAAGCAATTGCTTTGAAGCAAGAAATCAGGGTCCTTAGCCTGAGGGATGGGAGCACTCTCATTCCAGGAGAGAGAATGAGCAGTAGGTGAGGGAGGGATAATTAGAACACTTTGTTCTTGACATTAAGATTCTCTCCCATCTCCATTTTATACAGTGACAAGGGAAGGGGACCATAAAGGAAACAATACATATAAGCAGCACATGCCAATGAAAACAGACTTCTTCCAGAAGGCCTGATTTCTCACCCCACCCTTAAGGCTGACTCCCTTTATAAAACACAGAACATTCCCTAGAGACCAGAAGACTAGAACTCCTCTGCAAGGAGTCACCACCAACCCTTCATTCTCTTTTGCCCAGGCTCCAGTTTTTTTGTCTTGCTGGCCACAGAGTGCCATAGCTCAACAAAAGCTGAGTGTATTCTTATCACTTCCCAAAATGTTGCTTAGGGAGAACTCCAATAACTACACTATGAAAAGGCAAGATGGTTTGAATCCTTTCATTCTAAGGCAGGCACAATGACCCTGCATCTTCCCCACTTTTCCAGAAAGCCTTCTACTTACTAGACTGTCATACTAGAGACAGGCATCTCCTTTGCTTGCATCTGGGAACAAAGTACTGAAGTATTTAGAATAGTGAGAGGATGAACTTTGGACTGAGAAGAGTTTGGAGATACATGCCTCAGGCTTGGATTTGTAAGTTGAAAGGCATGATTTAAGACACACCATGTCTTTCTGTAATTCCATTCACACTTAAAATAACCAAACTTTAGGTTCAGTCATCTGACTAATAAGAACCAGGTATGGCACACCTGTCAACTTTACACTGATATCCTGATCCATTGAATATTTTCTACTAAAACTCAGTCTCTCATTTTCAAGGTGAAGAACACAGAGGAATAAAGCAGATAGATATAACTGAGCTGAGTATATTATCCTTATAAAAGATGATCCATATAAGTGAGTCAATATACAGACAATATATGCCTTCAAGACAGCATCTCCAGATATTCCCCTTACATGTTCCTTGATTTGGCAGTGCATGCTAACACAAGAGTCAGTTTTCCTTCATATAAATGAAATAAATGCAAATTAGCTGTATGAACAACCTACTAGAAAATGCTGGGTTTTTAGTCCAGTAAGACTGTAAGTCAAGCATCCATATCCAGCTTCAGACTCTTAATTAAGAGGCCTAATGGGTAGATACCTGCCCATTATTCCCTCATGAACAGAGAAAAGCAACAGTAAAGCAGATTTACCTCTGTTTTTTCCTACTTTAGGAATATGTAGATGTCTTAAATGCTTCAAATTTTATTACTTTTGCTTTAGTCTTCCACCTTAAAGAAATTAATGTAAAGTGATTTAGAGGATGATTGAAGGGACTCTCTGGTACTAATACCGTTGTTAAACCCTGCTTAGCTCTTCCCTTTGAAATTTAACATGGGTAACAGAAAACCTACTGTCGTGTTGCTTGAATAAATGCCCTAAATATTCTCAGTGGTTTTGCTGCTTTCCTGGTGACCAGATAAAGTTTAGCTTTGCATTAGAGGGAAATACAAATATAAGCCTGAGCACCTCTTCAAACCCTTTGCATCAGATTTCAACTTGCTGCTACTATTAACATACCTTGTACTGCAAGAAGCTGCTCTTCTGTGGTCCAACGGGCATTGATTTTCTGATTAGACTATTAAAATTAGAAAAACGGCACAAAGATCATTAAATTGTTTCAACAGCTGCAAAACATCCGAGCATCAATGTGTTCTACTTGCACTACATTTTGCAAAATAGGTAAAAACCGCTTGCTTATAAGCCATAAATTTATAGTTTAGGATTCTTTTCGTGAAGAGCAAATAGTATTTATGAATTGGAGCTTGAAACTTTGCCAGCAGTTTTTCCTCTGTTTTATTGCAGTTCTTAGTATCAGCTATGTAATAACTTATGCACAAGCTAATGATCTTTATGCAGACAGAATTTGAATTTATAGTAACATTTATCTAAACTATTTGGACTTGGTGTTTAGAGCATTTTGCATTCACGTTATGTTTCATATCCAAGCCTTTAAAACAAGCAAAAACAGAACTTCAGTAGTAATAGATCATTCATTTCAGATGCCAAAATATATATATACATAGTCATGTTTTCACACAGAACACAGAATTCATCACTGGCAATCTACATTACCTACTTTTAATCCAAAAAGCCCCCATGTATCAGGGCTCAAGTTCAGCTCTCTATTATTGTGGACAGACATGACATTTCAGTTTTTCCTGCTTCTTTTTTCAACCAGTTGCCATAAAAAAAAAAAAAGCCTACCACCGACTTCTTGTAAAGAAGCCAGACTCGCCCCTGCACGTAATTTAATGGATCCTGTTTAAGCTGCTGCTGGAGTGCAAACACGAGGCTGTAGCAAAACACATTTCTGCAGCTTCCCACTAATGCAAGTGCAAGGCCACAAGTTTTAGTATTTATTCTGATTTACCTCAGGAGGTTTGAATTCTTCAATCCCGCCTTCCATTTTCTGTTTAAGTGCACTGTTTACTTGCTTAGCATTTTGAACCTTGGTCAAAAACAACAAAGTTAATCAGCTCCACAAAGAAAGTTGGTCACTTTACACATTTATCTTCACTAGGATTGCCACAAGTGTACCTCCTAAGTTAGAAAGAGAAATATTATGGTTTAAGGCTTCACTACTTTCAACTGTTTTAAAAAAAACTTAAAAAAACCAAAACAAAACATCACAGTTTACTATGGAGAAAAAAAAAATTAAGCCAGTCTTTCAAAAGAACAGTTTGTCTGCAAGAATTATAAAAGCTGTTCATAACAAGTAAATTTTGAGAAGGATGCATATGTTCTTGAAGAATAGTCTAGACACAAAACCTGATTCTTAGAAATGTGAGCTGTATTACATTTATTAATTTATTAACGTCTTCCTTCTCAAAAAAACCTCCAAAAAACCATGAGATGTTCCCAGTTAGTTCCTTCTGACAGATGCTTTTTATTGACCTGAGATCAATCTGATTTTCTTTAGGGGGGGATTCTTGAAATTATTTTAAATATTTCTTAGTTTATAAAAAGGACAGACCTACCAAATTGTACATATACACATCTATGAACCACTTAAATCTGACAGTGATGCACATAAGGTAACATAGGTAAGAAAATAGTTTTGCATACTATGGTGCACAGCTATTACAAGGGTTCTTAAGTATGGACACAAAAGCAGACAACTCAGTGGGAGAATCCAAAGGCTGCATCTCTGAGATCACTGCAAGAAAAAAAAAAAAAAAAAAGAGAAACACAACCTCAAGGCTGTAACTCACCTACACTTAGGCTAAAGAGTGAAACCCACCTATGCTATTTAGCCCCAGAGTCCTGCTGTGACAGAAAGAAGCTTATTTCTCCTGTAAAAGAACATAAGGGAGCAAAAACCCCATGAAAGAAACCCTTTATTCACTCCATAATTTTGCAACAGGGCAGCTCTATAAGGAGGCAAAAATTCCAGAAGATAAGCCTTGACTCTGTAGCCCCTAGAAAGCAAGCATGCACATAACTGCTGTACCCTCAGAAGCTGAATAATTACACGTTTCAACTTTAAATGCCAAAATTTAATTTCTCCATGCAAAGGACGCAGGCAATTTTCCTCTTAAAGGTGAAGACCAAAAGGCTTTTCTAAATTTAATAAGAAGTAGAAAACTTATCAATTCAAACAGAGAAATGACTAGGCCCATGATTTCCACACGCCTCCCATACTTTCACAATATGTGGGAAAGGACATCTAGAAAATCAGCTACAATTTAAAGCATAACAAATGTAACTTCCTCTGCTCCATTGGTCTCATTTTCACTTTTCACACAAATACGTCTAACAAAGTAAAAAAAAAAAAAAAATCAAATCAAATCAAATGTGACTTTTGATTTTTCCTGTCCCCAAATCTGTAGCACTGTTTTAATGCCACCTTCCTTTTTTTTTTAAGCAAAAAGTCATCTTGCTTCATTTTATCCAAAAGAGCAGATGAACGTAAAAAAACAAAACTGAAGAACAGCTACTGTCCAGCATTTGTGGTGATAACTGTGGAACAAAATGAGGAAGACTCACATTAAAGAAGTTTCAGAATCTTCACAGATAATCTTCAAAATCATTACAATCAGAACAATCTGAGATGAAAAAAAAAACCAAGACCAATAACCCATGGTACCTGTCGCTTTAATGAGATTAGTTCCATATCCAGCTGTCTAAGAATTGTGTTGGCTGCATTGGGACTACAGGAAACAGCTATCACATCTTCCTGGGTCAGGTACATGCCTTTTGGTGGACGGCATTTGGAACGCTGGGAATGGTGGCGATGCTGCAAGCTCTGATACTCTCTTCTACCCAGACCTATTTTGCTGGTCTGAACAGGCTGCTCATTATTGCCCTTTAATTTACAAGAAATAAATCATTAAAGAATAACAGTATCTTGTATACGACTTTACTAAAAAGAATGAAGTAGCAGATAGCATTGTAATGCCATATTTATGACACAGAAAACTTAAACTAACATCCTCCTTTGCATGTAGCACCCAACTATGTCTTGCAGATGAGTTGATGGAGCATACCAGTCATCTGCTGGATACGCCTGCATTAGTCTAAGAAAGGTCAGTTTTCAATTTATTTTTTTTTTTAACATGGCCACAAATACAATAAATGTTATGGAAATCTCAGTTTGAATACCATGAAAGAGGGCAAACATTGAGAACCTATTACATATACAGTAGGTAAGTAATAGACGTGTATGTA
The DNA here is from genome assembly GCA_013398855.1 of Mohoua ochrocephala. Taxonomy (NCBI): domain Eukaryota; kingdom Metazoa; phylum Chordata; class Aves; order Passeriformes; family Acanthizidae; genus Mohoua; species Mohoua ochrocephala. The sequence goes on along the minus strand of VZTA01009221.1, from coordinate 15,331 downwards.
TCTTGCTTTTAAAACAAATAATCAGTGACTTTACACATTTATTTCTGACCAGATATGAAAAAATTGGGCAAAGATTAAAGGAGAGGAATGACAAAGTCAACCAGGCCAGCCAAAACTGCAAAATTACATTTCTCTCTGCTGTAAGCACTCTACAGAAAGAGATTGTACTCTTTGGTTTGGAGGGGTGGGGAAGGGGCTGATCTGAGATTTGGAAGAGAGAGTATGGACATACTCTTGCAGTCTTTATAAAAATTTATATAATTCAGAAAACTTGAGCCTTTGCTATCTGCTTCTTTGGAAATGAAGTCTTTTTTGATATGTAACTGTTTTGATATGTTTGGGCACCTAAACATTTCAGCTTTGTCTCCAATTGGCATTGCTGCACAACAGCTACTCTGCATGTGTAAGACTCCCTCAGAGCAACTGAGTAGCTTCCCTACAGGCCAGGAGCAGAGACACAAAAATTACTGTCTCTGCAAGGATTTTCCAATTCAAAGCAATACTTAGTACCAGAACAGCAAGAGGATTCAGGCTTTTCCCTACTTCAAGCAGCTCCCTACTGCTCCTCCCTGCTGGCATCCATGCATGTTAAGAGGAGGTGGTCATCTGACCACAGTGACTGCAAAACCAAGTGCAGCAGCCATTATTATTATTACTGTTATTACTTTCTGTAGTAGTAGTACAGAGCAGCAAACAGTCTCGTTTTACTACACTTGACCTTGTGCCACGTTCTCTTCCCCAGCTAGTATAACATCTTAAGTCCCCAGACATCGTAGAGGCCACCTTAAAAGCACTTAAGATGTGTGCTCTTCCTTGGAAAATTGATGTAGAGCCTTACATCTCTGACATCTAAAAACTTCAAGGTGAGGTTTACTTCTGCCCTGTTTATACTGTTTGGGTTTTGGTTCTGCATTGCTCTTTCGGTATGAAATTGCAGTTCCTGCGTGTTCAATCTGGATTTAAAGTAAAAATATTCTCTCACAATTTTGCCTTGCCAAGATAGCGAGTTTGGGTTATTTTAGTTTTATCTGGTAACAGAAAATTTCCATTGCTGTGTGTTCAAGCAGCCTACTCAGTTTATATTTTGCTTAGGAAGTGAAAGTACGCAAATCCTACCAGAACTATTAGATCACAAAATTATCTTGTGCAGATCCAAACAGCTCATCAGAAACTGCAAACCCATTTGTCCTGTTCCTAGAAGTCTATCAACACACTACTTGCATTCTGGACTGCATGTAATGATTCAAACTATAACCAAGTAAATTGAGCAAAATAGCTCTTATTTAGACATGGCTAAGGCAGCAACTCCAATCATTAGATTGCAAGGACATTGTTAGAACAGCATAAAAGCAAAAAGGTACATTATCAAACCATGTGACATGAGAAGCACTACAAAACATCCCCGTGTTAAAAAAATAATCTCAAACTCTTTCACAGAAAGGGATAATTGTCCTTTTTTCCCCAAGGCCAGCTAGATAAAGGGATACACTGAAGGTCATTGCAAAGCTCAGAACAGAATCTAAACTTATCAGTCTCTTACTCAATATCATTTTTGTTAGAAGTGCAAAGTTTTATTCATAATCCCAGATACCACTTCATGGGAGTGCTGAAGTTTAGCATAACCTCTCCTCTCATTCTTGAGAGGCATGAACTGGCTGATTTAGGAAAATCACAAGTGCTTAAAGTTGATCAAAGAAACAATTAAACGCTTACAAGCTTTAATTTGTTTTTCTAGTCTTGTTCATAGATTGCTTAATGTTTACACCAAAAAACCCCTAAAACCTGAACATACCCTGATCACAGAAGTCATCTGTAAAGCCAACAGTAAGTGCTCATTAGGACAAAAATGTTTTTTTCTCTACATTTATTAGTAGAAAGCATCTCGGTAAAACCACATATTAGTTGAAATGCATCACTTCACTGTGGCTTTGAACAAACAACAAAAGTTGTTCTTAGAAAAATGTAATTTAATTTTAAAATTCAAAGAAAACATTTTGATTCAAATAATTCACAGCCAGTAAAACTGTAAACATATTAACAAGACTGATGGAGGGCAAATACAGCCTGTTTTACCAGGCTGTGAGAGGACACATCTCTTATAAAACTTGAAGATCTCTCAGGACACAGTGGAGGTAATGAGAGATGCATTTACAGCCACAAAATGGCAAAAATATAGGATAAAAATTTGTTTCAATGAGAAGTCTTGACCACTTAAAGACCCTGGGATTTCAGCAGGCTGCAAGTAAACCTCTGTACTACAACTCACTCTTCACAGTAACACGTTCACTGAAAACAAACAAACTGACATTCACCATTAAGTTATCTGTTACCTCCTTTTTGGCTTCTTTTTTGGGATCATAATCACTATCATTTCCATCCATTGGATGAGCTTCTTCTACGTCATCATCACTAAAGACAGATTATACAAAAACTGGTCACTTTATAACTTTTTAACCCCAAATATAAATATGTACCAGGATAAGACAGAATTACCTACTCAAATTTACCTACTCTAACTACATGGCATCTCAAAATTATTTGTAGTTTTCAAAAGACAGCTGTTATAAGCATATTTTCTGTATTAAATTCTAGTAATTATTATGATAAACAAGCAATCCTAAACCATAGTTTCAAAGTTACTTTAAGCAGTGCTGGTACTGCTGCCAAGAATTTGGGTGTCACCTTTCTTCAATTCAACCACTTGTGCCAGCGTGAACACTTATGTGGCCAACTATACACCAAGGCTAGAAATAACCTTTCATTTGCCCCATTACTTTTAATAGACCAATTTTCAAACCACTGCACCAGGTGAATAAACCCTTGCTGAAGCCTGTGGGGAGCATAAGGCAACAATATATGATGGGAAAACATTGGGACTGCTTTTTCACCAAAGTGCTTAAAATCTAGCAATTTAGGGGAGGGACATGAAATCTGCTGAATTAAATCAAAGAGAAAAGGTTAAAAAGAGAATGACTGGATTAGGCTTTAAATTGACCATTCTGACAATATAATTTCTGAATTAATTAATGCAAAAACAGACTAAAATTTCTAATTATTACCAAAAACCCCCAAACTGCTATATTAAAAGCAAACTGATTTTAGCCTGTAATTTTTCAGAAATATGATCACTAAATAAGCATATGAACTTTAGATTTCAAGAGTTATTGAAAATAGCATATAATTAAAAAAGACCCCTTTTGCTCCAGCTAGGCAGTTTTCTACAGATATAAAATTAGAGCTTCCAATATAAACATAGATTATGTTACTTATATATGCAACACATATCACCTTTTAAAAAGTGCAAGTTAATAATCTAGTATACTGAGCATAATAAAATTTTAATTTCATAGTAACTAAGAGAAATGTTATTCCCTTCTATGCAAAACAACATAAAACTCTTCTGAGCTCTAATTCTCGCTGACTGATAGCAGTTCTAAGTCTCCTAAAAAAAGACTTTATATAAAGCTTTGTTTTAAAACAATGCAATATGTTTTGTTATAAAACAATTCTAACTGCTTCAGCTCTTCATAGTGGTTGAACTTCCAGTTTTAGTTCCATATTAGTTCAAAAATCCAAACAAAAAAAAATAATCCCAATCCCCCCACACCCCCACAAAAACACTCTCCTGCACAGACAGTAATAGACTTCAGGGTTTAAATCCTTGTTTTTACAGTTATCCATTAAAACACTCCCATCTCTTATTATAACTCACACAGAAAATGTTGATAAAGTTCTTAAAGCCCAGGTACCAAACCCCTTGCTAAAATCAGACATCACAACAGGGGCTCAAACCTGTAACACATAGCTCACACTGAAGCAAAGGCTAGAAATTACTCCACATCTCTACTTAGGAAGATTTCAGTCTCTGGTTAGCTACTTAAGAACATAAAACTCACCTGTCACCTTGATTATTTCTATTAGCTAGTTTACGAGCCTGACGATCCATCAAACTTGTCCTAGAGCGAGTTTTTTTCCAAGAATAGTAATATTTTACAAGGCTTGCAATGGTCTTGTCTGGGAGCTAGAAGAATTCATCAACATGTTAACACTTTTAAAAATTAAAAATTCCACCCACAATTATAATTCTGCTCTGTTTATAACCACCTTTACACAATATTTTAAATGCATTGGTAAGATAGAAAGGAGGGATATATTTCATACACATTCTTAAAAAGGGGAGAAATCTTCTTTTCATTCGAGTGAAAAAGCTGTATGTCCAAGAGACACGAAATTAAATTAAATCTTATATTCAAGGTTCTTCCTGAAGCTTTTACACAGAAATCAACACGAAATTTTAGCCCAACAGGAGCCTTTGTTCTTAATGCATCTGAGCTGTTTAATGCTTCTGATTAAAATATTACTTTACCATTTGCTGGATCCTGTGAAAGCTCTTTCCATGGAAGCTAAATGCTTGTTCAAATAGGACTTTATCTTCAACTGTCCATTCATCAGGGAAAGGAGTGAAGTTAGGGAGATCCGCAAGGGACTTCTCAATATTGTGTTTATGCCAGAACAACATGCCGAGAGCCTTTGAAAAGAAATAGTCCCTCTTTGGATTTAGTCAATTTTCTAAAACGTTGAGACAAGTTAAATAGAAACAGGCAATTTATTTATTTAAAATAAAATTTGACTATCGGAATCCCTTCTCAAAATGTATTTACAATTTTATTGGCTATTTACTCTAGGTTACAAAATTCGCTTTGGAGACAGTGGGCACATCTATACTTTATTAATGGTATGAAAGCCAGACAATTTAAGGTTGGCATGGCAGCAGTAATTCTAGAGCAGCATGAACTAGGCTGAGAGGCTCAAATCTGACCTGCTTTCTTACTTTACAGGCATATATCACCTACACAGTTCCTTATAGGCCTTTATTACCAGCCCACTCAAAAAAGAAAATAAAAATACTTTTCAGTAGCCAGAGGATCATCCAAAATGCAAGTCTGAAAGTTCAAAGTGAGAGTGGTCTTTCTACAACTCTCCAATCCACAAATAACAGCACGGCCACTTCCATGTCATGTGCACCTAATAAGGAATGGAAATTTAAATATACTTTCTTATATAATTTCATTTCTCGATATTCTAAAAGAATTTTATGCTCATTAGACTTTGTGCCAGAGAATCACTGACAGATTCGATGCCAAGATTCGGGCACGGGAATTGGGCAGTGTAATCCACTCAGTTTCAATCACACAGCGCAGACACGATCACCAGTCGTCTCTCCAACCCCCTGATTTCACATCTTGTAACAGCCTGGACACAGCAAACCTCTGCTCTCGTTAAAAAGGCAAGTGACAAGCACCCCTTGCAAAGAGAATTGCTATTCCACTGCGAGGAGTCTACAAATGTTTTGTACCAGAAGTTATTTTGAAAATCCATCTCTTGGAGACTCGAGATCCATCAGTTCCTCCTCTTGCCTAACAGAAGTCAAGGCATAAAGAAGCAACAGCAAACCACAGGTATATTCTGGATATTGTAACACTGGCAGCCTCTCTGTCACACAGCAGTTGATGAACAAGCTTCCATCCTCCAAAACTTGATCATACAACTTCTTTTCACTTGTACAGCAAGTATTTTTTTTGCAATAGGTAATCTCACTTTTACAGAGATTGGTCAATTTATGAAGAAATTTGCAATAGAACTACAGGCAGACCAGCAAAGTTTTATCCTTACTTTTTAAGGAAGGGTGACCAAAGGTTGTTAAATAAAAAGTGAACTTGTTTGTTACTTTCAGAGCTAAAATTTGAGTCTGTTTTCCTGCCTCTGAAAAAACACACTCAATTCAGGTTGTCTGCCTTTTTTTCAATATCAAAGCAACCTTTTCAGTGCCATCCCTATCAATTAGTGGTTCAAAATTGTACCGTATTTGCATTCTAATGTTAAACTTTAAATTTGTAAGCTGCTTCCCTAAGAAACTCTTTAGCTAAATATACACACACAATTGCATGACATGCCCAGTGTATCAAGAAACATACCAAACCTTTCAAAAGTGCACATTACAAGCTGAGCATGTCATGAAAACAAAGAGCTCAATCTTTTGCAGAGAATCCAGACCACAACTGTATGCAGATCCATTTAACTGCAGTGTTTGCTGCCGTGCCTGAAGAGAAACAGCGTTAATTAATGGTAACCAAGGGGAAAAATAAAAGAGTTGTGTTATAGTTTTATATTAAAAAAGAACATCCTTTAAAGGAGCACTCTCATTCCACAGCACTTACCTGTTCCACATTGTATCCATGTTTTTCCTTTGCTATTGCTATATATTCATCCACTGCAACAAAGCAATGTCAGAATTATTCTTTAGTACTTTTAGCTCTGCTCTATGACAGAATTAGCCATCTAACATGGGAAAAGAGTCTCCCCCCTGCTTTAACACACTGCACAGGCCCAGGTCCCCCAAAATGTTAAATCTATTCACAGCTTTATTAATAATAAATAAACCCACTGACTGAAGTGAACATTTAATTTTATAAACTTTTTACACAAGCTAATTCTGCTGTCTTTCACATTTTTACTACAGCAAAACCACAGAGGCTCATAATTTATTTATTTTAAGCAGAGACTAGCTGGTTATTGAAAGGCTATGCCTTTTTGGAACCCACTCTTAGGCTAGTTTTAAATTGAACTACTTCTACTGCTCATATTCCCAAACATGCTGAAAATTAAAGCAAGGAGATGCTATAGCAATGATTATACATATCCTCAATATTGAGATAGTTTTCACTGACCAATGTTGATTTTAACAATGACACAAAGTCAGTTTTCAATAGAAAGTATGAAAAGTCAATAACTAGGTAATCAAATTCACAAATAACACTTTTAAAATCATATTTAGCAAGAATAGAGCCAGCTTCGAGTTGAACACTTTTCATCATTTTGAAATTAAGTCCTACTTATTTATTTTTTAGCAAAAACTCTTCCTATTCACCTTCTAGAGCTCAAAATTAAGTGGCAACTAAATAGTTGAAAGGAAGCATGATCAAGAAAAGGAAATAATCATATCCTCCTAATTCAAATGGACAAGGGATATCCTTGCCATGCAGCAAAGATTGTAATTGTACTTTAAAGGAATGAAAAAAGTGTTTAATAATCACAGTTGTAGAGTATTTTATTTCTAACTGTTCTGCAGTAGTGGAAGGTACATTCTCTCAAATGTGTAACTACTGGTATCAGGTAGAAACTGTCCCGAGGATGAGGTTCCCATGGCTGCATCCTCAGAGTTTACTCCCCTTTATTACATATGGGAAATTCTAGCATAGGAGACAGGTTTAAACTAGATTAAACAGATAACTGATCAATTAAGTCAGATTACTCCTGTATTTCAGGTCACTTCTGAAGGGAGAAAATGTTTGGTTTTTCCTTCTATGACAGCAGTAATAAATTCCCCTTGAAGTGGGCCTCAACAATCTTTTCTGAATTCATCCACTGCAACTCCTTCTCCTAGAAATTTAAAGCAGCAAGTTCCTCATGTTCAGATATTTTATTCTTTAATTAATAACGAAAGGTTTCACAGACAATGATGATGATAATACAAAACAGGCAGTATGATTTGAAACAAAGACTTTACTAATATAAGAGAAGGTCATCTTTCCTTTACCTGGAGTTCTCTAAATAAAGAAAAAGAGAAGCTTTGTGTTTAATTAATTTGCAATTTCAGCGTGGGTAAAATAAAGAGCAAACAGGCACACCAGAAACAATTATTTAGTTTACTTAAGTACCCAAATTCCTAAGCAGGCAAGGACTTACATTTGGCATCGGGAATATTATGATATGGAGACCATACAAGCATCCCTCCATTATCTTTATCAGTGTATTTTGTGGCACCTGTAAGAAAACAAGTAAGTCTCAGTATTTATTTAATAACTATGATCTAGAGAACAACTACGTGACAGTGAGCAAAAGCCAACCACATTAAGAAGTCCAGCCACTAAGGAGAGGGAGGGAAAAAATCATTAATTCCAAATTATTTCCTTAAGACATCAAATGGCTGAATTTGAATGCTACTCTTAGGATGTTCAAGTATAACTAAACACTACTAGACAGTATCCTGGTTACCACAATTAAACCACTGGAGTGCATTGCTTAAGTTGGAAGGAATCCTATCTAGTTTCAAGCCCCTTGCCAGGGGCAGGGACACCTTCCACTAGACCAGGTTGCTCAGAGCCCCATCCAACCTGGCCTTGAACTCTTCCAGGGATGGGGAGTCCACAGCTCCTCCCGGGCAAGCTGTGCCAGTGCCTCGTCACCCCATAGTGAGGAATTTCTTTCTTTTATCTAAATCTACCCCCTATAAAGTTGGCAAGGATGCAACTTTGTCCTCCTGCAGTTTGATGGTCCATTAGTACTCAAACATTTATCACTATCATAAGAGTACTAGGACCTACTATGGTCATTCAGGCTTCCTTAAAACAAATAAAAATAGGTAAGAGGTAGAATACAGCCACCATCCCTGACCTCTTTTAACAAGGAACTATATTAACAACTATGCCAGAAGCAATTCTGTTCATCACTCCCCCTCTAGTTTTGATTTTTGTAACCATATAAATTTAATATTCATAGCCAACCAAATTGCACAGCTGTAGAAAGCAGTTAGATGCAAAAGTAATTTTTGGTTTTGGTTTGTTTACCCGCACCTCAACATGGAAAGGGAAGCAGTACAAATTACCCTGCCCACCAGGACAGAGCAATACTGATGCAAACACTGAAGCACTAAATGAGAGTATATGATTTTTGAAAACATGCTGTAAAAGAAAAGTAAACTCCCCAATACTGGAAAAGCAAAAACTCAGAGTTACTTTCCATTACTATTTCACAAATGTAGTCTACTACATAAAACCCCTTACAATCTGTTTGCAACACTTTTATCTTGCTAAGAAATTGCTCAGCAACTGGAGGATTTACATCTAATGTCAGTATGAATTCCTTGAGTAATCACCCTAAGAGGAACTTTCCTTGCATTCTTCATGGAGAAGAACAGCTTTTTTTATTCAGTGAAACAAGTAACTTTTCACTCCATTTTAAGCTTACACACTTTATATTTAGGGTCTACATCCTGCTTGAAGCAAACAAAAAACCAACTCCAATGCTTTGGGAAAAAGAACAGTGCTTTCCCTTTATGTACTGTGTTTTGTTGCTCTTCCCTCTTCATTTTGGCAGTGTTTTGTATTTGCTATCATCTCTGCAATCTTGATCCATCACAACTGTGAAGTTGAAAACAGTTAATTAGAAAAACTAAAAGAACTCCTGCGCCTTTCCAAAAGGAGATGTGTACGGCAGATAACCTCAATGCAGCACAAATTCCGTAACAAGTTAAGAATGTACGTACACTCATAAAGCACCAGTTTCAAGGCATAAGCACTACTAAACTCTGAAAGGCTTTTGGTATACAAGAACAAACTCCTTAACGTAACACTCCACTTTAGAACAAAAAAGCAGGACATTTTTAGTCACTAGGAATGCAACACTTCATGAAGAGCAATGCAAGTGTCTTACAGGCACAACATGTCTCTTGTACGCTGTTTTTATCACAAGTAGATGACCACTACCCTGCACTCCATTCTACCTAAAGGGGAGGAGAAAGCAGGGCCACCAGAGAATGTATTAGAATTTCAGGTTACGAGCAAGAAATGTCTAAACTTAAGATACCTGCAGACAAATGGATATCATGGATATTATCAGGTACTGAATACTCAAGTACTAAAGTGAAAAAAGAATTAGTTTCAGAGTTCTTGCACCTGCAGGAGATCGTGTATGTGGTGACATTTCCCTACTGAGATGCCACCCTCACGTGACAAACAAGCAGCAACTACCAGAACGTCCCTTTTCAAAGCAGTGCTGTTTCCTCAGCAGGAATCAGACATCTGTTTCCATTCAGGTGGCACCTTCACACTGCCAAAAGGAAAGCAAGGATGACAAAGGAATAATGAGATGCATACAGGTAGCTTGAAGAAAGGTACCCTGCCCTCAGCACAGGATGTCCCTAGCTGTAGGACAGGGACCCCTCCATCTCCATATGCAGGATCATGACCTACCTTCCTGAGAACTGCTGCCTGTCCTTTGTGCCCCAAGCGCTCAAGCAAGCAGCCCTAACCCCCAAAGAGGCTGTGTTATACCTAAGGGCAACACGATCACTATCTGCAAGATCCAAGGGACAGGGACTGGAAATACCCTGCGACACGTTAACCAAAGTGTGTTAGAAGAGTTGTAAGCCAGTAAGGAAGAGAAGGACCAAGAGCTACATCTGAACAACAACAAGCCTCTCTCTTCCCAAACACAGGTCCAAGCCACTGAGGGAGAGGTTTCTGTACTTCAGCTGCTGCACCCCTCTGCCAATACCAGTGAGGAGATGCAGCCAGCTGAAGATGACCGACAGGCACTCTGCACCACTTCCAGAACAGGGAAATCATAGCAGCAAACTGACCCTCTCTAAATTGCAGCCTCACATTAGAAGTTAGGTACACAGAGCTGGTGCAGCCCTATACAGGATTCCAGGTACTGAGAATAAAGTGATCATCTGGGAGCACACAAGACACAGTGAGGGCATCGTGGGGCAGCATGGCAATTTAAAAGTATGTTGGTTTCCAGCACATAATGTACCTTCCTCTGCTTAAGATTAAGCTTTGAGAGTAGGAACAGAAACATGGAAACTAACTGGAGAAACACCCAAATTTCTAAAATTATGAACCGGAAACCGTGATAAGTGAGTAAATGAACAAATAAGTAAAAAAATCCCAAACAAAACAACCAGGGGATGTGAGGACAGATAGCATGGAATAAATGGAAAATCTTACATACTTTGCCACATCATTTAATAATCTCAATTTAAGAAAGCCTGTTTTCCTACTAGAAGACTAGAAGAGAAAAGTTATAAAGACATACAGAGAAATGCATTCCTAAGTGACCTTAAATGGTATAAAATATTCTTCTTGACAGCCCCAATTCCATCCCTGAAAAGAGGGTAAATGGGAAGTTAAGTATTTCAGCATTAAGTAAGCAAAATTCATACTAAAATCTTTGTGAAATCTAAATCTGAGCAGAATAAAACTTCTCCAGCAGTTATATGTGGATGACACAACAGGGTGGTGCATTCTGTATCGTGATTTCCAGTGGAATGCAAACAACCCACAAAATAAGGATACTAGCTTTGTAACATTCTGCTGTATCTTACTTATTAAGGTGGGTCAGAAAGTACATGCAGAAACATTTTCACCGAGAACACAAAATACTATAGGAAAACCAGGAGGAGGAGAGAAAAACCTGGAGTGCAAGAGATGGTATGTTAACTCAGTAAATCAGGTAAAGTAAAAATCCCAAGTTTCCGTATTAAAATTGTTTCTTGCAGTGACAAAATTTCTCTCATGGCTGTAATATTTGGTGACAATTAAAAACACTACTTCCCTTAAGCTCCATCTGAAAGTTTGTTTGTAAAAAGATCATAGTGTGGAGAGGGGTAAGAGAGTATGTTTAAACTAACTTTTCCTAATTGTTGCTTCCAACCACAATCCACTTCTTCCATGAGACACCGAGAAAGAGTTGCACTTTTTCTTTAAAAAAAAAAATTATCTTGTTTTATACATAACTACATTTTCCAAAAATGCTTACTCTCATCACAACATTAATCATGAATATTTTGTTCCTCAGTGTATTGTTGTAGAGCATTGCTTATGGTTATTTTTCACGACAGGCCAAGTGAGACCCAAGGATTGGTATTATTCCACTCATTTTGGTATTCTGTGTGTTTATCAGGGCTGACTTTGTGTCTTAGACTTACGTCTACTTCTATCCATCATTGATTCCCTTCTCCCACCTATTTATGCCAAGGGGCTTAAAAAACAGCACTCAGAGTACTGCAAATAAACACATACTCTAAAGTATCTGGTAAACTCCCAAAAAAGAGCATTAGAACAATTCCAAGAAGAAACTTAATTAAAGATAATCAATATAATGCCACGTCCATATATGCAAACCTAGAACTACGAGGGAGCTTACTACCTCACTTGCTACCAAAAAGTAACCTAAGTGTAGCTATCAGCGCACAAATTTTTGTCTCTCATTACTTCTGTCTCTAAGAAATGATGCCTCAAAACTCATCAGAAAAAAAAACTCAACCAAAAAACCAAACAGATGCAAGCATGAGATTTTGCTGAGAACTCCTCAGATAACCAATCTGTTTACTTGGTAAGTGCCATACTTTTACACTTGATGGACTTTTAAATTTATTTTATTTTGCAAGACTTAGGTCTTCCAAAATAAACCTCTACCTTCTTGCCCTAATAATCAAAATACACACACCAAGAAGGATAACACTATACATTATGCCTCTAACTCAGGAGTTATTAAAGAAACACTTCCATTATTAAGGAAACTGAAAAAGTGAATATATATATTAATCCCAGTTACTGGGGAAAGAGGCATCCCCCAGAAACACTAAGGAGCTCTAAAAAGTCTGGTTACAGGAGAGCATAAAATTAGTTCTGTAGTTACTAATCTAATGGTACTATTGCATATACAGTTTACAAAATTGAAACCACAGAACCTCAATTGTCCTACAACGGCTGAAGAGTTCTTTTAATCAAAAGAAAAACAAACACTAGGTGTTTTTCTAATTTAAGTGGCCTGTAGGATAAATAAGCCCAGGCTGCAGGTTAGAAACCATCATTTTTATCTGTGCATATTTTTATGTAGGCAATGTAAAAATAAAAAGGTGCAAACAATTAGCCTTATTAACAAAGAGGCCTAGACTACGTGCTCCTTCCTAGGGGAAAGGCATTCCCTTAAGCCAAGATCACGCATCCATTTAATCCCACCCTCGCGCTTTCCTTCCCTTGGCCTTTTCTTTGGCCTGTGGGGACTTGCGCCCATCCAGAGGGGCTCGCTCCAGCCTTGGGAGGCACCGTGAGAGCAATCCTCTTCCGGTAAGAAATCATCTGACACCCATGGAGCCTGTCTGGAGAGCAGGAAAGTAGACAGGCTTCGTCTGACCGCTACAGCAAAACCGATGAACGCTCCTGTGGTCTCCCTGCTCGGCGTAGTAAGGCACGGCAGCATTCTAGCAATTAACTTGCTAAAGCGGAGTACCAGGCTATGCGAGCGTACCCATATTCCTCGGGGCGGGGCAGGGGGGGGCGAGGAAGGCGGAGGAGAGCAGCTCAGCCTGCCACGGCGGGGCCAGCGAGGCTACTACAGCACACAAAACCAGGAGCAGGAGTTTCCCACCGAGCGCATCTTCCACCCAGCGCCTCCAGCACGCAGCCAGGTCTGCTCCGCTTCCGGCAGGGCGCATCACTTCCCACCCTTGCCCGACAACATCCATCACTCCTCGTCAAATATTTTTTATGGTTATAGGTTTAAGGACGAGGGAGGGAAAAAAAAAAATCCAACCTTTTTCTGCTTCACTGCCTCCCGCCGGA
>VZTA01009219.1:18359-32257 GCA_013398855.1 Mohoua ochrocephala | reverse complement strand
CCCCACCCCACCCCACCCCACTGGCCCAGGTGGCTCCAAGCCCCATCCATCCCGGCCTCCTCAAACATTCACCCTGGAATTTCCTGCAGTGTCAGCACCGGGAACGATTTCACAGCTCCAGACACACTTCAGTCATTTACTCCCTTCAGAAAACCAAACTTTTACCAGCCCGCCCACCTTTTTCTGGGGTGTTTTCCCTGCATTTTTAAAGCCCTGCATTGCACATTGATTTTATAACTCCTGGAGTGGGTTGTTCTCTTTCCCGGCCGCCTCCTGCCGTGTTTCCAAGGGCCACTTCTTTAATCTGGAGGGATCCACGGAGGAGCAGGATGCGGAATTATCCCATCAAGGGCTTAGCCTGGAGTCGGCTGATTAATAATAGAAATAAGAGAAATGTGTTCAAGCAGATTCCCGCAGCTTTGTGTGGTGTTATTTGGGATAACGGGGACAGGGCGGCAGGGACGGGGAGATCTTGTGCCTCCAGCTCCCCGATATTCACGGCTTTGATTTTCCACCAATAAATTCCAGCAGCTTTTGGAATCCTTGGCCAGCAAGAGCTTGGTCTGTGCTCCTTGACTGGGTGTTGAGCTCCTTTCCACTGCTTCTTTTAACTTCCCTTTAACCAATTAATTACAGAGCTGTGAGGAACTTGTCCTGTGAGTCATGGAACCACAGGATCCTGGAATGGTTTGGGTGGGAAGGGAATTTAAAGATCCTCTAATCCCAGCCCTGCCATGGGGACACCTCCCACTGTCCCAGGCTGCTCCAACCTGGCCTTGGGCATTTCCAGGGATCCAGGGGCAGCCACAGCTGCTCTGGGAATTCCATCCCAGCCCCTCCCCACCCTCACAGGGAGGAATTTCTGCCCAACATCCAATTTAAAACTGCTCTCCTCTAGTTTAAAGAGCCCATTCAGCCCACAAACAACCTGTGACCCTTCTCGGTGACATTTCTGGAGCGATGGCCACGTTCCCTGGACAGATATTGGAAAACTTGGCTCCTACCAGAGAATTCCTTTGTAGATCCCCGGGGTCAGAGAAGCCAAAACCTGACAGGGCAGAAACGAGAGTGCCTGGAACAGCTTTTTCCAGGCAGGAAGAGTTTGGAGACGAAGGTTAACGGCGCAGAGGCCGAACGAGCTCCCACTTATTCAAGGAAGAGAATGAACCCCAAAGAATCCTCTGAGCCTCAGTTTCCCTTCTTCTGCACCATCAGCTGTGGGATTCAGGCACAAAACCCTGCCAAGGATCAGCTCTGAGCCACGGAAAACTCGGATTTGCCTGGCCAGGATGAGAAGCAGAGGAAGCAGCGCGGGTTTGTCCCTCCACGCCCTGCCCGGGCTCCTCTCTGCTCCCGTTCCCACGTGCGCTCTCTGATGTCTCCAGCTGCAAATCGCCACGTGGAAAAATACAAATCCAGGTCAGGGCAGCGATGTGCCGGTGAGAGAGCGAGCAGAAATAGCTCTTCCCACCTCGTTTGCAGAGGGGTTTTTTTGGCAGCCTTCCCTTTCCAAAAATATCACCTGGAGAAGTGGCCGCAGTTGTGCCTTTTCTGACCCTTTTCCCCAGAGCCCTCTGTCCCCCACGACGGCGCTGCCACAGGGCAAAGCTGTTTTTAGGGTGCTGCTTCCCAGGAAAGAGAGGAGATAAATTCCAGCAGGTTGGAAGTGAGAGGGAGTCGGCCACAACAACAGCAGCAGCCGTTGCTTTGTTGTCACTCCCTCGTGTCGTGCCAGCAATAATCACGGGAATTATTGGGGGAAAACTCCAATTTTCCAATACATTGGATGGGGAAATCTCACTGCCTGGGCTGGCGGGCAACAGCCCTGAGATTTGGGGTGGGTTTGTCCAAACCGCCTCCTCTCCAGACTGGCTCACTCAGAATATTCTGAGTATCCTGAAAACTCTGGGACTGGTGGATTCCAACACAGCGAAACTGCTGGGGGGGTAAATGGAGCTCAGAGCTTTGGGAAGTGTCCAGGCTCGGAGGCTGGGGAGCTCTCGGGTAAATGGAAAGTGGATTTAAAACCAAGATTAAGATCAAATTTTAAACCAACATGAAAATCAAATTTAAAACGAAATTTAAGATCAGTGGTGCTCCCCTCATTTCAGGGAGATGCCTACAAATGCTTTATTTGGGACTAGAGCCTGAAGCTGTAGATTTGGATGGGATTTGGGATGAAATCCTTTCCTGGGAGAGTGGGGATGGAATTCCCAGAGGAGCTGTGGCTGCCCCTGGATCCCTGGAAGTGCCCAAGGCCGGGTTGGAGCACCTGGGACAGCGGGAGGTGTCCCTGCCCATGGCAGGGCTGGGACGAAATGTCCCTCCCAACCCAAACATTCCATCATTCCCTAGCTCCCAGGATTTCTGGGATGCCCAGCCCAGCTCTGCAGCAGCTCCTGGCGATGGATGAGAGCTCCCCGTGGTTTCTGGGTGGGCTCAGCCCCTCCAGGTGGGTCCGTGTCCCTCCAGGCCCGACCCCTCCCGGAGCAGCAGCAGCTCCAGCTCGGGGACGTTTCCCTTCCCTCCCTTTCACCCCCTGGTTTTTAACAGAGGCCGGAGAATCGCGCCGGGATGTGGACGGTGCTGATGCCTGGAACACAGGAAACATCTCAGCTGCCGGTCTCGTTTGTATCTGGGTTAATTGCCCTCCTGCAGGAGCTTTAATTGATCTGCGAGGCGGCAGCGAGGCGAGGGCGGGGGCAGCTCCGCACAGCGCAGTGGATCCCGATTTTCCTTCCTAATGAGCGCAGTGGATCCCGATTTTCCTTCCTAATGAGCGCAGTGGATCCCGATTTCTCTCCCTAATGAGCGCAGTGGATCCCGATTTTCCTTCCTAATGAGTGCAGTGGATCCCGATTTCTCTTCCTAATGAGTGCAGTGGATCCCGATTTTTCTCCCTAATGAGTCCAGTGGATCCCGATTTCTCTTCCTAATGAACGCAGTGGATCCCGATTTCTCTCCCTAATGAGCGCAGTGGATCCCGATTTCTCTTCCTGATGAACGCAGTGGATCCTGATTTTCCTTCCTAATGAGCGCAGTGGATCCCGATTTTTCCTCCTAATGAGTGCAGTGGATCCCAATTTTTCTCCCTAATGAGCGCAGTGGATCCCGATTTCTCTTCCTAATGAGCACAGTGGATCCCGATTTTTCTTCCTAATGAGCACAGTGGATCCCGATTTTTCTCCCTAATGAGTCCAGTGGATCCCGATTTTTCTCCCTAATGAGTGCAGAAGGAAGAGTCCCCCTCGCTGCCGAGCCCCCCTCGCTGCCGAGCCCCCCAAGGCTCAGCTCTCTCGGAGACCCTGGATATAAACGGGATTTGTTTTCCCCACGCAAACCCCGAGCGGAGCTGGAGAGGTTTTCCCAGGTGAGAAAGTTTCAGGATGAAGTGAAGGAAGGAGGGCCCCTTCACGAGGGTTCACCTCGTGCTTTTTTGTGGAAAAAAAAAAGAGAATTTAATCATATTAATGATCCCTTTGGCCCAAGAGCTCGGAGGAGCCTGGGCGAGCTCGGTACAAAAAACCTGAGCTGGTTTTGGCTGGAATTTCACTTTAATTTCTCCAGTCTTGTTCTCTTTACAGCTGAAGAATCTGCTTAGCAGAAGTGGCTGTAAGCTGATTAGGGGGGAAGCAATAAATACAAATCAAATCGAAGCACGCCGAGACTCCCAGCAAGAAAATCGATAATTTCAGGGATGTATTTTTAAACTCCTGTTATTAGGGAAAAACACATGCGGCTTCTGCAAGTCTTGATTAGGCCGGAACTGGGAGCCTTCTGTTTTTGTCTCAGAGTCCTCAGACGGGGTAAAAATCAGAAGTTTTTAAATAAATTTGAAAGAAGTGGTGTGAATTTGCACCGAGTCAAAGCTGGAACATCAGGACATAAACCCAGGAGAGCCTGGGAAAGGCACGAATCCCGAGGGAGAAGGATGGTCCCGGGGAGCTGCCTGTGGCACCCCTGAAACGATTCCCTAATCTGATTTCAAAACGGCAAAACCAGAGGTAATTTTTAGCGCTCGTTCTTTTATTTTTGAAATGGGTGCCTGCCCTGGGCAGCTGCACCTTGGGTCAGCTCGGAGACTCCGCGTTTGCCATCGAGCAGGAGCTCGTTTTCCATTTGGGATGCAAGGAAAGGCCATCAAAACGTGCTGCTCTGGCTTTGCCAGCATCAAATGTGACTCTGAGTTCCCTGAAATGATGAAATTCACCCGAGTCCCAGAGCCTCCTCCTGGCTTTGAGCGATGGATCCTCTACCGTGAGGAATTCCTTCAAATCCCCATGGAAAAGGAGCGTGGGAAGGGCCTCCAGGGGTAGGAAACATCCCAAAATGCAGAATCCCAGGTGGCCTCCAGTGGTGCTGTGGTGCCAGCGGTGCCACAAGGCCACGGATGGGTTCCCTACACCCTTTTCTTTTCCATTCCAAACCTCAGGCCGACCTTGCCTCTCGTTAAGCGACTCCCCGTCAATTAATTGCACCCGGAAACGACTTTGAGAGATGAATTTTGAAACTGTCAGTTGTGAATCTCAAGGTCAGCACGTTCTGCAGCGTCGCTGGAGCTGCTGCGGGCCTGGGCAGGGCAGGCTGGGGCTGGATTCTCTCTCAGGAGGGGGGTTCAGAGTTACAAAGGGCAGCAAAGAAATCCCCGACTGATCCCTTCTCCCTGATCCCTTCACCCTGATCCCCGATTGTCTGAAACGTCCCATGGGATGGGTGGGTGCTCCTGGAGGACGAGGGGAAGCCTTGGCCAATAATCTCATTTCTTCTGAGACCTGCTCCTCACTGATCCCCTCCTCCCGAGCCTCTGCCCGGCAGGGACCTCTCCAGTATCACCAGTGGAGATTCCCAGAGGAGCTGGGGCTGTCCCCGGATCCCTGGCAGTGCCCAAGGCCAGGTTGGAGCACCTTGGCACAGTGGGAGGTGTCCCTGCCCATGGCAGGGGTGGCACTGGGTGGGATTTAATGTCCCTTCCCACCCAAACCAGTCTGGAGTTCTGGGATTCTCTTTTTGATGTGTCTGGGGCAGCCCTGGGGGACTCTGGAATTCTCCTCCGAGCAGCTCCTGTGTCAGTAACTCTCTGGAGGAATCCCCACCCTCTCTCCTTGGTGCTTCCCTCAATCCCAGCCCTTCTTCCATTCAGAAAGAGGAGCTGGGTGGGATCATTTGAAACATTTCCTTTGTCCCTGGTCCCACTGGGATTGCCCCCCCGTGTCCCCACACTGCTGCTTCCAGCCCGGAATTGTGCTGACACAGCCCAAACTCACCAACACAGCCCCAGAAAATCCACTTTTAGCATTAAAAAAATGCTAAAAAATCCACTTTTAGCATTAAAACCCGCACGCCAAGAACAGCTTTTCCTCCCGTTCCCATCTGCAGGAAGGGCTGGAATCCTTTCAGATTTTTATTTTCCCCCTCACAGGAACCGAGTTACCTCCTTCCAACAGGGGAAGGAAGCGCTCTCCGCGTGCCAGATCTGATCTTGGCTCGCCGATTTCAACACGAAAAGCATCTTTTAATTGGGATGGAGATGTCGGGAGGGGAATGAGGAGGGAGGGGAGGCAGCACTGGAGAGAACGCTGGGGGGAGGCTGCATTTCACCCCCAGCTGCAGCAGCACAAGGATATTGGTGAGCACAAACCCCTCTCGCAGAGCAGCAATCGATAGATCCCAGAGGTCAAGGAGGGAAAAAACCCAACCCTGCTTGTGCTTTTGAAATGTTTCTGTCTAAATAAACCCGGTGGGAGCTGTCGGGGGGCAGAGAGGGGCTGGGAGAGCCCCGTGCCGGTGCCAGGACCCGGCAGCTGCAGCCTCGCTGCGTTCCGTGGCCGAGCACTGCTCTCCTGTGGTGCTGCAGAGACTCCGGGCCCCGCCGGCGTCCCCGGCCTTGGCAGGGCTGGGAGAGATTCTCCTTGAGCTCCCCTTCCTTCTCTTTAAGGCTGGAAAGCAGCACGTGTCTCCCGCCGAAGAGTGGGGGTTTTTATCTCTGTGTATTTCAGGATATTTTCAGGATATCTTCATTTTCAGGATATCTTCATTTTCAGGATATCTGTATTTTCAAGATATCTGTCTTTTCAGAATATCTTCACTTTCAGAATATCTTCATTTTCAGGATATCTCTATTTTTAGGATACCCGTATTTTCAGGATATCTGCATTTTCAGGATATCTGCATTTTCAGGATATCCATATTTTCAGGATATCAGTATTTTTAGGATACCCGTATTTTCAGGATACCTGCATTTTCAGGTTACCTACATTTTTGGGGATTTAATGTCCTCAAGATATCTGTCTTTTCAGAATATCTTCACTTTCAGAATATCTTCATTTTCAGAATATCTGCATTTTAAGGATATTTATATTTTCAGGATACCTATATTTTTAGGATACCTATATTTACAGAATATCTTCACTTTCTGGACACCTGAATTTTCATGATATCTGTATTTTCAAGATATCTGTCTTTTCAGAATATCTTCACTTTCAGAATATCTTCATTTTCAGAATACCTTCATTTTCAGGATATCCATATTTTCAGGATACCTGCATTTTCAGGATACCTGAATTTTCAGGATATCTGCATTTTCAGGATATCTCTATTTTTAGGATACCTATATTTTNCTGTTTTCAGAACACCCCTATTTTCAGAATCCCTGCACTTTCAGGATCCCTATATTTTCAGGATACCCCTATTTTCAGGATACCCCTATTTTCAGGATATCTCTATTTTCAGGATCCCTGCACTTTCAGGACACCCATATTTTCAGGATATTTGAATTTTCAGGATACCTATATTTTCAGGTTATCTGTATTTTCAGGATATCTCTGTTTTCAGAACACCCCTATTTTCAGAATCCCTGCACTTTCAGGATCCCTATATTTTCAGGATACCCCTATTTTCAGGATACCCCTATTTTCAGGATATCTCTATTTTCAGGATCCCTGCACTTTCAGGACACCCATATTTTCAGGATATTTGAATTTTCAGGATACCTATATTTTCAGGTTATCTGTATTTTCAGGATATCTCTGTTTTCAGAACACCCCTATTTTCAGAATCCCTGCACTTTCAGGATCCCTATATTTTCAGGATACCCCTATTTTCAGGATACCCCTATTTTCAGGATATCTCTATTTTCAGGATCCCTGCACTTTCAGGACACCCATATTTTCAGGATATTTGAATTTTCAGGATACCTATATTTTCAGGTTATCTGTATTTTCAGGATATCTCTGTTTTCAGAACACCCCTATTTTCAGGATCCCTGCACTTTCAGGCCAATCAGGCCCTGTGCTGTTCAAGCCCCCTCCCAACCCCGGGCCCTCAGAGATGCATTTATTTCCCAGGTGGGATATTTCCCTTTCCTCACCCAAAATCTCCCTCTCTCCGTGGAAATCTCAGGGGAGGGGAGACTGACCAAACCCAGGAGTAAAATCCTGGACAGGGATCCTGTTTTTCATCCCTGGGCTTTCTTTGGGGCCCTCTCCTGTTCCCCACCCCTTTATTAACCCCTCCCAAGGCCATTCCCTTTCCCTTTTCCAGGGCAATCTTCCCTCTCCAGCTCCAATTCCCGTTTGCCACAGGGAATTCCGGAGCAGCTCTGGGAGGGTTTATTGCCTTTGGTTCAGGCTGGGGGGATTTTTGGAGCAATTTGGGTGTTTCGGGTTGAAAATCAGGATTTAAATGCACTGGCAAGTGAATTGTTCTGCATAAATCCAAGAATCAGGGAAGTCCAGGAGGGAAAAATCTGTCCTGGGAGGGACAGACCCTCAGCCCTGAGCTTTGGCTGGGATAGGGAATTTTTATTTCCCCACCCATGAGGCATTTCCCCTTTTCATGAGGGGTTGATTTCCCAATTTCTATCAGGATATTTTAAAGCAATTTATCTTTAACATAACAATAACTTGGTTTTCTCCGTAGAGGGGAGAAATAAAAAGGATTTTCCCCAGGTTAAAGGACAGCCCAAAGAGCAATAAAACACCTGATTCCTTCTGAGTCACGGGGTGCTGCTGTCCCGGGGGGGGATATGGGGTCACTCCTTTCCCTCTCCGTTTTGGGGTCACTCCTCCTCTCGTCATGGATGGATCTGGGACCATCCCTTTCCCTTTCCCTCTCCCAGGGGATGGATCCAGGGATACTTTTCCTCCCTCTCCCAGGGGATGGATCCAGGGATCTTTTTCCTCCCTCTCCCTCCAGCCTGTGCCTGAAACGCTCTCGTGAGTCAGCAGCACCGTCTGCGCCGAGCCTTCTCCTTCCAGAACCCGCTGCTGCCGCTGCTGAATTAAACATGGCCCGGCCCTGCCTCCTCCCCGAGCTCCCACCGCGCTGCTTTCGAGGCTTCTCTCACTCCCCACCTTCAGAAACCCACCCAGAACGCGGGGAACCCTCGGTGGAGCTCCAGGGAAACGCTGATTCCGGAGCAGAGCCATGGGGGTGAGGGGGATGTTCTGTAATTCCCGCTGCAGGAGGGGCTTTCTGTGTTTTATCCTCGGGGAATGTGGAGAATTCCCGGAGCTGCTGAACGTTCCAGAGGTGCCTGGGAACCTGTGGAGGCTGCTCCGGGTGCTGATGGATGGCTGAGGGATGATGGGCTCGTAATTATCGCAATTAACGGTAATGGATAACGGGCAGCATTGCCACGCAAGGCAAAGAACAGCTCTGAGACGCTGATACAAAAATAGATCCTTGGTTTTTATCTGGAGGCATGAAGCTTTAAACTCCCGGGAGCAGACACCGGGGTTGCTCTGCAGTTATTTTATCCCTTTCAGCTGTAGAAAAACCTGGTTCTTGAGGAGCTCGTGGGGACTGGGAAATGCGTGGCCTCGTTTTTTATCACGTCCTGGCAAACCAGGGATGCTCCTTCCACGTGGCTGATACAGAGAATAAATTGCTTTTTTATTTATTTAATTTTTTTTTTGTGCATTGAAATGCAGCACCAGAATCTGAGCTGAGCCAGAAGAATGAAATTAAAAATAAAGAGCTGAGGGGGGATAAAAACAAGGAGTGGCCACAGTCCCAGACCCTCCTTTCCCCAGGACACGGAGATCCGGGTGTCTGGATCCCGGAATAATCCCAGCCCCACTGCAAAAGCCCCGAGTTCCTGCCCTGCTTGGCATTCCTTGGGCATGGATTTATCAACGTAGATCTCTCACCAAAGGTGCCACAGCCTGTGATTTACCAGGGATATTTCCCACCGGGGTCCCAGGCCATTTCCCTCCTGTGGGAAACATTCCATCACATGGAATTTTGGGGCACAACGGGCAGGGTTGGGGATTTTTTCAAAGGGAAAATGGATGTGGAGCTTTATGAGGATATTATGAGGGGTTTTTTTGGTTGTATTGAACCCTCCAGAACTTTAATTTCGTATTATTTTAGAGAAAAACAAACTCAGGTGTGAAGGATTTGCCCCCTTCCTCAGGGCTCGTGTCCCGTTTACTCCTGGAAGGACTTTGGGAACGGGGCTGAAGAGATAGTTTGGGTTTAAATTGAAAGCCAGGTGCTGAGGGTTCATCCCTCATGGCCACAACGATCCCAAAAGAGCTTTTATTGCTGTGCTGGGGGCCACAAAATCCCATTCTTTCCTCATTTTCCCTGCCAATCCCAGTGGGGAAAAGACCTGATAGGATGCAGAACACAGAGGAGGATCCTGCTGGGTTGGGGAGCTGCCATTAACACCGAGAGAAATTAATGAGGTATTAATTAAAGGTAAATAATGAAAGGATTAAACGGTCCGGGAAAAGCAGGTGATGCAAACAACAATAAAGATCTTTTTTTTCCTGGTAGCTGAATCCAATTCCTTGGACCTTTTCCCTTTCCATGGATGGTTCCTGGCCATTAACATTCACCCATCCCCCTGCACTGACCCTAAGGAACAAAGCTGGGATTAGGAACAGCTCGGGTTTAGGATTAGATGAGCTCAGTTTTGCAGAGCAAATGTTAATTAAAGCCTTGGGCCCGGCAGCATTAATGGCACAACACCCTTGGGGTAAACAGGAATTGAGGTACCTCGAACCTTCCAGGATATCTGCATTCCAGTGGGAACGATCCTAATTCCAGTGGGAATGATCCTAATTCCAGTGGGATTGATCCTAATTCCAGTGGGACTGATCCTAATTCCAGTGGGAATGATCCTAATTCCAGTGGGGATGATCCTAATTCCAGTGGGATTGATCCTAATTCCAGTGGGATTGATCCTAATTCCAGTGGGAATGATCCTAATTCCAGTGGGGTTGATCCTAAAGGCTGGGACGTGGAAAGGTGTCCAGGAAAATGCCCAAACCCACAACGTGTGCAGCAGTCCCACATCTTGGAGTCCATGGAGGAGAAAAAACCTCTCAAGGCCTCCAAGAGCAGCAAAAATCTCCTTTCAGTGCCTCCGAGAGCAGCTGGAACAGGGCTGGGACACCAAACTCGGAGGGTTTCAGCCCAAATTTCTCCCTTTTCCTCTCTTCTCCCTTCCCCTGTCCTTCCTCCAGGCACATCTCCGGATTTCTGCGCTGGGGAGACTGGCAGCAAACCACCCCAAAATCCAGGGGCAGAGCTCTGAGCGAGCTCGGAGCGAGCTCTGCCCTTCTCAGAGGTGTCTCTGAGGGGGAGTTTGTGCCCCAGTTCCTGCCCCTGGCTCTCTTTGCCGTGTTTATGATTTATTTGTTGTGTTTATGATTTATTTCATGTGTTTATTATTTATTTCGTGTGTTTTCCTGCAGAATTCCTGCTGTACCTCTCTGAACGCTCAGTGATGCTCTGGCTGGGACCAATCTTGCTCAGGCAGCGACTTTTTCCTTCTCCTCCTTCCTCACTCTGGTGCAGGAGCACAGAAACCTCTCCCCTCCTGTCCTGCCCCCTGAAAGCAGCTCTGCCCTGTTTAGCAACGTTATTCTGCATTGTTTGCACTCACCCTGTGTTCTTTCTCTTTCTTTCTTTCTTTTCCTTTCTTTCTCTTTCTCTTTCTCTTTCTCTTTCTCTTTCTTTCTCTTTCTCTTTCTTTCTCTTTCTCTTTCTCTTTCTCTTTCTCTTTCTCTTTCTTTCTTTCTTTTTCTTTCTTTCTCTTTCTTTCTTTCTTTCTTTCTTTTTCTTTATTTCTCTTTCTTTCTTTCTTTCTCTTTCTCTTTCTTTCTCTTTCTCTTTCTTTCTCTTTCTCTTTCTCTTTCTCTTTCTCTTTCTCTTTCTTTCTTTCTTTTTCTTTCTTTCTCTTTCTTTCTTTCTTTCTTTCTTTTTCTTTATTTCTCTTTCTTTCTTTCTTTCTCTTTCTCTTTCTTTCTCTTTCTCTTTCTTTCTCTTTCTCTTTCTCTTTCTCTTTCTCTTTCTCTTTCTTTCTTTCTTTTTCTTTCTTTCTCTTTCTTTCTTTCTTTCTNTCCCTTCCCTCCTTTTCCCCCCACATTTCCACTCTCAGAGCTCAGGGGACTCCGTGCCGTTGCCAGCTGTGAAACCCAATCCCACCGAGAGGAGCGGTGTGATAAATTCATTCATTCATTTATTTATTTGTTTATGCAGTTATTTATTCATTCATCCATTCATTCCTGACCAGGCCAACTCGAAAAGCTCCAAGCAGGAGCCCCCAGCCCCAGGGCCAGCCCGGGGCCACCTCCTTGGCAGATTTATCGGGACACACCTGGGAGAGCACGGACACCTCAGAGCATCCCCTGCACCAGCTCCCTGAGGGACGCTGCCTCTGCACTGGGGTGGGTTTAACTAAAACACCAAATTCCGCAGAATTCCTGGGTTTTTTCGGTGCCCACCGACCCTGCTGGTGGTGCTGACCTCTCTCTCCATTCATTTTTCCTCACCCAGCCTCGAAGGGATTTCAATGAGGGATCAGGAGCTCTCACCCCCTTCCCCAGACACGCCAAAAAAGCGAATTAGGGAAGGGAGAGTCTCGTGCCCTGCCCACCAGGAACCGTTCCCATCTGCTCGGTGGGGAACCAGGCACGGGTTTTCCAGGCAGAGAAGCTGCTCTGAATTCCTCCCGTCAGCGCTGGCACGTTCGCAGCGTTTTGCTGGCGCTTCGCTGGGGAATTTCGGGCAGATCCTCTCCGGCAGGGTGGGAAGAGCTCCTCGCACGCTCCATCCTTCCCCGTCTGGAGGCTGCTGGCAAAGCCCGGCTGGCGGGATTTTCATCCCCGCTCTGCCCCCACCCTCTGTCACACTCCAGGCTGGCTCTGCGGCGGCTGATTCACATGTCACAGTAACCCACATTCGCCTTGGCACCGCTGCCGGGCTATAAATACACGGCACAGTCACCCTGCTCCTCCTCCTCCTCCTCCTCCTCCTCCTTTGGGGGTTTTTTAGCAGATGTGGAGCAGCGCTGGTGCCCCGCGGGCTCAGGGAGGGTGAAACACCCAGCAGCAGCCTCGGAACTGGGCGCTGCTGGGGTGGGTGGGTGCCTTTAGGGGATGTTCGAGGGTTGTGTTTGAACCCCCAGGTTTTAATCCTCAAATTCTCTCCTTCCACGGTCGTTTCCCTCGGAGCTGTTTCAAATTTAGCATAAAAATAAATGAACAAATAATAATAATAATAAACAGCAAATAATCATGAACGACAAATAATAAAATAATAAAAATAATTAAAATAATTAAAATAATTAAAATAATAATAATAATAACAATAGTAATAACAATAGCAATAGAAGCAATCATAGCAATAGTAATAGTAATAATAATAATATAAAAAATGAACTCGCAGTTGTTCTGGGGTGGGCAGGGGGCAGCCTGTCCCCATCACCCCTCTGGGTGAGTTTCGTGCCTCTGTTACCTTTTGCACCTCTAGAACCAAGCTGTCCACGAAAGCGTGGTTGGGGGGTTTGGTTGGGGGGTTTTTGTTGTCGTTTTTGTTTGTTTGTGGTTTTTGTTGGTTGGTTGGTTGGGTATTTTTGGTGGTGGTGGCGGTGGAGTTTTCTGAGGTTTCTTGGGGGTTTTTTGCCTATTTGTTTTGATTGGTTGGGGTTTTTTTGGTGGGTTTTTTTTGTTGTTTTTATTAAAGCGAACTATCTCAGCTCCTTCTTCCCTCTCCAACTGCGGAAGCCTCCTTTGTTTCCCCCTGGGAATCCTGCCCCGCGTGTCCTGAGCCTCACCCCGCGACAGAAGCGACCCCTGCGAGGTTCAGAGCTCAGCCGATCCCCCCTTTCCCCTAGGCAGGCGCCGGCCGGGGGCAGCCGGGGAGGTTTTATCGACCCCTGGAGCATCCCCGCGCCCGCCCGGCTCCGGACACCCCCGCGGCCGCCCCGACAAAGGCTCAGGAGGAGCGAAGCTGCCCCCAGACCCCTCTGGGATCGATGCGGGAGGATCCTGAGCAGAAATCCATCGCTGAGAGCCGCCGGGACGGAGCCGCCAGGGCTGCGAGGGGAAGGCGAGCCCGGCTTTCAGCGGGGAAATGGCCCCGTCGGGATGAGAGATGCGAGCCCCGGCAGCAGAGATCGGATTTGTCTCGTTTGGGGCTGGATCCTTGCGGCGAGCAGGGGCAAAACAGGCACCGGGCAGGTGGAAAATGGCATTAATGTGGGAAATGGCATTAATGTGGGAAACGGCATTAATGTGGGAAATGGCATTAACGCGGGGCGGGAGCAGGGCAGGAGCAGGGCAGGAGCAGGGCAGGAGCAGGGCAGGAGCAGGGCAGGAGGCCTTGGAGGAGCTTCAGTGCTGCTGCCCCGCCTGGAGGCTGCTCGGCTGTGGTTACACCAGTCGGGAAATGAGAATTGGGGAGGTTGTGAGGCATCCTGCAGCCCCTCTGGCTTGGGGTCAGTCCCCGCTCACCCTGCAGGGTCTGGGGGCTCTGCTCCTCCTCCAGGCTTTGGTGGTTCTGCTCATGCAGCTTGATCTGGTGGCTCTGCCCATCCTGCAGGATCTGGTGGCACTGCTCAGACCTCAGGATCTGGTGGCACTGCCCATCCTACAGGCTCTGGTGGC
>VZTA01009190.1:0-367525 GCA_013398855.1 Mohoua ochrocephala | reverse complement strand
ATAATATAATATATTATAATATATTATCATCGTTATAATAATATTAATAATTACATAATATATGTTAATATATATTATAATAGATATAATTATAATGTTCACATACTTGTCTAAATTTTACACTGAAAGATACAGTTGCCTGAATAAGTGACTGGATTTTTAAAGATGCTGCACAGTGAGAACTCACCTTGACTGAAGTGCTGAACTAAAATCACAGCACCACTTCTGCATTTCCTCATCTTACTTCACTTACACTTCACTTCAAGATGATCACTCTCAGATAATCAAAATACATGAGTATTTGGAGGACTGGAGGTGTATCTTGACGTCGTTTCTTGAGCTTGGGCACAGATGTTTGAAAATCCTGGTCAGGTTCTTGTCAGCAGTGAAATAAGATAAGCACAGGTTACAAATTCTGGTTTGTTTCTGGTTAATTGGGCATTTAACACTGGAGTTACTGTCGCACTACAGCATTTTCTGAACTTTACTGTGTGGTTTTAAAAAGCCCTAACTCAGCTCCGAAAGGCTTGTTAAATGCAAGATTCCCAGTAATTTTAAAAAGTAATTTAATATATTAGAACTTACAAAGAACCTTGGAAAGGTAAAAGCTTCTTTGAGGAGCTGCTTTTGATTCTGTTGGTAGCTTAAAAATGATGTTCAGGCTTCCTCTTGAAGGGCTCTCATTAGCATTTATGAAATAAAACGGAGGTGGATACTGTTGTGCCAATTTTCTACAGAAAATTTGGTGAGCATTTCTAATTTGTAGATTCATAGTTTCCTATTTCTACCTTTAAATGCTTATTTGCAGAGAATATTGAATAGAACCATTAGAGCTGAGGGATTTTCTTGTACCACAGTTAAAGATCTTTATGTAGCCATCACCAGCATTTCATCTCGGTACATAAATCAGGGAAATAGTCAATATACTGAACAAATTGAAAAGATGTGAGAAAGTTCATGTGCCATTCCAATCTGATCTTTAACAAATGATGTCTATTATAAAAAAACCCACACTGATATTACTTCATGCAACTACCTTGGAAAAATGGTGTTGACTTAGAAATATTAGTTTCTGTCTCAAATGTTATTTATTTTTCCTGCAGGTAGAACTCAGGGTGCCAACAATGTTCTGGTGAAAGTTAAAATCACTCCTATGGTGACAGCAAGTGACAGATTTCATAATGCTGCCTTTTTTAAAGATTTAAAGTTTCAATTTTAGCAGTGTGTAGAATAGACTTTTGAGGGGTGACAGAACTCCAGCTCTTGGCTTGATGTAATTTTCAGGAGAGCGTTTGGCTCCACTGTGGTTTCCAGGATGCAGCTGGATTTCTCTCTGTTACAGTGGAACAGACCAGCAGAGTACAAATGCTCTCATGGCCTTCTTTGCTTTGCTTCTGCAGCGTTACATTCCCCTATTGGAGCAGGAAAGTGATTTAAGGAGGAGAGAGGAGGGGAAAAAAGGATATGTATATATATTTTTGGAGCAAATATGTCAGTATTTGATGTTTTCACAAGGTATGGTACATTAATTATATTGTATAAAGAGTATAAATATTTAATACGCACATTAATCCTTGAGTGAAAAAACTTGATCTATTTTATTGCCTAAATAAATTCGTGGCAACTGACCTTGTCTGAACTCTGACTAGTATCTGAGAAATGATTATTTGGACCTGCACATCCATCCCAGACTGGAAAAACTTATCTTAGAATACATTATTTTAAGCTTATTTTCAATTTTGAATAAGAATTAATATACTGAGTATATTGTCAGGGTGCTAGATAAATATAAAATATTCTTTCTCATCCTGAATACTCTTTTCTAGACATTCAGATTTAGTATTTTCATGGCCTGCTGACCCTCCTTGCTCAGAAACGTTCTCAGACTATTTTTCATTAAGTGGCTGCAGATTTATTTCAATTGATTGAAACTCATCTCTAATTACAGGTAATCATAAAGCAAATGATGATAAGGAAAAGGTATCGTTTAGTTGAACTATCAATCATTCTTTTTTAGTGCGTTCTAATTAAATTACCAACTGTTCTTTCAGAAAAAGTCCTTTGTAATAGGCATAAATATCCATTACATCGCATGTTTGTTGACCTGGTTTTGTCTCTGCATTTCTCTTGTTTTTATACACCTAAACCTCTATACTGAGTTCTGTATTATTTAAAGGCAATGCAGTGTGGGCTACTGGGAAATTAAAACCCACTAAATATTTAATATGTTAATTGTACTGTTTAATCTCAAAAGAATTTGGAAATGTCTCTCTCGTTTGAGGCTGCTTATTTACTGCATGCAAGTAGAAAGCTTGGAACACATAATTATGCTCTGTCATGGTGAAGAAATTTACTAGTATTTTAGGAGGTTTTACCTTTTTTTTTTTTTGTAGCATTAATGGTCTCAGTTATTAAAACAAATAAAAAGAATCCTCCCCAGGAATTACACCAGCTCAACCTCCCTCCCAAAAACCACCCAAAGAGTAAAACAACAAAAAAGCCCAAACAGACAAAAAAACCTCACCGAATTTGTTCAAATGTCCACGTTAATGTTTAGCTGCTGCTAGAAATCATGGGTGGTAATTGATTGTACTGTATGGCCCAAAGAACTTCACGGTAAATATTTTATTGAATAAAGCTTTGTATTACAAAGGGACTATTTGGGTTGTAATTATCAAGCTAAAATCAATATCACTTTCCCAGACTGGTGCTTTAAATGTAGGGGTATTCTTAAATACAAAAGTATAATCAATAAACAACCGGACATTTTCCATTTTCTGTAATTAACTCTATCCCGTAGTTTTTCAAGGGACCTTCTTTCCGTGCTATTAATGAGAGCTCTTCCCCTCAAAGTTACTAAATGGAGCTAAAAAGCCTGGACAAGATGATGTTTGGGTTGAGAATACATTTAGTCTTCCACTACTCCACTCTCACTTCCTTGGGTGGCAAATCCGTCTGTCCTCGGTAGCAAGGAGCTGTCAGCTTTTCTTTTCAAAAAGATAAATATCAAATGAGTTTTTGGACAGGAATGGGGCAACCTTCTGCTGCACTTCGAGAGAAAGCCCTGTTTATTAATGACCCCACTGAAGATCAAGTTTATCAACCTTTGTGGCTGCTGAAAGCACGAAATGTTTGTGTTTTGTCCAGATTGGGTCGCACCCCCTTCCCAAGCATTAATTTCCCTGGTGCTCTGGGAGCGGCTGTTCAAGGGGTTGAGACGCAGCTACTTCGTGATAGTCATCATCTCCTTGCTTTAAATTCACTGTGGCAGCAGATGGGACATTTCAGGAGTTTTGCAAGTGTTGCTGCCAGTCCTTCTAGTAAAATCTAAGCTCCTTGTTTAAGGCAGGAGCTGCAGCATCCCATCTGAGCAGCAAATCCTCCCTCCCAGCCTCTTCCCATTCCAGTGCCTCGCTGGCCCCTTGCTCGGCTCAGACTTTTCCGTGTCCCTCCTGCATGAGGGAATGGGAACTTGGACCGTGGAGCTCCAGAGGTGTGTCCCAGGTGCTGATCTGAGACAATCCTCACATCCCTCACCTCCTGGCCATGCTCTGAGCAGTCTCACCTCCCACTGGTACTTCTCCCTAAAAGGAGAGACAGACAGCGAAAAGGGCTCCAGCTGTGTGCGAGGATGAGGCAGTTTCCCTTCCCACCAGCATAATCAAGACTAAACAGGTTTAAACTATCTCTGTTGTAATAGCCTCATGTTCTTGATGAATTGGCACAGCAGGATGTCTTTTCTGCCTTGATAAAGGGTGCAGCTGTTATCGTTATTGGTGTGATTGTTTAAGAACTAAATTAAAACTTGACTGCATTTTAGATGCTAAGCGAAGGATTCCTCAATGCTGGAGATACTTTATTTGATAACAATAGTTGCAAGTATTCTGATACAAGGCTGAGAGTAACATTTGCTTTGAACTTTGTATCGGTGAGTGTTGCTATCATTCGGATTATTTTGCTTTAATCAGAACTTGTTTTAGAGTGAACAAGTGTGAAATTGTTGTTTTGAAAGATGAAAAGTTCTGTGGTACATTTATATTCAACAAGAATTACATTTCTTGTATAATAAGTTATAGATAATCCATACACTGTCTTTGAACCTGGAAGGAAATTGTTATTTCTCAGAATAAGCTCACTTTACTTCCAGGAATGGCAAAACAAATAGCTAAAATGGGAAAAAAAGTCTTTATAAAGTAGTCTATTTATTAACAATTTTAAAGACGAAGCCATTAGAACTCTGAGGGGTTTTTTTAGGAGTTAGTATGAATGAAATCCTGTGAACTGAGGAATCCTTCAGTCTCCATAAAACCTGGGTGACCTGTCCGCTGGTTCTTTGTGTTCCTGTTTGTATGGAGAAGAATTCCTGCCCTCAAGGCGTTCAAGATACTTCCCAAGGGCCAGGTTCCCAACTGCTAGCCCTCCTGGCACAGGAAATGATAAATAAAGTGCTCTGGTTATTGTTTTTAGGAGAGCTGGGCCGCATTTTTTAATAACATGGAGGCTCTGGGTGTGTGGGGACAGGAGGGTGTGAGAGCACAGCTGATGCCGAAGGATTTGTGTCTCTGAACAGCGATTTGGTGGTGGCCTCACAGCGAGGTGGCTCCACAACAAGGCCATTTGGACTATGTGCCAGGAAATCCTGAAGGAATTGTGGAAACTGGGTGCTTCCCAGCATTAACTTTGCTTTTCAGATGGCGCTGATTTAGTCAGCGAACATGATTCCTGCTAAGGACTGCGTTTGAGTTATTTTATTGCTGAGTTAGTTGAATAAATCTTAATACAATTTACCTCTATCCCTTAATGAAGTTTTAAACATCCTTATGAGTCGTTCCGTTACCTGTACAGCCGTCTTCTAAGGATGTGCTTAATTGAATTTATGTCAGATGGGATTTAAAACTTTCATAATATATGCAGAGTAAGTGTAATAGGTTTTGCTTTGGAATATGATAACCGAGGGACATTTTAATTCCTCAAGATAACCCAGCGTATATAATATTTCTGTCTCAAACTGATGATAGAATCTTCAGTTCCTCTCTCTTCCCCAACCAAGAAAAAAGATGAGAAGAGCAGAAGATGAGTATTTTACAGTGGCTACTCCATTTACATATATTTCCTGCATATAGGAGCATAAAGTTTAGAAATGTCTAGGCAGGCAGGATGCTTGAAGAAATAAATACAGTAAACGCTTTTTAATGGCTCAACATAAATATGATGTACCTGACTCAGTACTGGAGTGTCCACAGTTTTTTTGCATGGATTTTAAATCTGTGCTTACTCTGGGGATGAGAGAGATTTCTATTGGTGTTCTTTGGGATACAGAAATGGTATTTTTTGTAAACTGCGTTGCTAGAAAGGGCAGAACAAGATGGAAAACAGAAAGAATCCTGATGTTTTTACAGCATTTTTAGCCTTGGATTTTTTTACTAAAATCATAGAAGATTTTACTTGAAACTAAGAATTTTTCATTGAGGATTCAAGTCTTCATAGAATTTGCTGATGACAAGTGGAATTCACAACAAACACTGACACTCGTATAGACAAGGCAGATGGAAAGAGGATTTTAAACAGATCTATTCTTATCTTAGGTATTATCTATTAATAACTTATGCCCCATCCTTTTGGGTACTGGGATGGAGTTAATTTTCTTTGTAGTGGCCCAGATGGTGCTGTGTTTTGAATTTGTGCCTGCAATGGTGCTGATAACCCACCAATGTTTTGGCTGTTGCTGAGCAGTGCCTGCCCGGTGCCCGGGATTTCTCTTCCTCTGCAGCCTGGGGATGCAGCCAGGCAGCAGCTCCAAACTGGCCATAGGGACACTCCATCCCATAAAACATAATGCTCAGCAACACCCCCCCCCCCCCCCCACCCCAAACCTAAGGAAAAACACTGGGGGAGGGTTGCCTTCCAAGGTGGCTGTTGCTTAGAGACTGGGGGGCACCACTCGACCTGTGGGAGGAGGTGAGTGGTTGGCTTTGCATCGCTTGTTTGTTCCCTTTCCCCACTCCCCTCACTTATTAAACCATCTTCATCCCCACCTATGAGTTTTCTCACTTCATTCTCTGCCTCATCCTGCCATGGGGCGAGTGAACAAGTGGCTCTGTGGGTGCTTTGCTGCTGTAGGGGGGTCATTCCATAACGTACAGGAAGAACAGGGAGGGGAATAAAAGTACTCTTTGATTCCTGAGTACCAGAATGATCACGTGTAATCCATGTAGGCCAGTATCTGGTTCACTGGAGTTGTTCCACTGGAGATGCTCACATCCTAGACCCGGCAGGATTTGGTTTTGTTCAAAGCAGAAGTGTACACTCAGCCATTCTGTTACAAGTTACAAGATCCCGCACTTATCTTAGGAAGTAGGCGTAACCATCGTAATTCCATTTTGCAAGGACAGTGGAAAAGCTGACCCTGGCTGTTATGTGTGTCAGATATTGTTGGTCTTACTAGTGTTGCAACAAAATGTGTGTAAGGCCTTTTTTCTGAGGAGACTTTTGCATTAAGAAACTTGCATTATTCCTCTGATGGTAAAATACCCAGCGTGGCTGTGGGTATTTGTATTCTGCTGTTGATCAGTGCTTTATATTGTTTCCCTTTGTTAATAAGTAGGTAAATATCTCCAAATCAAAAGCTTGCTGCTGAGCTCATTGATCTTTGGGAAGCCTTTGATTCCTGACAAAGGAATCTTTGTAGCTACAATGTTTGAAGGAAAATACAAGATCCCTTTGAAGTGTGTTTCATCATGCAGCTCACACATGGTAGTACAGTGTACCATTAATTTTAGCTTCTTTACCAAAATGATTGTTGAATAAATAAGGATGTATTTTCTTTCTATTTCTGATCAATTATAAAAGCCTACATTTAATATACGGCATTGAAAATAGCAGAAATTCTAAGTTTTTTATGCACTGTATAGGTTACAGTTTCTCATTGATTGTTACTGACTTTCAGACTATTGGCCTTGCATGCTGAATTACTTAGGCTTTTTGTAGCAATGCGTAGGTAAACTTGAGTCTCCTTTTGATCACAGGGTAATATAAAATAGGAATATAGGCTGGCGAAGATGATATTTTATATATTGGTGTAAGCCTATCATTACTACAGCCGATCCTGCGTAAGGTTAGCAGAGACTCAAGAGAGTATTTGTTATATTAAAAAGAACAAAAAGCATCATCACCTTTTATGAATGTGTGTGCATTCTAGGAGTACATCATTTATGGAGGAGACTCAGGCATTGTTTAATATCTTTGTGAATGATGAGGAAGAAATGTGATGACACTGGAGGCAGCTGTGACTTGTGCAGTTCCAGGATCTGGGTGATGCTGAAGTGAAAAGCATCTGATTCTGGCACTGGGATGTTTCCACAGGTTTTGCTTTTTCTAGATTTTGAAGTCAACAAATGTTAACTTTAAATGAGCAGGAGGGATCCAAGTTGGTACGAATGAATTATTTGACAATTTCATGGAGCTGTTCTGACCACGATCCAGGGGCTGAATAAGTTTTACTTATCTCTACTTTGTCATGCATGTTGATGTGAAAAGATGACATCACAGCTGAACTCTTAAAATATGATAGTGATTTGAATAAAACTTGAAAGGAAGTAACTGGAAAGTCAAACTACTGTCAAATTGCTTAAAGTGTATACAACAAACTTATCAGTATTGCTTTGAGTTTTCAGAAACTCAGGTTATCATGTTTGACATTGCTGGAGCAATTTTAAAACACAACATCACGGAAAAACTCCTGAGTTCTCTTCTTTTGTACTTTTGCCTAGAATCAGGGCAGAGAATTTTCCTAGGGGAGAGTGGTAAATTCCACTCCTGTGCTTTTTTATGCTTCCTTTCTTTGGTTTACATTGTGTATTCCTGATTTATTTATTCGTGCTTATCTGAGGAGTGCTGTGAGCTGACAACTGACTCAGCAGGGAGGGGATCACAATAATCAGAGTAATTTAGCAAAATACTATTTTTTTTTTGGTTTTCAACATAAATAAAACAGGTTAATCTACGAGAAGAACATGTAAATCGTCAGCTTGGAGTTCACTGACTAGCAGCCTGCCACCCATTCTCCCAAGTGTATTTTACTGTGCTTCTCCAAAGGATTTATTAGATCTCTTTCTTTTTCACTTTCATTCTGTTGACAGTGGCCCCAGCACCTGCCACAAGGGCCACGTACCAGAAGTTAAGTCAAGCTCAGGCCCTGAGAGATGGGAACTCAAATTTCTGCATTGAGAGAAGGAAGATGAGCAATGGGGTTGTGTTATCAGGAGACCATGAATTTGTGTGTTGCAGTAACAGAGTGAAAGCTCGTGGTGTCTCCTTGCCTTGCTCCCAGCTGGGGACGCAGTGCTCTCCTGGCAGAAGTCTGGGACATCCTTCCCTTCAAGGCCTGGTTCAGTTCTAGAATGCAGGAGGAAGACATGAAGAGAACAAGAAACAAGGAACTTCTCTCCTGTGCTTTTCCACGCTGTCTTGATTGTTGTTTTCTTGTTTTGGGAGTTCTCTGAACCCCTGAAAGATCAGCTGTCCTGTAGAAGCCATTCAGTAACTGCATCCAGTTTGCCCATCTCTGTAATTTTTGTTCCCCCTGAGGTTTCCTGTGCACTTTCACGCTCATCCTCTGGTCTTGCTCTCTCACACTTGATCTCTCTTTCTCTCTCTCTTGCAAGTTGAATTCTTAGTTGAAATGTGGTGCAACGAGGTAAATGCTCTCAGTTCTGGGAGAGCAGGAGCTGAGGGACCAAGACTGGTTCACCCTGGGCTGTGGAGAAGTTTTGTGGATTAATACCTGGACTGTGGGGCACAGATGCCCCAGGGCTGAGTTGGTGTAAGGCACTGTGACTTCCAACAGGGATGGGCTACTGCAAACACAGAGACAATTCAGCAGCTGCAGAAAGCAGACAGGCACACGGATACATTCGATTGTTTTAACCTAGAAGGCTCCAG
The DNA here is from genome assembly GCA_013398855.1 of Mohoua ochrocephala. Classification (NCBI taxonomy): domain Eukaryota; kingdom Metazoa; phylum Chordata; class Aves; order Passeriformes; family Acanthizidae; genus Mohoua; species Mohoua ochrocephala. The sequence goes on along the minus strand of VZTA01009190.1, from coordinate 358,585 downwards.
AACCAGAGAAAAGGGAGAAGCTCAAAGATTCTGCTCGGTCTTCAAATTTTAGGATAGTCTGAGGCAACTTCCTTGCCTGTCACACCTCTGGAGCTCACAGCATCCAGGCTGTCACATAACCAGTGCTCAACACCCTGAGGCAGGTACAGCTCAGGAACAGCCTTTGGAAGGTAAAATAAATATCAGCCATGTCCTCCCTGAACTTGGGAACACTCATTAAGCATCTGTTTTAATTTCTCTTTTACTTTGCTGGCATATGAACAAGGTTGCAAACTGTCTTGCAGAGATGGTGTTAATGTGTAAGAGTAGAAAGTGAACAACAAAGTCAACAATGCATATGGTACAGGTTGCTCAAAATACTGGTTAGTCGGGATAAGAACCTTTCCAATGGGGAGGCCCTGCTGTTTTCCCTCTGCTGCAGTGCATAGCCAAGGTGAATTCTATGAGATATTTCCAAAGACAATGAATATTATCTCATTTTTCATCTTGAATATAAGGCATATTTTAGAAGAGGAGCACTGGATGCTAGAAACATGACAAAATTCCTGTTCAGAGCTGCCTGAATTGTACCCAGATTTTTCAGTCTTAGCAGCCGAAGAGTTTGTGCTTTGTGGATCCTACTTGAGACTGAGTGCTATTCCAGTGATGAGGTTAATCTCACCATTAACTGTGAAGCACCATGTTTACTTTGGGATTTATTCCGAAATGTAGGAGTGTGTCTGTGATGTAAGAGATGCGTTATAAATAGTTGTGCAATTAATTCTGATTCATCATGTGTTGGTTTTTTTTGATTTCCTAGGAATACTTACAAGTAGGGGTTTTATGTAAATCTTTTCCTTCTCGTGTCTTCCCCACGTTGTGCCAGCCTTGGTTTGTCTGGAGTCACTAACACAACAGAGGAAAATGCAATGCAACACTCAAAAACCCACTCACATCATGTCTTTATATCAAACTCCAGGCAAGCAAAAGAGAATTCTGTTCCAGGTCCTAAAACCAATATTCTGAAGTGGTTTCACACACTTTGACTGGATAAATACACAGAGAATTATATTTAAAGCATCTCCAGTAAGTCCAAGGAGATTCAGAGCCCAGCAGTATGAAACATAACCCAGTTCTGCTCTGGCAGTGTGCTGGGGATGCAGTGAGGAGATGAGCCAGCCTGTGTCACCTGCCTTCAGGGCTGTGTCCCTGGAAAATTCTCACTTAATAGAATGGCCAGAAAGGAGACCTGGCCCCTCTGGTTAAGCTCCCAGACATAAATCTGGCTCAATTCTTCTGTGACAGTCAAGTCTTGTGAGCTCTTTACATGGCTGAGGTTCACTGAGAGCATTCTTAACGCTTTGTTCATTTCTAAGCTTGTGTGGGCAGTGGAATGAAGGGAGGGACCACTCTTTTGCAGTTCTTGAGGTAAGCTTGGGAAGTTTTGGTTAAGACTGTTGTAATAGAGTGGTTTTTTAAACTTTAGGATTGATGTAAAGAACTGCAACCTCATCAAGTACATTTTGGCCTATATAGAAAATAGTCTGAAACTCCCAGTTACTCTTAGTAAGCACTTTATTTTGTCTTCATTTGGAACCCGTGGTGCAGAGTTCCAAGGAGATCTGTCAGGGATCCTGTAGAGCTGTCTCCTCCCATCTATCAGTTTAAACGGTGCTAGAAAAAGTACTCCTGCTCATCATCCAGGTATTACTTCAGTGTTTTAAAAGTCATTCTGATGCTTCAATGAAAAAGTTGCTGCAGGACCTTTCACCGTATCTCCAAATGAAAAGGCCGGTGGAGGGGAGGAAGCTGGAAGTGCTCATTTGAGAAGTGCCGATATGACAGCAGAGCTCGTTGTGCTGATCTTGGAGTTTTAAGGTCACCTTTCATCACCCCAGTGTTTTAGAATAAAGTACAGGCATGTATGTTGTGTGAACTCACTCTTGGGGAGAGAATTATGTAACGAAAAAAGCAAATGCAAACGGTTTTAGTTAAGGAATAAGCATGTAACAACCCACCCAGTGCAGGGAGTGTAAATCAGCTGCTCGAGGATATCTCAATGTCATTTGTTTCCTTGGCCCCACATGAAGGGCACGGGCTGGCTCTGGCATCCCCCATGCCTGGTTGTACTGCACCAATTCTCCTGCTCCGTCTGGAAAGGATGTTTTTGTAGAAGGAGCTTTTGGCAGCCGTCCATGCTTGGTTCAACTCCATGGCACATGCAGAATTGATTCAGAGTCACTGCGTGACCAGGCCCTCGATGCAGCACAATTGCCGCTGGCCTGGTGAGTTGGACATGCACAGAAAACGATGACACGAGTGTTGCATAAATGCTCCCACAGAAATCCGGGGGGAAAACGAAGGTAAACAGCACGTGGGAGCCTCCTGAGGACAAATGTCAGTGCTAAGTTTGTAAGATAATGTGGCTGGCAGGGATAAGATCCGTTCAGATGGTAACAGTTGATATGTGATTACAATTAGTTTGTTAGATTCCCATTATGCTACAAAAAGACAGTTTTAATTGATTCTTATGAAGCGCTGTATATTTTTTTTGTTAATTGTTTATATTAAATGCATAGTGAGGTTAATCATCTGCTCAGTTGATTTCTTAATATCCTGAGGGATTTTTTGCTGTTGTTCTTTAAATATTTGCTTAAGCGGTAGTGCTAGAAATAAGAAACAAAAGGCATTTTATCTTGAGCAGAAACAGCACAGCGATTTGAATTTCACATGTTTCTTGTTCTTTCACAGCAGTTGTTGCTTTCATTAACACAGTTCTTTATTTTAGAGAAATTAATGCCAAATACAGCGAAATTCCACAGTTGGCGCTTAACTCCAGGGTAGTGGAGTTAAACAAACAGAAAAAAAAAAAAAGCCCCAACCAAAAAAACCTTGAAGTTAATAGTCAAGATTTCTTATTCCATCTCCATTGACCTTTTTGAAGGTTTTTATACTCTGTTCTGCTGGCTGATTACTTAGGGATTCACTGAGCAGTTTCCTTGAAGGCCATTCTTTCTGCTGGCCATTGGCATGAAAATGCAGCTGTCTGAGTGAGACCTCTTTGATCTTCAGAGAGCTTTGTAAAGATAGATTAAAAGCAAAGCTATCAGGCACTTTTTCCCAATGCAAATACTGTCTGTGTTTTCAAGTCAGATAGTTTTTGGGGGGGGTTGGCTGGTTTGTTTTTAGGGAATTGAGATTTGGAGTTGTGATCACAGTGTTGGTTTGGTTTTTTTTTTCTTTAAACAAAAACTGAAAATACACGAATGCGTGTTGTACCCTTTGGAAAGAAAAACAAACAAAAAAAACCAACCCAGCTCTCTGTGGAACATTTTATGTTCGTTAAAATCCAGTGGGAGGATGAATCTCGTACCCTCTGGACAAAATTATGTTTAAAGAGACTTACAAGGGGCTTGCTTCCAATAAAGTAATTGAAACAGAATATGTTTCTAAGCACTTTTTACTTTATATTGAGGTGCTGATGTTCAGATAAATCAAAATTTGCTCTTGCAAGTTACAAAGAGTCTGCTATGCTTACAGACTATATTATAATTCAAAACATTTAAATGCTACATTAATTTACAGCACACAAAATTACATTTACATTATTTTCTTCTTCCTTTGAGACTACATATTTGTGTTGAAATTTCGAATAATCTCTTTCCCCTGAAATGAGTCACAATGAGATGAAAATATCTGTTGCTACTCTGTGTCAGAAACGGGAATGAAACCAGCTGCTCCTTGAGTGGAAAGAGAGGTCCAAGAACTTTTGGGTTTACCTAGAGGGTCAGGTTAAGTCTATACAACATCAGTTTGGGGGCTTGCAGACCACATAAATTGAACCAGCTGTTTTCTGAGTCCTTATGTATCAATTGGAGTTTCCTCATTTTCCAACAGAAATCCTTATTCTACTTAGCTTAGGGTGTTTTGGTTGGTGGCAGAGCAGTCTCACCCTCTGAAGGCTGGAGTTTGGCGAGATGAGCTTTCCTCAGCACTGGGAATTTACCACTCTTTGCTTGGTGGCATCTCTGCTGAATGGGGTGCACTGTAACAGGGACAGTCCTGGGACAGCTGCAGAAGCAAATAAATACGGCTCAAAGATATTCAGTTTTGTCTTCCTGCTTTTAAACCACATCTGTGGAGTTTTAAAATATTCTCCATTTGTTTTTCTGACAAAACCAATGTAGTTTAATCAATGAAATCCATCAGCTCGTTAATCAGTCCCTCTAAATCACAAATAACTCACAACACCGATTGAGGTACTAACTTCAGGGGTGCAGTGTTACAACATTTCCATTTTGAGGAACAGCTCCCGAGATCCTGAAAAGGAAATATTTTTAATACAATAGCTTGTATTTTGCTTTCATTTCTCTATTGTTGTAATAAAATTGCAAGTTAGGGAAAGCTTATGATCCTTACTCACAAAAAGGAGGTTTTATTACTTCTAGTGTATTACAGGGTTTATTGTCCTTAGTGTTGCTAATTAGTTAACAGAACTATTTTGATTTTTGTGTGCAAGTGCTTACTAATTATTTTATCATGAGAAAAATGAGTGGGGTCCAAGTGCCCTATTAATTCATTTCAGCCTGAAAAGTTTTTTTTATAATTAGTTTGGCAAGAGGAATGAGAGAAATTAGCTACTAATGAGAAGATAAGTGTAGTAATCTTCTCATGATATAAAACTGTGATTGTCAGTAGGTAGTAATAGGAACCGGGAGTGTATTTCATGGGACCTTACTTGGTCCTGTGAAATCATTAACATCATCTGATATCGTAAATTGGGTTATTTCACACCTGCATTTCCATCACTGCCTGCTAACCCTCCAGCCACAGATACTGATAAGTTTTTTGCTAATTAGAGAGTCATTAATGAAGTAAAGAATATGAGCAATCAATTATGGCTTGTTTTAGTAATCCAAACAAAAACTTAATTGCATAAATTTGTCATGTACTTTCAAGTTTTGACAGTATATTTGTGAAACATGGCAAGAATGTCAACACTTTGTAAGTAGCAGGTGTGACCTAGACAAGTTTTTCTCATGTTCAGTTGCAAATTGCTTGACTTGTGATACGCAGTGATGGATTAATGGCTTATTAAAATCCACTTCTTTCTGTAAACAAGAACTCCGCATTTCCTGGTCTGGTTCATTATAATTGCAGCGTTTAAATGGTGAGGTTTATGATAAATAACTTATGTCTCTCTTTTTCTTTTTTTTTTATTCTATGGATTTTCATCTTAAACCAGTGCTTTGTGAGCAACCTTAAGCATTTCCTCACCACTCACTTCAAACTTGAATGTGCTTTTTTTATGTAAAAACTGAATTTCTTGTATTTTCTTGCTCCATTTCTGGCTAGGTCCCTATGATAAAATAAAACTTGATGTGTATTACCTCTTACTTACATTTCTTTGCATTTGCTCCTGTTTAAAAGTAACAGTCTCATGCCAAAGCAGTGAGGCTCACAGTGAAATAACCTTGCTGATGAATAAACATGATGTGGGAGAAGGTCGCTGCGAAGATATTGCTGGATATTAAGTTGGGTGAATTTGTAATTGCACTTTTTCAATTTATCTCAGAGGTAAAAATGAGTAACTTTTGTATCATTGCAAATGAGTGTGGATATGATGTGAATACGCCAGGAATGCTAAAAACTTGTCATTTTTTCCATTTCTCAGAACTCTGTGGATATCTAGGTATGCGGTCTCAGATGCGTGTCAATATTTTCCTCTAATAAGTTCTTTCTGCCGTAATTTGGATGCTTAAAAGGATTGCACTGAGGCTGTAGGTAAATAAATACAAAAATTATTTTGAGGTCGCGACACACTGGTATTGCCACTAACATCTGGAAGGGATTTGTACAGCATGAAAACGCTGTTCTGTGGTGGATTTATTAACCTTACTTTTGTTGCTAACTGATTAAGACACAGGGGAGGACAATGTTCTTATCATTGCACAGTCATTTTTCAGAGCAGGATTTCACACTAAATAGCTCAGGTGAGAATGAGACAGCTTGTTCTGAAGCAAATGCCCAGAGCTGTCATAGGATGTCGGTGGTGTCCTTGAGAAAATGTCTTATGCATCAGTCCTTGCCTTCAAAACATCTCTTCCCAAATAGTTCTGTGTGTTCAGTGTCTGCTGGGGATCAGCGCTGGAACCCCTGACAGAAGCTGGTGGGTTTGGGGGTTATTTTGATCAAAGGAACAGCAGATCTGCTTTCTGTTCCAAAAAAAAAAGGTGTCACTTCTACATTGTCCCAGGTTTAAAGAAAACAAATTTTGAAAATTACTATTTAGATATCTAGCAGTATTTTTCTAAGAATTTCATGGCTTGAAGATTTTGATTTTTTTTAAAAAAAGGACTCATTTTTGAAATAAAAGGTAGGCAAAACTCTAGAAAAGCAACTTCTTTATTTTTAATGAAGCTGTATCAATTATTTACCTGGTAAGTATAAGGTGATGAAGATAAGGAAGGGGCATTGAACTATGAGTACTTAAAATTAGACACCGTTCTGTCTTTTAGCCAGAGATGCACAACAGAAATTTTAGCAAATTGAAAAAGTCATAAAATATTTTCCTAACATGAATATGCTAAGCAGGAAGCTTGAAAAACGTTCTTCCCTTAAAGCCAGTTATATCCATTGGCTATGAAGCAAAAAACAGTTAGAGACCTAATTGCTGAGTGGTTTCCTGTAAGTGCCACTATTTATTTATTTATTTGTATTGAAGGACTAATCAGGAATTATGCATTTCCATCTTGCCTATATTTTTTTTCTTCTAATATTTGGGTTTAGGCTCCAATTAGCTGTGAAATGTGCCTTCAGTGAAATTACCACAAACATAATTTGGGCTTGTCAGCAACTGCTTAATCCTGTAGCTGCTGGGCTGCCTCAGTGAGGCTCAGCAACTGAGCTACTAAATGTCTCTTGAAGGGGCTGGGAATAACTTAGGTTAATATTCCTGCTCATCAAATGGCAATTAGAGGAAAGAATAACGATTCTGTTTACTTCCCCCCGTTATCTTTCAGAGGACAGCTGTCTGTCTTGCTGAGGTGTTTAAAGATGCTTCCTACTTTCTAGGGTTATCACAAGCCAATGTGAAAATAGGTGTTGTGTCACCATTTTTATGGCCTGCTTTGTTTGCATAGTTGGGCCTAAAGATGTTATTATAGGTTTTCCTTGACTCTTACAGATCAGATTTTTGAGTACTAATTTGTTTGTTCTAAAACACCAACAAAACTGATGGATGTTTATCCCCAGAGGAAATAAAAGTCTCTGTGCCATTGTATTTGTCAGGCTCCACACCCCAAGTACAGGCTGACATCCCTTTCCCCTAGAAAGTAAGACACGCAGAAGAGCTGCTGCTCTTAAAAACCCATCCTATAAAATAAAAACCACAGGGATAGGAAGGTCTTCCAAAGCTGCCCGACCCGAACCTTCAACTGCCAGCTGGTCAGGAAACCTCACAGAGTTGTTTCGTGCAGATTGAGGCAGAGCAAGGCAGTATTTAAAGCAAGGCTGTGCAGTATATCTTTCAATAATCCTCTGTTGAAGCTGCAGAGATGATTGATGAATAAATACAGCAAGGTGAGTGTCAAAGACACCCTGTGTGTTCAGCTCACCCAATGCAAACGGAGCAATGGGGATATGCCCGTGCTACAAACGGGATCTGGCCAGCATCACAACCTCTGAAGACTTCGTGGGCCCAACTTTATACTTCAGACAACACCAGTTTAGTCCTGAACAGCTCTAGCAGCCCAGTGTGGTGCATAAGGCAGCCCCCAGAGCATGTCACCCAGTTCTCTCAGGTTTTCCAAATCGCAGCAGCCTTGTGCTCCTGTGGATGTGCTGTTACTGGTACCTGAGCACAAGTCTGAAGCTGTGGCCACGTGCAGCACTGTAGCACCGATATATCCCCTCCTGCCAGTGTCCTTGGCATTTCAGTTCCAGCTCGGGAATCCCCCCTTACCCTGGAAAACTGAGAGACAGAGTGTGGAGAAGTCCCTTCAGCAGCGTCCTCCCCAGCTGTGACCTGCTTCGACAGAGTGCTTCGGCTGGTCTGACTGGGATCGAGCTGCTTGCTCTGTCCCGTAATCTTCCTGAAATTTCAAGATCCCATCAGTCTTTTAACGTGATTTAAGCTGCTGATTTATCAAGCAGTGTTGCAGGATTATACCTGCTGAATGTAAGGGAATAAGGTTATTGACTCTAGAAAATACTTTATTCTTTTTCATTTCTGTCTCCCCTGCACATCTTCTGCATCCCCAACCTCTCCATTTAATAAAGTTAAACAATCTTTTGTGTATGAGCCTCATCTCTCCACCTGTGAATGAGTACTCAAACAGTTTTCTTTGTTCAAGTATCACAGAAAATATTTTTTTTTTCTTAAATTCCAGCTTCACTTCTCTTCCTGTGGAGAGAACTATATTAGGAAAGCAACTCAGAGAAGAATAGCATTTCTCCTTTGAAAAGCTCTTTGTGGTTAATGCCTACTGAGGAGCTGAAATACTTGTAAGATTTTTTTTCCAAGAATAAACTGAAGTAAAAGTAAAACATATTTCTGCGTTTCAGTTAGATGCTGTATCTTAACACTGATGGCATGTTTAGTGCTTAATGTCCTCTGACCATTATGGGGCTCTAGACTGATAAAATTCTTCCTTGGGGGGAAGAAATTAACACTCTATGATATTATACTATATTATATTATATTTTTTAACATGCAGAAATGGGAATTTAAGAAAACCTGTTTTGTTCAGGGCAAATAGGACAGTGGTAGCAACATACAATTAGAAAAAAAATTGTCTTTATCTTGCTTTATATTGCATTGATGATTAATGGAAGCATGAAGTGAAGCAATAAATTTATATGTATGCTTACCAAATTATGAGGTAGATATTTTATTTCTGAAGTACTAGGAGAGAGGGCTAAATGGAAACTTTAACAAAAGCAACTGAAATCTGGGGCCGTAGCTGTGCGAACCAGAAGCTTCATTTGGTGATAAGGATCAGCATGAAATGTGTTTTTCATGTTTTCAGATCTTAACCACACATAATGCTGCGTGCCAGCGACAGGCAAGTCCCTGGTGCTGTCTGCAGGAGGCCTGTGCTGAGGGGAGCCCCCAGCGCATCATCCGCTTTGCTTAGGCTCCAGTTTACATTTCAAAGCTGCCAAATCAAAGGCAAACCTTTCTCCTGAATTTAGCAACGGCCTTGCATATTCTGATGGAGTTTTCATCAGTTCCTCTGAGTGGCTTTTGTGCTCCGCGTGCTTTCGGTGCTTCCCTGCGATGTCCATCGGTGCTTCAGGGAGATGCTGGGGAGGCCTCCTGTGTTTTGTGTCCTCAGCACTTGTGAATCGTCTTCTGTCCCTCCACCCTGCTCCCATGAAAAGTCCTTAGGCTCACCTCTCAGTTCAATGGATGCATGGATGCTCTTCAGGAAGGTGCTAATTTAGAAGGCTGGATCAACGGGAAGTATTTTGTTCATTTTTAAGTGGTGATTTTAAATTTCTGGACAGACATGTTCATGCAGACATGAACATCATTGTCTTAGAAGGCATCCTGTTGACTGCCAGAGAGCCCGAACACTTTCTGGTTTTCTTGGATGAATTTTCTTCATTACTTCGGATATTTTTAGCTGTTTGAAGTCAGTGAAATGAAAAACACCACTAGTCTGGTTCAGTAGTAGACTATTTTGCAGAAAAATAAGCAACTTTCAAAAGTGTAGCCAGAGTGTTGCTATAATTCTCTCAGACAAGTCAGAAAAGATGCATCAGTCTCTTACCATTTTAGTAGGTGAAAAGTAGAGGAAATGTTCTAACTAATAAATGGATATTTACTTGTCCAAGGAATCAAAAATTGTCTTTTTGGTATTCTTCTGCTCGAGCTCAAAGCTGGGCCCTGAGAATGCATTTTCCTGGAGAATTCACTGTTCTTGTTATCAAGGAAGGAACCAGCTGAGCAGAGAATAAGATTTAAATGATGGTTTAGAGTTTGAGATTAGGACGTACCTTTCCTAGCTCACATGCCCCTCTAAGACTCTCTGGTTTGCATGTCTTAAAGCTTAACAGTCATGTTTTATTGCTGATTATGAATCTAAAAGGTTTGCAGTGTCTGTAAATATTTTGTATTGCAGACACATTGGATATTGAAGGTACTCTGCCATTAAACCCATATAGTTCAATAAATACATGGCAACTGGGAACGCACATAAAACTTCCTCTATTAGCTGGAAATACTAATGAGTTTTTTGAACAGTGTTATTACACCCAGGTACTTAGGAAGTGTAGCTCCCACTTCCTTCACGTGTGGTGGGAACATTTATTAATGTCAGAGGATGTATGATCCTGGTTTCTTGTTTTCATAGTTTCTCTTGTTCTTTGCAACAATGAAGTAAAGAACATGAAGGGAAAACAATTTTATTGAGTAATTTACTGCGTGTAAATTACGGAGTAAATGTTCCATTCAAACAATCTTTGAATATTTTAAACTGTTTCTGTGGTAAATTATTTAGTAGTACTCAGGCTATTAGCACAGAGCTACTAATTCTAAAATATCTTAGGGGAAGAAAACACAGATTCATCAGTTTCCTTTCAGTTGAGTCATGTAGGTTCTGCTACTACTAATTATTGTATTAGGGAAGCAAAGTAAGGCTCTAAGGCTATAAGGAAAAAAAAAAGGAAAAAAAAAAAAAGCCTGGGTTTTAATCTGTTATGATTTGGTGCTATAACAAAAACTGACGTTTAAACACCAAAGAAAACATCTGGGTATTTCCAAACCTTCTTTGAAGACAGTTTGGTTTAGTGACTTGGTTTTAAAACTGTTCAACTTAGTATTAATTATTTTCCCCACAATGATGCGACATCTCACCGTCTATACAGTAGCAGGAATGATAAAAGCAATGTACTGTGGTAATCACTGCTATTCTGGAGTGAGTTTTTGGAGCAGCAGGAGAGATGATTTTACAAGTGGCTGTACAATACCAGTTATGATATAGCAGGAACTTGCAATTTCTGTCCCCTTCAAAGAGATGACATTTAATTATGGTAATAGCTTTACTGATAGCTGATACACAGTATGGTGTGCATTAAAATTATACCGTCTGTGAGAAATTGCATCCAAATGTTGTTTGAAAATGGAAGGCAAGAAAATACCTCCCCACAGGGGAAAATTGTTGGCAAATTCTTCTGAACTAACGGCGTAATGCAGCAGTTTTATTTCTTGTACCTCTCTGCAAAGGTGGGAAGAGATAATTTGACAAATGCTGTCAGATGTGGTAACCCCCTGTAATTCCTCCAGTGCACATCCTAATCCCGGTGCTCTCTCCTCAGAGAGCTGTGCGGGTGGGGAGCGTTTCCCCACTGACAGATTCAGTGACCTTATCACGTAGACAGCTCCATCCAGCGTGACAGCACGGCCATCTGCCTCTTATTGATCAGAATTGATTTAAAGAAAGTGATCCTCCAAAGCTTGGTGCTGTGGAACCCCAAGCTAAATAAGCATTTTATGTGGAGGCCTTAACCTTTAGGGTGTTTTTCCTCTCATTTCAATCTGATTTGTAAAACACCATCTGAAAACGTGGCTTCTGGGGGTAAAATGCTATTGTCTTTCCAAAACACAGCCTTGAATATCTGAGGCAACTCAAATCCCAGAAAGATAAGAAGAGAGCTGGAGTTCACCACGGTTGAGATAGCAAATAACTGCTCATTGGTCCTGAAGAGCGACAGGATATTTTCAACAATTTTCCATAAAAGATAAATATTTTATCCAGTTCTCCAACTTTACCTATTTTCACATAAATATTATACATACATAGATATTTCTGTCTGCAATCTCACAATTTCTTTCAATATTTCAATAGCTGTAACTAACAGGCACAAATTGGTTGAATACTCCTGAGCATTTTACAAACCAGAAGGGAATGGACATTTTTTTAGCTGTAATGTTCTTTATGATGAGGATGGGGAGGCCCTGGCACAGGGTGCCCAGAGAAGCTGTGGGTCTCTGGAAGTGTCCAAGGCCGGGTTGGACGGGGCTTGGAGCAACCTGGGATAGGGGAAGGTGTCCCTGCCCATGGCAGGGGTTGGAACTGGATGAGCTTTAAGGTCCCTTCCAACCCAAACCAGCCTGTGATATTCTACGATTTCTGTCTGAAACCTTTTAAAGCAGATTAATTTAATGCTGTGTGTCATTTGTCTAAACAGCATTTTATGTGTGGTCCCAATGTTGGAAAGACAACAACACATAAAATCCTACATCGTGTTAATTTATATATGCAATGAATTACGTATTTTAAAGGGGTCATTAGTCAGCTGTGCAGAGGGAGTAGTTCAGGTTGGGTGGGTGGCTCCAGAATGAATGCAAAAGAAATGAAACAAGCACTGGTGGCCCCTCGATTCGAGGAGAATCGGAGACTTTGGAAGGGAAGGGGTTTGTGGAGCATCACAGTTACACATCCCAAAGGCCTGGCTTCAGGTGCTGGAGGTGCTCTGAATGCCTGGCTGTCTGGGTTGAGTGACTTAGGCATGCACTGTGAATTTTAAGTGAGAGTAATTAATCAAGTATTAATTGTAGGTTATTAGGCAGTGGATGCATCAGGAGGAAGGTGACAATCACAAGGCACGCTCTGTTCTGGAGGTGATGAATCTGAGGGTAGCAGCGCAGGTGAGACTTGTGTCCTGAGCTCCAGATAAACCCTCAAGTGTGAGCAGCCACACCGAGAGTTTATTCAGTAAAATACCACCCCTTTCAAAGATCTCCCCACCCCCTGGGTTATTTAATCCATTTCCAGGGCTTACTTTTACAGTCTCATCCAAAAATTGACAACACAATCCTTTCACTGCTGCTTCACGTGTTCCTTGGGAAAGAGAGTGCCCTGGAAGACCTCTGCAAACATTGTTTATCTTAACCAGGGAGAAGAAAGAGCTGATAGTCCTAAAGGACATCATTTTGAGGCTGTCTCGAGGCTTCTCAGGAGTGTGGGCAAAATACGCTCGTGCAAAAACAAAAGTTCTCTGCAAGATAAAGTGGGTGATAGGAGGCAGGTGATCTCAGAGGGGTTTTAGACTGGATGTGAGGAGTCAGGTGGAGTATTAAGATGCTGTCAAAAGAAAGAAGCAGCATGGGAAATGAAGGGTCAGGTTATGAAAACAGTGGGAACAGAATCTCCTGCAATGCCTGTTAGTGCACAGGAGAGTATTTACTGCTGCCTCTCACACGGGCAAGTGCCGTGGGTATCACACGCTCAAAATATTTTCCTTTGCCCCAAACGGTGAGTTGCCAAATGTCAGTCACCTGTTTTGCCTGGGCCAAAAGTCACCTCTCATCATAATCCTGTTGTGCTATGGTACAGTTCTGCCAAAAGGTTTATCTGTGGGTGGATGTCTGAAGGTTTTAAAAGGAGATAACTGAAATCACACAGTGTAGTGTCAGTAGGGACATCACCAAAGGGGATGGGATTGAAACAAATGCAGAATAAAGCTTGTAGGTAAAACATAAAAATGACTGCGAGTCAGAATGAAGTAGTGTTAATTACTGAGATGGCTTGGATGGCTGGAAGAAGATTTATGTAACTTCATTGAGAAAGGTTTTTAGAAGAAAAGGTATTATTTGTAATTTGAAATGCACAGGATCAAAGATGATACAGGAGTAGTCCAGATGCCAGACTCCTTTGAAAATCTTCCAGTTGTTTAGATTTTTTTTTTTTCTTTTTGAAATGAAGAAACAAGACCTGAGGAAAACAGCTGTGGGTAAAGAGAAATGAGGGTACAGTAAGATGTCCACTTTGTGAAGAAGGTTGTACATACCTCCTTGTGGAAATTACTGACATCACTCATTTGTCTAAATTGAGTTAATGAGCACGTAGGAAAGCACTCGGATTGTCCTCAGTGGCTGGTAATTGCCTGTACTCAAGGTTCTCTAGTTCTGCAAAGCCTGGAACTAATACCCCCATGCTGTGACACTTTGTTTTGATTGTGCTGTATCATCAGACTAATCATTAAATTGACCATTGAAAAAAGAGTAGGAAAATAACATTTGGTTTTAAATTCTCTTGCAGAAAAGTATTCTTAGTCACAGTGACTGGGTAACTTAAACGGATGCGAAATTCACTTAGTTTTTATTAAAATGAAATATTTCAATTTGCTTGAGAGGAAAAGGGTGGAGATTTCTCCAGCCTGGTTTAAAAGGTTTGTGTCACGCAGGTTTTTATTGTACAGATGCTATAGAATGAAAAGTCCAAGGAAAGATGCATCTTGGTGAAAGAGGCCAAAGAGTCACCGAAAGGAAAGGCAGAAGTTTTACTCTTCTTTTTGAAGCAAGATGCCACTTCCTTGTAATGTAGATAAAGGCATGAAAGCGTCTTGAACATCTAACAGAATCAAAATCTGGAAAATAGAGCTGTGAGAAGATGGTATTTTTCAATTACTGTTGATCCAACATCTGTTTGGCTTGTAAATCAAATGGTTTTGTATTGATTGGCATTGCTTCCTGGAGAAGTTTGTATTAGGTGCTTAAGGTACCATCAAATTTTGATCAATATAATAATATCGATCCAAACACGCTTTGTTTGTTTGAAAATTAATATTGCAGTTTGCTCTGGCTTATCTGTAAAGACCTCCGAGAAGCTACAGTAATTTGTGTCACTCAGTCACCATGATGGCCAGCAATAACCCCAAATCCACAGCAGTTTGTGGGATTCTCCAAAATAGCTCCATCCCAGCCCATTTCGGAGCAATTCTGTTAAATTGCCGGATTCTGGCTGGATTTCAAACAGAAGATGACTCTGTGGATGTGTTGCAGGTTCGTGTGAAAGGTGGGTCTTGTCATCCTGCTGATCTGATTTCTGTGGAGGCCACTGAGGAGCTGTTCTGATGCAGAAAATGAACTGTGAAGAGATCCCATTCCTCTCAGCATTCCCACTCTGCCGCTCGGCTTCCCAGGATTTTACATTTTGCACCCAACTTTGTCTCCCAGATCCAGTATTGCTTCTTATCTTAAAAATTATTGGCCTTTAGTTCTCAGCCCGAAAACACTGTAAAATACTTTAAAACATGCAAGAGTGAAAATTATTAGCTAAAAGCTCATGTTTTCTGTGATCACATCCTTTAAAAATGGCTTTCAGTAGCTTCGGCTGCGCGCAGTTCTAAATGCTGCGCATTTGGGGTTTGGGAAGGCACTTACTGGGGTTTAAAGTTTATATTTAGAGATAAATAAATGTTGGTAACATTTTCTGAAGATTGCATGGACTCACTAAATATGCATTTACTTTGATAATGGTAGGCAAGTGTTTTTGGAAGCCTTGGACATGTCTGACTTGCTTCAGAAGCATTGAAATCACCGTTTATTGTGATTTTAAATAAGTTTAAAATAAGTTCTTTAGCCATACAAGAATAATACAAATCGTTTGGGGTTATTGCTGGGATTTTTTTGTCACTGTTTTTACAGTTGCTCATTATTTTGTCACCTGAGTTTTCTGACATTTTTGAAAAATGAATATGAAGTCTCCTCAAAACTAGTAAGTTTTTAACTAACTGTGTATTAAGACTCTCAGGTTTGTTGGAGAATATATTCTGGCCAGGTATTTAAAGTTTTAGGCATTTTGGTTTGGTTTTTTTTTTTAGTTCTTTTTAATATAAACTTCTACTTATGGAGTAGACTGCATAAAAATACAGTGTTTAAAGAGCCCCACACATAGCCTGTACTTGTTTCCCTCTAAATCCAATATTGATAGCCATGGTTAGTGCCTTTTTTGAGATATTGATGGCATTGGTTTATCTACGGTGTTGGATTTCTGGTAATTAAAATTAGAGAGCATTGTTGGGAAGTTTACTGCAATCATGTCCTCACTTGCAAATGATGAACGCACATAAACTAAAATATTTAAATGCTCCGTAATTGCCGGGTTCTTGACTCAACTCTTTAGCTGGCTCTGGGGAGAGGGAGTGAGAAAGGAAAAATGTTCATTAGGGCTTAGGGATTCAGCCTGGTGTATTAGGAGGAATTGGATTATTCGGTTTACAGTGTTCTTAACAGATTCAATTTCAGGCAGAGATAATTGAAGTGTCGTCAGAGCTGTGTGCATCACTAAAACATACAGGGAGAGCTGCTCCCCTGGGCTCCCTAAAACAATATAGAACAAATGCAGGAGCTTTGCAGGGATTTAACTGCCCTCGTGCTGAGCCTGCTTTAAAGTATATTACTGCAAACTTTGATGAGTGCAGTTTCCAGAGAATGAATATTTAGATTGTTTTATTTCATTGTTGAAGGAAGCTGTTTGACAAATTATTATTTTTATTAAATCTAATGCCCAATTGTGAATTTGTAGCAAAATTTCATCCATGTTTCTGATGAGTGTATTTCTAAACATCTCCACATTTCTTTCTTAACGTTCCCTAAAAAGTCAGATTTGAATTTTAAGGGAATTTTTTTAATGCAATGAGTGATACCAGTGGTAAAAATGCAGTTTAATTATTGTTTAATGCTAGATCAAAATATGTATTATTGGGAGGGATCTGTTTCAGAGTCCTTTAATCCACCGTGTTTGCACAGGGGTTTGTGTCCTATTTGAGCCGAGTTCCTGCCCCAATCTCTGCAGCAAATCCATCCCTGCCCTGTGTCTGTATTTGGGGGATGTCTTTGTCAGCCAGGTTCTAATGCAGTGCCAGAGCTGATAAACTCCTTCCCTGATGTCCCACAAAATGGACTTCATCATATTTACTTATAGATATGCTCTGGGGAACATTTGGAGAGGCCTCTCTACAGTAACTTGTAGCAAAAAAAACCAAACCCAACAAAAGGAATGGAAATTCCATGAGATCAAGGTGGAGTCAGGGTGCAGCAAAGAGTTGAACATTCCAAGACCATTTATGAGAATTTTACATTCCAAGACCATTTATGAGAATTTTCCATTTCGAGACCCCGTTGATCCAGGCCTGGCTGATGGGAAAAATCATTTGCTCATGACCTGCTTGTGCAGAAATCACAGGAGTTTCAGCAGAGGTGCAGGCAGAAGCAGGTGTGATACAAGCTAGGCAGGACTACTAAAATGTTTAAATAAGCTTTGGAGCAGTCAGCTGCTCGTTTGGGTGCCCACTCAGCCCATGGAGTTTCTTTTTAGCTAATGTTCTGTACATATTGCAAATCTTTCGGTTAATTGTAGATCCCCTCCATATTTTATTTTGTTTCATTGGATTTTGCATTCTCCTGAGTTTAAAACATATATAATACAAGTAGTTATTGTGAAAGTAACTATTTTTCCAGCCCGTGCTTCAGAACACAAATGCTTCTTATGAATTCTAAGCTTTTTACTTTAAAAAAAAAAAAAAATCCAGCAGATTCCCACTGCATTTATGTGTAATGGACATCAGCAGGGATTTAGTAAACCATTGATTTTTATTGTTCTTTAGCTCTGAACGTGAGGTCATTAATTTGTATAGAAACTAGAAAAATATTTCACATTTTATAGTGATTTTTACAACTTTTTAACAAAATTTTATGTTCCATAGAATTGAATTACTTAATGTATTTTATGCATACAAAGATGTAAGGAAAAGCTTTTTGATATCAATACAGAAAATCATCCACTAGGGCCACTTCAGAACCATTTTAAAGGAGATTTTCATAATGAAACAGATTGTTGCTTTCAGAAGGTTCCTTAAACACCGTTCATCCAGACAGAGAAAGGCAGGGAGGAGAAGTATTAAACTCAGCACTGGGTGTGATATCCCAGTGTGTATTACATCTGTAAGCAGAAATACCTGAAGTGTTGGTTTAAGTTATTTTACCTTTATCATCATCTTTTTTTCTTTAATTATTGAAGTAGGCAGGATTATTATTGCAAAAGCTAAACTGATTTAAATGATCACAGTTAATTCCATATAAGCTTGACAAGGTAAAGGCAATGAGGAATGGATGCACAAGATAAAACTTGGTGCTTTGTGCTGTTTTCAATTCGCTGATTTTAAAGCACTTTACCAGGATTAATATTCTAAGCCTCCACACAATTCCCAGGAGGAAGTTGAGCATTATTCACATTTTAGAGATGGGTAAATGAAATCCAGAGAGGTTATAACCTGTACAAAGTCACACAGAGGCACCAGGCCCCTGGAGAATGAGGGAACAGACACAGGAATTTTTGCATCTTGTTACCTGCTGCTACCCTGTGAGTAAAAGATCACTTGGAAGATACAAAAAACCCCTTTGAGACTCAATAGTTTAAGTCACTTTTAACCCATTTAATGGATTTGTAAGTAAGAAGCAGCAGTTATTTCACGCAGGTCTTTAAATCCTAGTGAGCTATGTCATATTGAATCATATCTACAAAGGCAAGGCTGCAAATACCGGAGGATCCTGGTTCATTGGCATTGAGGTGAAATGTCATTCCTTCTGGTGCTTTGCTCTGCAAGTGCACTGAGCTAGGAGATGAAAAAGCCTTTCTAACTCTTCTTATTACACTTGGTGTAGCTCAGAATTTTTAGTTCACTGTGGGGAGAAAGAGATTAAAACAATGGAAAAACTGGGGCGATTTCTGTTTCTTTATTGCCGGGTGAAAAGGAAAATTGTCTGTACCCCCAGCTGCTAAACAGTGGCTGGCATAAGGAAACTGTAGAGTTTGGCAGGAGGGTTTGGAGTGGCTGTTGTTGTTTAAATATGTATATTTCTATAGGAATACATTGACATAAATGGCCTGTTTTCCTGGACATATTGTTTGGCTGACTGTACTCTTCTGGCTGTAATGCAACAAATCCGTGTGTTTGTATTTTCCTGCCCCAAATGCACCTTGAGATTCTGCTCTGATACCATTCTGGGGTTTCCATGTGGGGACTCTGGAACTGTATTCTTTGGAGTATGTGTTTGAAAACTTAAAATTCAGTTATGCACGAAAATGCATAATAGTAGTAATGAACACACTTTTATTATAATTAGTGATGCTCTTCAGACACATTGATTCATCTGCTAGGGAGATCAAATTAGTGCAGCATTACAGTTTTTCCTGGTCTGTAGCAAAACTGAATAAGTGGGATAGAAGCTTGAGCTATTTTGGATGAGGTAGGATCCTGCTTGGAGAAATGAATAAAACAGAGATGACCTTTGAAAGTACTCACATAGAGAAATTAATGTTTTCTTAATATCTCTTCATTTGTAGTTCTTGGTGCAGGCTCGTTATTCATCAGAAATGTTTGGATACTATGTGGTATTTATTTCGAAGTTAAATATACAGAAGTAGCTGAATTAAATAATAATAATAATAATAATTATAGTAATAATACTTTGCTCCAGGGAAGGGAACCATTTGCAAATGACATAATGCTTTCTTGGTTACCTTTGTGTTTCAGGATGGATAGTGTGTTATTTTTGTAGCTGAAAAGAACAAAACTACCTGCATTAGAACACTTTCTTTGAATCTCCATCGGGATTCTTTTTTTACAATACTTTTTTATTGATAATTCTGTCTTTACAAGGCAGTGGTCACTGAAGATGCAGCTTAGCTAAATACCCAGTACTTGCTGAAGATAAAACCTATGAGCTGTCCAGCTGACTGCAAAAGAATTCTACTTTTCTTTTATTCTACTTTTCAAACTACTGCCTAATTGGCAAAAAAGAAAGGTATGATATTGGGTGAGGAATCAGCTGTTTCTCCTCCAGAGCTTCCAGGAGCACAAGTGATGCTGATGTAATTACAGAGCCACCTTGAACAGGAGCACCTTGAAGGAAAGTGTTCTGCTGATGTCAGGCAGAGGCAGGGAGGTGGTAGGTGACCCTTGGGAGATGATGGCCCTATTGCCATGGACAAAATTACAAATTTTTCAGATGGCAGAACATTCTCTTCCTCAATGTCATTCATATAAAAGACCTTCTAATGAGAAGAAAAACGTGTGAAGCGAAGGATGCAAAGTCTTGAGCAGCCGTTACTGCCTGGCACTTTTTTGGCTGCTGAAACCCAGGTTTCCAAAGCCTTGTATTTGATCAGTGGCCCCTGACAGGCTTTAAACTCTGATGTGTCAGGAGTAACAAATGAGTAGCAAACAACATGAGAGGATGCACAACAGCCCTAACAGGGGATGGTCCCCAGTTCTTGCTTTAGGAGATCATTGAACTGACCCTGAGATGTGCTGTATGTCAGCTCCAGTGCTGTGTCCCAGCTCAGCTGGAGCCTCTCCCGAGTCCTTGTGCAGGGAGGAATCAAAGCCCTGGGCTCCATCCAGCTGCCCTGTCACCATGTGCCTCTCACTTCTGTGTGCAAACGGATAAAATCACGTACCCTGCACGTGGTAGGAGCTGTGTGGAGCAAGGGAGCTGTGTGGAGCAAATTTCACCAAGGGGTGGAATTTTCAGCTGTCACATAAAAATTCTTTGTGTCTGGTTTTTTGGTGTTTGTCTTGAGCCCATATTTTACTGTGTGCTTGCATTCTTTGTGAGTACAGCTTTTTCACAAATTTTGATTCCATGTTTTCATAATGACACAGAAGCTGCTCTCTGTCAAGTTACTTCTTGCCTCCTTTCAATTGGTGATTATTGCTTTTTTTTTATTTTTGTGAGGGATAGGATTAAAAATATTTGCCTTCATTCACAGTGTCAGTGATTCATGTTAAACGTGGCCTTTTACATTGCAGCTTCAACTGTACCTGTCCTGGTACTAATTTAATCCAGCTGGTCACTGCTAACGTGGGTATTGCAGTCAGCCTGCTATTTAGGGCTGAATTGAAAGAAAAATGTTGCATGTCACAAAATATGAATTTTTTCAATGCGATGACCAGTCCAGGGGCGGAAGGAGAGGCTGAGGGATATCCGTGCATTACAAGTGAGCAGCAATATTCCAGAAGCCTTTCTTCAGAGGCCAGAATACCCTGTCTAAAATATGGGCTCTGATAGAGGAGGATTTGTTTCAATCATGATGTAGTAAATTTATCCTTGGGGATAGCAGGAAGGAGGGGTTCCATCAACAAGTGTCTGCCTTTCTGTCAAGATCTGATTAGTTTTGAAATTACAAGTAACATTTTAGACATGGTTACAGTAAAGGTTACAGGCACTCTTGGATCTGAAATTTCATTTTAGAGCAAAAGGTCCCCAAGGGCTGGTTTAATTTATTTAATTACATTGTACAAGACTTGGGTAATAGTTTTAGATCGAAGTATAAGAACCAACTTCCAGGCAAATTTGTAATATAATTCAAAGTGGTAAATTGCTAAACACTTCAACAGTTGTGCTTTATGGGACAGGATGATACAAGGATATGGATTGCAATTATATAGTGCAATTGTAAGTTTTATATTAAAATAATAAATAATAAACTAGGAAAAGTAGCTGCTTAATTGTAATGGCAGCGTATCTTTCCTGAAAATGTTGTGCTCCAAAACTGAATTAAATGGCCTAGGAAGCCACAAGGCCCTTTTAAGTATTTCTTATCCCCTTGGTAGTTTGGACAGGGAAGATGGGCTTTAAATCCAGTATTCGCATAAGGTAATTCTATATCAAAAGGTTCTCTGACTGTGTTAGTTCTGTGTCTGCCCTTGTTAGGTGTGTCACGGTGATGGGTAAAATTCCTTAAACTTTCGTATTCTCCTCATTGCACACCTTGAGTGGTTCTTCATTTCACTCTTCCCGCTTCCAGCTGAAACTTTTGTACCCTTTTTCTTAGACATGATGCTTTGGATGGTTTTTTCCCAGCTATTTTACTACCCCATGCCCAGCAGAGCATCTCCAGCAGTTCCCTTGGTGAGTTTGTGATCAGCAACACAGTGAAAATGACCCAGAGCCAGCATCGCCAAACAAAGCGTTAATCACTCATTGCTCCAAAGGCACAGAGTGCACACAGCAAGAACCAGAAAGCATTAAAAAAATACATTAACGGCTCCAGATCCTCCTTCTGCCATGATCTTTCTTTGCCAGCTCTTTTGATTTACCCTCAAGCAAACTCTTTTTGACTCTGTTGCTCGACGTAGTAAAACCGCTCGGTTCGGCCGTGCCGTTCCCGGCGTGTTTCCTTTCTAATCAGTCAATTTTGGCTGTCACTCCCAGCCTCACGTCTGATTACTGACACAGCTTCAAGGCCAAGGCTCCTCTAATGCCAGTCATTGCTAAAGCTTGACAAAGGAGATGGATGACAAGGGTGGGGGCTGGCAATAAATTGGAGCCTGCTGTATCTGCTGTTTGCGAGCCTGACTTTTATCTGACACGCTGTTTTACAGTTCTTACATTAAATCTTTTGATCCACAAATATATGCTACATCCATCAGAAGTTTTCCCAATTTATCATGCATGGCCTTATAGCTTTTTTTTATGATTTTTAAAAAAAAAATCGACCAGGAATTTCACTGAAGCCTTCCTTTAAATAAAGGCACCCGGACACTTTGCCGTCAGTGTTTGTAAGATCAATATCCCTCAGAAACACAGCGTGCACTTCCCTCTGGTTCATATTTAAAGGACAGTTCTGGTTTTTTCTCTATTGATGTGCTACTTTTTCATGGTTTCCATCTTGCATATTTACTCTTTCTGGCAGTACAGCAGTGCTGGGTTTTGGTCAGCTAAGGTACGAGTGATGACTCAGATATCTGAGACCTGTCTTCCCAGGAACAGCTCCCAGGGAAAATTATTCCACCTAAGGAAAAAGTACATTGCACTTTAATGTCCAGGTTCTTGTTCTTGGAAGAAAAAGAACAGCAAAAATTACATCAGATACCGGTGGCTTTTTCTAGAAGAAATGGATGCATTTCATGAAAAGTGTTAAAAATGTCAAAAATTGAGGAACAATGCCAAATTTTGTTTTCTCCATGTAACCATCTTTGCAGTACTTCCATTTTTAATATGGATCTATTAATTATTGCAACAGAAATAACAGTAACTATAGAACTACAGTACAAATTGTTTATGCTAAAACTCAGATGTCTTTTCTGTTGAAGGACAGAGTGAAAATCTGAAGTGCTGCTTAGGATCTTCTCCCTGGCTTCAGAGATTATCAGACAGTCTTCAAATTTTAGTTCTTTTAACCATTTAGCACTAAAACCATTCCTGATTAGCACAAAGAGTTCTTTGGATGATTCTCTGTCTTCACAGACACGAGAATTTAAATCTGCAGGTGGCTCGCCAATTTTCAAATATCTATATTTAAATAATTCTCTTAAAATATTTGATTAGTCTTGCAATGTGCTGTTTAACATCAAACATTCAGTCAACGGCCGTGATAATTATTTGAGCTAATGCCCTTTTTCCTTGGAAAAGAAGCTTTAACTGGTGGTGAAATGTTCTATTCTGTAATACATATAATTTCCAAATGAATACAAAAAAACCTACATGTGTAGGGGTTTTTTGTGGGGTTTTTTTGGGTTGTATTTTGATGGTGGTGGGTTTTTTTTCTTTGTTCTTGAAATATTTGAGATGGGGGGTCAGAGAGAGAGGGAGGCTTCACTGTATTTTTTTACACTTTACCACACATTTTTACATTTACCACACCAGACTTTGAGCTATTTTTTTTCACTCTGTCATTTGAACTTTGATGTTTTGAAGGACCTTTTCTTCCAAGCCTTCTCCATCCTGCTGTTTAACCTTTCTGGCCCTTTTAATACGCTTCCTTACTCCAGGCAGTTTTCCCTTCAGAGACAGAATAATACTGTACTAGATTTTGTCATTATTATGATAACACTTAAACTCCTGAAATCTTGTCTTAAAACAGTTCTTTGTATGGAAGCAACAAAATCCAAACTGTGAAAAGAATCCCATGCTTCTATATTAAACCGTTGAAATATAGGAAATTCCTTGACATAAATTTTAAAATTTGTTTAAAAATACCACAGAGAAAGTTTGAAGCTTGGAAGTAGCTCATTAGCTCAATATCACTTGTGGAGTATTACAGACTCCTTAAATTACTAGCAGAAAGCTGATTATTTTAAGGATAAAAGTCTTCATAGGAGCTAATTTGACAGAGCTGTTAAAGTTGATAGTTTAGTTAAAAACAGTTAAATAATTGGGTTTGTTTAAGAATAAGCTACAGTCAGGAAAATAATTTGATTTTCATTTATCTAAGGCAGAAGCAAGCTTTAGATTTGGTGGGGAGCAAAGGTGTAGGGGTATGGAGAGGACCTGGGTTTTGTGTGGGGCTGGGGAATGCTCCTTAGGGAGTCGGGAATGAAGGGGAAGACTTTGGGGTTATTGAAATTGGAAAATGGGGGAATTTCCTAGGCACAAACAAGTCCGTGGCTAATTGGACTTTGTTAATTCCCTGGCAGACAGAACACTGTCCTTGCTTTGCACCACTTCTCAGCGTTGCACTCGAGGTGAAGGAAGATGTGTTTGTCACCGCGTTGTTTTGCTCTCTTTAATTTATATCAGGGTTTTTTGCTTGCTCTAATGAATGAACTCCAGCTGTTGGATTCCATATGGGAAATGCAGCCAGCGTAGCTCTTCCTGACAACTTGTGCCTGTGCCGTGAAAGCTGAGAATGAATCAGCATGAGAGATCTGGGAATGATAGTCTAACATAAAACAGATGACTGTCATCTATTATTTGGGTGGCAAGGGGAGATAAGAGGGAGGAAAGTTTGCTTTTCAAGCAGGGTTAAAGAAATGAATTTTATATTCAGTGTAGTTTGTGGCTCTAATTTAGAAACAATTCACAGTCACTTGGGAAATTCTGTCTTCAGGGGTGGATTTGAAGGTGTGTGCGCGGCAGAAAGGAATGGTCATAGGAGCTTCCAGTGGCTATGGGAGCTGTGGGGAAAAGGAAAAAAAAATTAAAAGAGAGGAAGAAACCAATCAAAAAAAACCCCACTTGTCTGCCTCTAGTTGTTACTGCAATTAAAGTAGTTAATGGATATCTAGGTATATCACCTGTCAATTTCAATCTGTGCAATTTGAAGAAATAAGGAGCAAATAAGAAATAACTTCGTTTTATAAATCTCTATTTTCTATTTCATGCATGCTTATTTTCCTCTGACTTTAAAGACACACTAGTTGTCACCTTTTTTTTTTTAACCAGAGATAGCATGAGCAGAATGTAGTTGAGTTACTAGAACCCTACTTGGATTTTGGAATTCCCATGCAAAATTCTGGATCTCGGGTTAAAGCAAAGAGAAACTGTGTTTCATATTGGGGATTTTAGGAGAATTCAAGACAGAGAATCAAAATTCTTGTGAAAATTTACCACAGCGCTCCTTGCTACCGCAGAGTATTTACAGTATTTGAGCCAATGCTCTTGTAAGAATTCAAGTTGCATTTCTTGATCTTTTTTGTCTCAGACACAAGTGCCTGCTCCGGGACAGCCCGATTCAGATTGTTCTCCTTCTCTTTTTCCATCTTCACAAAGCCTGAGCTACCCGGATTTCACCCGGCCTGTTCCTCAGCCCCACCTTACCAGGCCTTTTTTGCATTAAATGTCCACCATTGTCTCTGCTGAGCTTCTGCTTCTTTGCAGTTTAACTTGATGGAGCTGGTTTTCCTACAGCTTCCACATGTTCTCCAAAGCATGGGAATCTTTCAGGTATCTTCGGTTTTACTGCAGTTTTCTTCCAAGGAGTGGCAGTCCTACATCCCATGGACCCTGTGGAATCTGTGCTGATTTATTTCCCTAGGGATTCATCTGTAATTTCGACCCTTGATTCTTAATGTGCCCATAGAGATAAATATAGGTATTTTACAGCTTCTAATTATTGTATCAACGGAGAGAAGGATGAACTGTTTTCCCTTAAATAGCTTGCTTAGACCAACAAAGGTTCCCATGAAAGAAAAGAGAGAAAAAAGGGCTATTTTCAGTGGTTGGTAATGAACAGAGGGCAGGTGTTAAGAAGGATGAAAGCATTAAATGTGTATCTTGTTAGATAAACCTGGATCACTGTGCTGGTGTAGCTACTCTGATTTATTTTGCCTACGTATGTTTACTTTTTATGGGGCATATCTGGCTGCAGAAAACTTTTTCTTAATTGCTTGAATTTTGAGCTGGAATATTTTATGCTGAGTCGTGCTCGAGGGTAAATTTTTTTTGAAGGCTTGAACGAGAATGCATCGTTCAAGTCTTTTTGCATAGAGGAATATGTGGCAGAACCTCTCTTGCCATAAAAAGATGAAAAACTGCATCGATTCAGATGAAGTGCGACAGTTCAAAATTATGTGTGTGCCAAGATTTATTTTGAACTCATGAAGCTTATTTTCATTAATGACCCAGCTCTGTTTATTAGAAGCGTGTGATATTAATACTTTATAATCTTATCCCTGATGACACCTTCAGAATAGAAGAGGAGATTGCTCTTTTTATTTGCGCGGTTGCTGTGGGTATTTTTGTTCAGGGCTGCAGATATCTCTGAGCTCACTTTCAGAGGTGTCACGAGGGCTGAGATGCAAAGTGGACGCCTGATCCCAGGTGGCCGAGGCTCGGGAGATGAAGCTGCCGTGGTTGTTTGATGCATCCCGTAGGTTTGTTGGTGCTGGTTGGTGTCTGAGGGCACAGTGGCGTTGCAAAAGGCATGTTGGAGGTAAATAGATCAGAAGGGAAATGTGGGAGCACTGATGCTGGGCTCTTTGACTGAACAATGAGGAGAAAATGTACTTTTGAGTGGTTTCTTGATTCAGGTTTTCAAATTCTATCAGCGTGGGGACTTAGCAGCGAGACTCACAATCAGACCATCGTGAAATGAGCTGCATTCCCCGGAGGGGTGGAGGAGAAATGGGATCCGCTGTGGTTTTATGCTACAGGATACACACGGAGACGTGACCATGACTTGTCATGTTTTCAAAAGTCATTTGTCAATAGGCTGGTGCCACAAACTGAGTCCTCTTACGAAGGCAAGAGTCAGAGTGTGGCCTCCTGCAAGAGCTGCCGTGAAAACAATTCATCTGGAATCTACTCATGAGAAATGAATTGTAAATTAAAAGAAATTGCCAGTGAGCCTCTCTTGTTTCAGGGTTAAAGATCATTTGTGCCAATGTATAGATCCCCTAAGACCGAGAACTACACCATATTTCAAGACTTCTGCTCTTTTCTCCTTTTCTGCTTGCTGAGTGCATTTTATATTTGTTAACTGTAAGAAAATGAGGAACAACATAAAAAGCTCGACTTCTTTGACTTCCAGAATTTTGGGGTTTTGTGCTTCAGTAGTGTTTTATCATTCCATTTCTCTTTCATAAAACGATATTTCTATTATAGCTGCAGTTGATAAAATCAAAAGATTGGTTTCACTTTTAAATCTCTTGAGAGAATTTAGAGCTCTCAAATTCTCTTGCACAATTTAAAATAAATTTTCACCTTAGAAGTTTGCAGATTCCTTCCATTTTGACTTCCAAACAATACGTAGCTGTCAGAATAGAATTAATTAATATTTCCTTTGAACCTCAGTGTGCACCAGAAGCACTCATTAACAGTAAAAGGCTGGAAGTTGTGCCATAGCTGCCATAGATTTTGTAGGTTTTTTTATCTCATATATTGATATCCAATTTTAAGGCTCAATAAAACCTGTTAGTGATGGGGATACTCTTGTGGCACGAGAACAGCTGGCATCAGGCAGCAATTTGCAATAAACACTTGTAGTAAACCAAGGAATTCACCAAGATCCCTAAAAAGTCAGTCTGGAAACTGCCTTCCACAAGGGAAACCTCGGGTCAGAACCGCGCAGGAGTTTGAGTTTGGTGAACTCGATACAAACACATTTTCAGTGAATGGTGTTTATTGCTGCTTGCTGAGGTTATGTCAGCCCAGCAAATCAAATCCTTCACTCTTTTGCCTTGTTTTAAGGAAAACCAGTGTTTTCCCCAGGAATGACTCTTTCAAGACCTTCAGCTAGCAATGAAAAATAGGATTAATTACCTTGGAACACGGGCATGTGCCATTAGTCACACTGTGCGTGGCAATCTGCTTTTGTGCTGGTTACTTCTGACTTCAGCTCAGATTCTTTTCCTCTGTGTAATTTGTGTTTGTTTGGTTTTTCTGTGTTTTGCTTTTTGTTTTTATACTACTGGACATTCTGACGGGAATACAGGAAAGCTGGAATTTCTTTTTTTTTTTTTTATGAGAATTCCAGGACACTCAGTGGGAACCACATGCAGCTAAAATTAAACAAAACAGGGCGTTTGGTCCATTTAAGAAATGCTGCGTGCATAAGATAGATGATAATAAATGTCTTGTTTATCTTGGCTATTTTGCTCTGCCAACTATGCAGGCAGAGCTGCAAGGTAAAGGTCCCTCATCCATGGATTTAATCTTTCTTCAGTTCAAAGCTTTGTAAGTAAAAGCAACCATCTGGGCAGGACAGCTGTTGAGATCCCTCTCTTACGAGCATGGTGCTGGTGCCAAAGTGAAGCTCCTTGCCCTCACATCAGTGTGCCCTCATTAAAAACAAGCAGCCCAAACCCGTCCCGTGTAATCCTTAGAATCCATTGAACGATACACTAATTCCTGGTACAATTAGTCTTTGTTAGAGGTTCTTAATAGGGAGCCTCGATACACAGAGTTCAGTGCATTTTCAGCCAGTGTAGGGTTAATAAGGAGTTGGTTTTGACATTTAAATAATTTTATAAATGTTGCTTTTATCAGTTAGTTCAACTGACCATTCATTCATTCATCTATGGGCAAACCACACAATGACACAATTACAGCAGTTGGTTTTTTTTGATGTCTAGAATATATTTGTCCTTCATTAATTTTAGTCTGGAAAAGAAGAAACCTGAGAAATTAAAATAGAGAAAAGTACAAACATAAGGACATATATTTTCATGAAAGAACAAGCTTTCACTACATGGAAAAAACCCCTAGCAGAGGCATTATCAAAGTGAATAAAAATAGGAAATGAACAATGTATGAAAGCAAAGAATTGTTTTTAATATACTTGGCTGGTATTCATTTCAAAGGCACAAGAATAAGGTTCAGGTACATTTAGGAATTTATAATGGAAATTCAGTTGCTTAATGATGCAGATGATTTCCAAGTACCAAAGGGGAAAAAAAAAAGCTCAGGCTATACATTTGATTTTCTCTTTTACAATGCTTTTCCTATGTCCTTTTCTGTAGTATTCTTGCCTTCTCAGTATCTGTCTTTGAAATCAATTTTAGATGTCAGGAAAAAAGTTAAAGATGTTGGCAGTAGTTGTCACGGATCAGACTCGGATGTCTCATTAAACTGAGCAAAGAGAGAGTGCGAATCACCTTTAATTTTCAGAATGGTTGGTCTTTAATGTTAAACTGAATGTGATTGATGCCTTGCAGAGTAATATGTGATAATATTTACTGAAACTTCTCTTAAATATTTGAAGATATATTTCTGTGTCTGCCTGGTAGGAATGATTTCAGTTTCCTGTGTTCTTCTTTCCTGGCTGATGGCCTCTAAAGTGAACTTTCAGAACAAATGTAGAACAAGTCAGGCATACCCCTGTTGTGTTGATAATATCAACTTGACAAATGTATTCTGAATTTTGCCTGCAGCCATTAAAATGGAAAGCGAAGTCGGAAGTGTTTTATGGGAGGGTTTTTTTATTGCTTGTACCAGCAAGTATTGTACTGATTTTGTCAAAGGAAAACATAATTTTTATAAAGAACTTGCCCTATTGACTCCCAACTAGAACAATATCTTTTAATCCATCATCATGTTATTTTTACTGCTTCATTGTTTTGTTTGCCATTATTATACTTTTTCTGTTTACTTCTAAGCTGATATAAACTAAAGGCCAGAAGTCTAAACTAAATAAATAGTCTTAATGCTAATTTAGGCCGGCTGTTTATTAATAGAACTTGCTTTCTATATATAGTGTAGAGAAAAAGCAGAGGTTGTTCTTGAACTTTGCACACACAACTGTAATGATTTGGTTGTATACACAGAGGAGAAGGTCAACTGTGGCAATGTTTTTTTTTGCCATGTATGTAATTTTTATTAATTTTATTTATTTTTGTAATAATTTGTATTTAAGGTACTTTATAAACATGGAAGAGAAGGATAAAAATCATCAGCTTTTGCCAAATATAGTGGGTTGGCAAAAAGCACGTGTGGAGAAGTGTCTTATGTAATTTAACTTCTTTACTATAGAAATAATCACTTTTGCTGTGAGGCTGCGGGATTGGCCTTTGTCCAACGAATGTTTCCTGTAACCATGAAACACGTTAATTTAATGTGTTTGCACATTAAAGCGGTGTCAAAATAAGTACCTGTGGAGTACTGCTAAACAAAGACAAAAACAACTAATTTGCTTCTTAATGAGCCAGCAATAACGCACCAACATTTCAGTTTGTTTGCTCTTAAGGCAGACGGGGGTTCTGGAGGAGGCTGTTTCAGAGGTTCTCCTCCATAAAGAAGCCTTTTGAAATCCTTGCTGGTGAAAGATGTTTTCATAAAGTTTATCAGCGAAAGCTCTGATTGTGAAAAATGTGTGGGTAGGAGTACTGATGGGATAGACCCTTAAAAGAAGGTAATAGGAATAGATCACATAAATGATATTTGGGTCGAACTATTTTTTTTTTTTTAGCAATTCATAGAATCATAAGATCACAGAATGGTTTGGGTTGGAAGGGACCTTAAAGATCATCCAGTTCCAACCCCTGCCATGGGCAGGGACACCTTCCACTATCCCAGGTTGCTCCAAGCCCCGTCCAACAGGGACATGACCTGGACCTTTTTCTTGTTTTTGGCTTATTCCCACCATGGTGGAAGGTAAAGCAGAGCAAGTGCCCAGGAGGCTGCCCTGTCACCTCCCTTACTGGGACCACTGGGATTTCTGCTGTGCCAGAGTAGGGGTGTTCTGCCGTGCAACAGAATCTGCAAAATTTGCTTTGTTTGCAGTAATGTGTCAGAGCATCACTACAGAATCACAACTGTGTTCTGCTTCAGTGGCCTTCTAAAAAGTAAATTAGTCTATAGAAATCTTTTGTCTGTTAAGCAAATAGCTACAGGCTTTCCTTCCTTTTGTAAATCTTCTTTTAAAAGTTACGAAACCGTTTCTGGGTGTTTCGAGAGGACTTTTTCTGTCATTTGTTTGTAAAAGTTGTTTTGGCTGTTAAAATTGGAATGTTTTTTCATGTGGCGCAGATATATGGTTTTCTTGTAAAGCTTTCGTTTGGAAGGACAGGAAGTATACCTTGATTTTTTTTTGGCTCTGTGTCTAAAAATATGAGGAACTTCAGAGTCAGAAGAGGGAGAGCAGAGTATTATTTGTGAGGCTTAAACCTCAGACAGGCCAGGCTGTTTTCCAGCTGGGCTGGCATTAAGCGCCTGGTGAAAGGTGAGGGTAACTTCGTTGATCTAGTCTCACCTATTGCTTCTCTGAAACAACTTAGTGCTCATGTTACACAAAGAACTGCTCTTTGTTTAAAAATAACTTGAAGTTGCCAGTCCTTTCAGAGAACGTAATTATTTCCTCCGGGGAAAATAACATGCCTTATCTACTCAAAGAAAGCATTTAGGATGCCCTTTCCTGCTTTCTTTGTCCTGCAATAATCTACTTTTTCTAGGAGGAACATTTCTGCTGACAACATTTTTCTCTGGTGTTGCTGGGTGAAAATGAGCTCGGCGTGTGTCATCCTGTGATGCACTCCCGGTAAACTCGGGTAATACGTCATCTATATTTGTCCCTTTCTCCCACAGAGTTTAATAAAGGAAATTACTCTGATTAATGGCTTTTAGATTTAACAAACAGCGCTGTTTGGGGTTATACATCCATCTGGTCCAGTTTCTAAATTGTCAGCTTCATGATGTATGTGGATGTATAGAGCAGGAGCAGATGACTGGAGGGACTGGGGAAACCCTGCAGAGAATTGAGCCAGCAGATTGTTTCCCCCAGTGAGCAATTTTATGGAACTTGTAAGCCCGCCCAGGGCTCACCTCTTACAGGATACAGGAGTGCTCATGAGTCGAGGTTCTGGCTGATTCCATACTCCTTGTGGATATACATCTTCATTATTGCCAGTTTGGCCGGGTTCAGAGCGAGGAGCAGAGCTTTGCTCTCCATTTGTTTGGTGCTGCTAAGCAGGGTTTAGCCAGCCTGGCTGTATTTATTGGATTGGGCTCCCTCAGGTGCTGCTGCCTTGGGCTGTGTGAGAGCAGGATTAGGATCCAGCATGGTCAGTGTAACCTGGAGGGTTTGGTAGTTTTCCGCCCTGCCGGGCTGTGTGTTGAGGGCCAGTGGGATGGGACTAAGCCTGGTGTTGTATTCATGCAAGTGAGCCCGTATACCTTGATGTTCAGTCTCCTGGCCAGTCTCCCACAGGCTGTCCCCTCTCCTGACTCAGTTTCAAGTAGGACACAGAGGTTACACGTGCACAATTCCCGCTTTTCACTTGGATAATATTTTCTCATCACTTGGGTGCCTGACAGCTCACACAAAATCCTGCCAGACGTACAAACCCAGGCTGTACCTGAGGCAGCTGATCCTCCTCCTCTTCCGTACCCATTCTCCTTTAACAATTTAGAAGAGTTTTTGTGAAGAGAAGTCTTTTGCCGGATAATTTTAAACAAAATTCTCAAACTCTGAAGACAATGTCATGACTATTTTTGCATTAACTATCAGTCTCCCTGAAGGTATTACCAAGGTCCTGCAGGACATACATTAGCCAGTAGACTAAGTGGTTTCTTTTTCAGTTTTTTGCTTTAAAAATGTCAGTTAAACAGAATTTCATCTTTTTCCAAGGTTTGAGGGCAACTTTACAAACTTCTCCTTGACTTAGACTCACCACTGTTTTTCTGTTGTTCCTTTTGGTTACTTATTTCTTAAACATGCTTTGACAAGTCATAGATTGTAGTCATTGCTTGTTGCTTTTCATGAGTATTGTCCAAAGGAACAGAGCTGATGGAGTCAGGCCTCCTTGTACTTCATTGAATGTTGTGGTGATACAGCAGAGGTGTCTTTCTGTTTTCTAGTCAGATAAATTGCACTCAAATGTAATGATTACATGAATTACTTCCAAAGGATAACATTTCAACTTTATATTCATTACCTTTTGTAACTTTGAAAATCCCATCCTCATGGCAATTTTTAATGCAAAAGGATCTTTTTTGTCATTCTGTGAATTGGAAATAACATATCGTGTAATTATTACTTGTGTCCTGAGAAATCTATCAATAATAGAAGGAAAACAATTTCCCCTTCTATTTCAGTACATGATTATACATTCCTTATATATACACACTTCTGATAATGGGTTTTAACCAATATTTTATTGATTTACTGCAGTTACATACACAGTAATAGCTTTCAGTTCTTTGGGATTTCATGATTTTAATATACTTTATGTCTTCTTTACAAATGGGACAAATGAGCAGCGGGTATTAGTTACATTGTGGCCTGTATATCTCCTCAAGATGTGCAGGTGCTCCAGCTCTTAGTGTGGTTTCTGACTGAGTGTTTCTTTTATTACAGCTCATAATGCAGTGAATGCAGTCTTCAAAGCTGATTTATGATCAAAATTTTGCTTGTACACCCTTTAAAATTATAAGCACATTAACTGTAGCATGTTTGCAAATAATAAAGTAGTTATCAACTACACTTTGATTTTTTTTATCACCTTATTTGTGTGTTTAGATGGAAGTACTGTGTGCAGAACATGGGGATATGGTACTTTAGCAAAATATATTTGAAGTTTGGGAGGTGCAATTTCTTGCTGGTGTATCCTATAGGATACACAGATTTTATATAACAGTTCTGTACACAGAGCAGTCTGCTACTGATAGCTTCAGGCCTTGGCATTAAAAGAAAAAAAAAACCCCACAAATCAGCCCCAGACAACCCCCAAAAACCCCAAACTTCAAAAAACCCAAACAAGAAGAAAACTTTTCCCACCTTAATAAAGTTGTTCTTTTCAAAACACTGTTCAAGTTCCCTGTCTGCCTAACTGGGGTTTAACCCTGTCTGGCTTGCAAATAAATCTTTTATTTTTCCTTTACATATGCTTTTGATGTATGTCATCCATCAATGTTAGCAAGAACAGTAAATGCATTGATCTATTGCTGCACTTGACAAGTTAAATAACACTTTATGTAAGAAGTATTGATTTATAAAATCCAGTACATGTAATTAACATTAGAACTGTCAAAAGTTGAAAACAGTATTAACTTGCTGCTTATTTATAACCCAAAGAAAATTAAATAAAATATCCAGATTAATCAACTAACTCCTTTTCTTTGCCTTCAGATATGTCAAGCTCAGTTATGTTTTCTAGAACAGCGATATGTTTCTTCCAGTTTTGACAAGAAGAAATTACATGTTTCGTCAGTATGGCTGAAAATAATCCTATAGGCTCTAGATCTGTGTATTTTCCTTGAAGTGGTGAAAGAATTCCACTTGGGTAGTTCTGAAAGGATTTGGTGTAAAAGACACGGAAACAAGTGGTGATATTTGGGAAAATGAAAGTGTCCAATTTATGTGAGGTTCCCAAAGAGCCCTCGATCCATCCCGTTGGGAGCGTCTGCACAAACACCCTGAGAGCTCCGCAAGGATCACTCTGTGCTGCTGCCTCTGACCAGCTGCCTGTCCCAGAGTTTGCCTAAGATATGGGAATATTTCAGTTGAGTTCTGTGAACTTTGGACTGTGCTTTGTTGGCATTTCTCTCCTAGTCCAGCATCACACAAGGGTATGAACAGTCTTGTCTCTGCTCAGCTTAATGTGGGCTCCTGTGCTCACCACTCTCCAGTGATTCAGTGACATCATCGAGATCCTTTGAGTTTTTTGAGGCAGGCGTTACCCAGTTTCTAAACCTACTTACGTTTTTTCAAGTTTAAACAAAAAAAAAAAAGGTCACAAGTTACGTTTAAACAAAATAACAATAGCAGTGAGCAGTAGGCACTGCTTTTAACAAAGGTTTGAGCATGAATCATTTCCCCTCCAGCCCCCTTCATCAAAAGAGATGTGTTTATATCTTCTCTGGATATTCATAGCTGCTTTGCTATTTAGAAATAAATTCTCCTTGAGAACATAAATAGGTGCCTGGCTTGGCTTTCAGGTCTGGCAGTGCCTTTGCTGTTCCTTTGTTTCCTCCTGCTGCTCTCGTGTTTCTGTTCTGGTACTTCGAGACACTCCTCAACTGTTTACCTTTGTGATTTAATTTATCTTCTGCACACTGAGAATGCCTCTTATAGCAGGGATGAACTTGAGGAAAGCACATTTCCATTTTCATCTTTTCTCTCCTAAGTGTTCTGTAGGGTTTCACCTCTCCTTCGTGCTGGTGTCAGTTGGTATTTAGTGGATGTATTTATAAATTGCTGGATAGATATCAGTGTGATCAGGCTGCCCTACAGTAGTTGGCGACTGTAGATGATGTAGCAGCAACAATAGCTTCCTTTGTGGTTAAAATAATGAAGGAAATCCTGCTATATTTGGATTGTCTTTCGGCGAGGCAGGTCTGCCTTCCACCTGCTGCGGGCCGAGATCTAAACACAAACAACTTATTTCCTCGAGTCTCTGAGTGAGGCTCTGTAAACATCACTGTATGAAGAGAATATGAAAAGCACAGAGGTTGTGCTTTGATACCAAATTCAGAGGCTGGAGGTTTCTTTGGAGATTTTGTTTTGGTTTTCGTAGTTAATGGGTTCTCTTTCATTTGCCCGCTTTCTACGGATGTGCCTTTTTTTTTTCAGTGCATTTGTAACTTTCTTAAAAACATCCTCATGAATATTTAAAAAAAAAAAATTCTGGAGCCTTTTTTGTGGATGAACTACACTGAACATAATTTGACAACATCATATGTAGCTTTTTGATTTTTAATCTTGCAGCAGGTAATGGCTTTAAGCTGAAAGAGGGTGGCTTTAAATGGGATATTGGGAAGAAATCCTTCCCTGTGAGGGTGGGGAGGCCCTGGCACAGGGTGCCCAGAGAAGCTGTGGCTGCCCCAGCCCTGGCAGTGTCCAAGGCCAGGTTGGACGGGGCTTGGAGCACCCTGGGACAGTGGAAGATGTCCCTGCCCACGGCAGGGGTTGGGACTGGATGAGCTTTAAGGTCCCCTCCAACCCAAACCATTCTGGGGTTCTGTGCTATTCCATGAATTCACAAAACTGTGAATAGTGGTTGCCTTCTAATATACAATAAACCAATGTAATTTTTTTTGCCCTGACTGAACTGAATTATTACAGGTGGTCAGAAAGTGAGGCTAAAACATGAAGTGTAGAAATTAAATGGGAAAAGGAAGCCTTAGTGGGATTTTAGGTTAATACATCAGGAGCTGCTTGAGGCTCAGTTAAAACGATATCAGCTCATTATTTTTTTTCCTCCTTGGCTGGTCTGCTAAAGAAATCAATTTTAAGAAAAGAATAATACAATTGCATGTGGGAAAGTCTTTCTTGGTGTATTTGTGGATAACTGAGAGAGGTTTATGTTGAATTTTAATGGAGCGATGTTACCAACCACTCTTTTCTTTTTTTTCCTATCACAATCCAGGTCCTATAAAAACTCTGCTGTGGTTCTGGGGTCCTTTCAGTTCTGTTTTGAGTGCTTCTAATAAAACTTGAGAAATCTTTTCTCAAAAGGGAATTCTTCAAGAAGTGATTGTGTAGTGAATGAAAGGATGGTCTTCAAATAGATGGCAGAGTGTTAGGGGGTAGATTTTATGAATAGGAAGAACAGGTTATGTTTAAGGACTTTTAAGCAGTCAGTGATAGTAAGATTTTCTTTTTTTATCGTAAAAAAACCCACTCTGGCTTTTTTCTGTTGTCTCAGGATGCCAGTGGATTTTTGTAGTTCATCTAAAGCTGTTCATAGAGAAAAAATGGAAGAAGGCTGAGAGAGATAACAGGAAATGTTTGTGCCTTAAAACAGGGAAGAACGGTTGGAAATATTCAAACAGGTTTTACTGTAGTCACTTTGTGGTGTTTATCTTAGAATTATAGAAGTTTCTGAGGGGATGAATTAGGATGTTTGTTCTTTTAAGCAATACTATGTGTTAGCCAAGATTTGGGAAAAACATTTGGTCTGTTTGCATCAAGAAACGAGGAGCAGAGAAGCCAACTGGAGTCTGTGGTGCCATTTAGGTAATTATGGAACAGAGAAGTGATGCTTCAATTAAAAAAAAAAAAAAGAATTTTTAATTAAATCTACTTAACTATCAGTGTGAAACACTCATTCTTGCCGCTTGGGACTCCTATTCTATTGAATTGTTGAAAGCTAATCATAACTATACATTACAGAATGTTTAGTTTTCCTCTTGGGATGGACTGCAACAGGTTTGCAATCTTTAGTTCAATATTTCCTCCATCCAAATCAAATATACGATTGGCAATTACCCAATAACTAACTTGCCAATTAGTTATGTGAGCTGTTCAAGGCAAGAAAAAAGAAGTTATCAATTGAAATCTTGTCTCCCTGTGACTGTGCATTTAAAAGAAATAAATGTCACTTATTTTAGAAAGATGTAGGCTTCCTCACAGAACTTGCTGAGTCCTAAAACAATTTAATTCCATCCCCAATAAAACCTTTAAAAGCACCATCCATCAACCCCAGCTGATATCTGTATTTGCATTCAGGGATTATAATGGAGGTACCCAAAAAGAAGGTTATCTTTTTAATCTCTGGGACGACAGAAATGGGTAGCGTGGGCTCGTTTACTTGATGTGTGAAATTGAGGAAGAAAGACTGATTTAAATACAGTTGCTTCAGTAGTCTTCCAGTGTAAAATCAGATATTGTCTTTGATGAAAGTTCAGGAAATCCATTTTGAGGGAATGCTTTATACCATTGTGTGAAAATTCTTAGCTGCTGCAGTATATTTGAAAAATAACCTGATATTTTAATGAAATATTCACTGTGATGCATCAGTCCTTTGCAATCGAGGTTTAGAATGAGGTAGTAAAATGCAATTTAAATTTAATTGTTGTACTTGGTGATTTATGTCACACTTCCAACCACAAAAATTTGAATCTCAAAGATCCAATATTTTGGGTAAAATAGACTTCCTGCAAATCAATACAGTTAAAGTGACTGAATGCTCTAATGTATGTTTGGCATTGTTGACAGTTTATGAATAGATCATATACCAACTTCCCCAGCATCTCACCAATGCATTTTAGAAGGTTTGAATTCAAAAGAAGATTGATTCAAATATATCTGAGTTCAATCTGACTTTCTGGTACATTTCCCAGGATTTACTGTGTAATAATTCCAAATTCATATGCCATATAATCTATTGAAGTTCATTTCCACAAGAGAATACAACTTGCATCCAGAGCTAGCACATGTGTGCATGTATATCAGAAACTGTAAGATTAAAAAATGCAGATAGCAAGACTAAAGGATCCTTTTGAAAAGGAAATAGAGGAAAAGCTTTTCCATATCCAACTTGGGAATAAGAAGAAAAACCATTTTCCCGGGAGGCTGCGGTTATTTGCTGTCAGAGCAGAGCAGCTCGTGCTCTGCTGTTCGTGCTTGACAATGTCACAGCTGGCCTTGAACGGGGTTTGCTGTCCATAGTTGTACCTGCTTTCTGTGGATCGCTGGAAAGATTCTTCCTGTCTCTAGTTTGGGTTTCCTGACTCCAGCTGCCTTTTCACCCATACTTTTGTATTACACTTTCAATGCCCCAGACAGACCTTTTGGGATACTCCTTCCATGGCAGTCATCGTTTATCCACCTGAAGGTGGCTCAGATCTCTTTTCCT
The DNA here is from genome assembly GCA_013398855.1 of Mohoua ochrocephala. Taxonomy (NCBI): domain Eukaryota; kingdom Metazoa; phylum Chordata; class Aves; order Passeriformes; family Acanthizidae; genus Mohoua; species Mohoua ochrocephala. Next base: position 320,077 of record VZTA01009190.1, on the reverse strand, counting down.
GGCAGACACTGAGAGCAAAACCATTTCTGTGTTGTTGGTCTTCTCCTGGGCTCATCGTTCAGCCTCTGCCTCATTTTCCTGGAGATTCCTCGGAGATAATTCTGTTCTTTATTTTCCCGTGTCAGTTGATTGTAGCTTTAGAAGCATATGGAGAAACAGTAAAGTGCATCATGCTTTGGCTGGAGATTAATAAGCTAAAATCAATAGAAGTGTGCTACTTAATAAACCGATTGTGTTTTTCTTTTGAGTTTGAAAAATGTATCTCAGTCAAAACTCTGTTTTCAATATTGACCCTGTAGGGCCAACTGAGCGATGGAAAGGCAGCTCCTCACCTGGTATTTGTTAAGTGATTGAGCTGTATTTGCTCTGAATTGCTGATTTATGTGCAGGTTGATCTACTCTTAATATCAATATTAGCTCACCTAAAAATGACTTAAAAGTAGAGATGCATAACAAAGACAAATAGCAGTGGCAGTGGGGATCTCTCGACCTGCTCTCAGCACTCCCTGCGTTTTCCTTCCTCTGAGTGTTCAGGATCGCAGAAACAGATTTTTTTTCAGGAAGTGGGCACCTGAATTTTCCTGTAACTGTTGGTATCCAACATTTCCGGAGAAAAAAAAAGCTGAGATTTGAAGAGGGTAGTTGCAGTGGGTTTTACTGATGAGAGTGATGTGGTACTTCTTTGGAGTACTGTGACTTTCCTTTCCTCCACAGGGTAGAGGTTCTCAAGATCAAATTGTGTCTTTAATTAAAATTTATTAATTCCTGAGGGACAGGCCTGTGCGACTGCTTTCAAGATCTTCCAAGACCTTTTAGTAACCGAAAGATCTATTTCATCTGACTTTGCTTTGTGTGTTTTACGAATGCAAGCTCTTCAAGGGCTAAGAATCATTAGCCAATCCTTGTTAATTTGTTTGTTAGAGGGAATGTTTGAGGTCCCTGAGAAGGCGCTCTCCTGTTTCTGAAGTCACGTTCACTCACGCCATACTTACGAAATTGGGGTTCCTTGGATATCTAACGAGTATCTACTCCTGGAATTTTTTTGTCATTCCAGTCAGTACAAAGCTGTCCAGCCACGCTGCCTTTTCCTCTTGCAGGTCCTGTTTGTGCCTGAATGTGATTTTCAGGGAGAATGGAGCACGAGGGAGCTTTCGGCTTTCCTGTGGCGCATCTCATCTGCCAGTGCTGAGGACAAGCCCAGAGTAGAGGACAATTGATTCCAGCACCATTTTGTTTTTAAATGTCAGCATTAGTCCAATAAAAACTGTCTGAGTGTTGTTGAATTTACTCCTCAGTCTTTATTTTGAGATAAAATCCATCTACGCTTTGCATGTACCAAAGAAAGAAACTGGATGGACCAACCCAGCAGTGTAATGAAACTCAGGCAGTTTAGAGGTGCAGAAGAGCAAGGCAGACATGGCTGTGGAGCAAATTTCCAGATAATTTTGGCATATTCAATGCTACTTCTTGAGATTTACATAAAAATAAACCTGCAGCATCCTTTTAAGGACACAAGTCGGGATGTTGGCGAGTTTGGTAAAGAGACTTAATGAAAATTTACTGAAGCTGTAAATATACATGTGCCAACAGATTGGCACCTTATCCCTTTGCTCCTTCTTGCAACTCAAAAAATTCTTTAATTGCTATTACTTTTATTTTTAAATCAGCATGGCTGAAGAGCCAGAGAGGCTGGAAGTATTAACACATTTAGAGAAAGCAACAGTGTATAGCATGAAGGCTTGATTCTTTTTTTTTTGGTAGGCAGAAAAGTATTCTAGCCAAGAATAATAATTGCAGTATTTTATTATTTTTGGTTTTAGGACTCAGATAGGCTTCTTATTAATATTTTACTCCACTCTTGAAGAGTATAAAACAAAAAATGCCTTCCCGGCTTCTAAACCCTTGGTTGGCCAAGGTTAGCCTCCTGGTGAGCCCTTTCTGTAGTTAATTATTAAACGCAAGTATCTCCTACCTATTAACTGCCCCCTTGTGTCTTCCATCCCTCAGCCAGTTATTTCTTTCCTACTCCTTCCCTTCTGAGATGGCTTTGATATTTTCCCTGCCAATTTTCCTGTTTCCCTGGGATGCTCTATAGCAACCAAACTTTTCCTCGCAGGTCCAGTTTTAAATTCTGCTTTCCATTACAGCTTAAAGCTGTAAATAAAGCCCAGGGTGAGGCCCTGGTTTGATCCTGAGCCTGAGGTGTGAGCAGCCCTGTGTTGCAGAAATGCCAACGTCATCAAAGCTGCCTCTCTGCATGGAACCTTTGCTCTGTATTTTATTTTCATTTCTGCTTTCAGTGAATATTTAGTGAGCTCTGATTGCATAATTGAATTTGATAAACTGATGGTATGTGATTGATGAGAAAGTCAGGAATAAAGGATTAGAAGATAAAATTACTTCAAGGGTTTAAGTAAATCTTCCAGAGAGCCAGGGTAATTTATAAAGCATGCTGTACTCTTTATAAAAATATTCCCGTAGGTCTATTAAATTTTAGCTTCTAACAGAACTAGATTGAGTTTTGAGAATCATTTTCATGTAATAACAGCTTGATTGTGATGCTTTAAATGGGAGATAGCTCTGAGTGGGCTGCAGCATCACTGGGTTTGGAATATTTGAGTAGGAAATGTAGGGCTGAATGACAGACTTGTGGGCAGCACTCTGTCTTCCAAATACATCGTTTTTTTCTTGGAAAGACGTAAGCTGGGAGTAAGTGGATAATTCAGAGTAAGTAATGAAGGAGGTTGTGCTGCTGAGTCTGTAAATCACTGAAAACAAGGATCAACAAAGGCCTTGGTTTGATGCAGATACCACTTTCACCGAGCTCTCCCTCAGTGGCTAAACTTTCTTCAGGGAGGAATAGTTTGGGGAACTCATTCCATGAGCCTCTGTACGTGAGCAGGTAAATGTTGTTTTCAGGGGGCTCAGCACTAATCACTTCACTTTAGCAACTGGGCTCTGTTATCTTCCCCTGAACACCAGCACTGCTCCCAGCTGCTGCTTTTCCGTCTCCAGAGGAAGCCTGACACCTTTAATCTTACCGGGGTAGAATGTCTGAAACTCCCTTGGGAGGCTCCCCGAAACACATCTGAAGCCGTTGACAAGATTTAACATTTTCTCACTTGTTTAGAAATACCTTTGTTAAAATTTGCTTTTCACTCTGGGTAAAATAACTGTATTTCACAGGAACATCCTCTAACTCCAACTTAAATTTTTCTTTATAACGTTTAAAACATTGGTGGATTTTACTAGTTAGGAGACAAGGAGAATTGGGATAAGATGATTTCACAATAATTGCAGTCATTAAAACAACAACTAAAAGAGAAGCTTTGCAGAATATATTCTCAGTCATGTAATAGTGTGGAGAGGTGTAAAAACTATCCTTGGCTTGTCTGGGAATATCTGCTAGTTTGGAACTGCTCCAATTTTCTCATATGCTGAATTGTTGTAGCTTCCTGTATAGCCAGTTTAAAGAAGCTACTGCTGATCTGCACTCACCATAAATCAGTTTGTTTGAAAGACAGGTTATTTAAAATGCTGCAAATCAGAAAAGGTCCCTGCCCCAAATACAGTTTTTAATTCAGTTTGTTAGATGGGATTTTGTGTGATAGTTTAGGAGCATTGCTTTAAGATTATGTGCTTTTTCCTTCTGCATAAATGACTGTGTTCCTGAAGTTAAATTCTAAAAAACTCAGGAGACAATTTGTCAGTCCAACTCATCCGATGAGTGGGGAGCTCTGGTTGATTTAGAGCCCATTGCAGGAGATACTTTGGCACCAGTGGGCCTGGGGCTCCCTGGCCTCGCTCAGCTGGAGCCCAGCTCTGCCTCAGGACCCTTTAATGATAACGGGTCCGTGCTGCCACATGCTCTGCCGAGTCACAAAAATTCCCTGAGCAGAGGCAAAGTGCAAGATAAAGGCTTGGAGACGCTGACATCCCCAGGCTGGGCTGTGAACCCCAGTGGAACACCAGGGCCACTGGGAAACCAGCACCAGCAGCCCTTGCCCCGAGCTCCTGGGGCTGTCCTGGGGCTGTCAGTGATTCTGTGACCTCTGGGTTCAAAAATTCCAGCCGGCCTTGAATAGTACATGAGGGCACTTCCCTTCAAACTGTAAAAAATAGGTTAAACTCTTTAAATAGCAAGTATAAAAACGCCTGAGCCTGTCTAAAATAAATTCTAAAAGGAAGGGTTGCAGCTTAACGGAACCATTACTTGCGCTGGGACAACATTTGTCTATCTTGGGTTTTTTCTGTGTTTTATATATAAAGTACACAAACACCCCCTGCACTCTTTAAGGCAGAACTCAGTATTGTCTACCTATTGAATATTATTAATATTTTGGATTAAATCGCTGACTTGGAATATAATTTCTGTGTTTTATGCATAATCATAAAATCCTGGAAGTGTTCCAGGCCAGATTGGATGGAGCAACCTGGTCTAGTGGAAGGTGTCCCTGCCCATGGCAGGGGTTGGAACTGGGTGAGTTTTAACATCCCTTCCAACCCAGGCCATCCTGCGTTAATTTTGGTTATAGGAGGTATTTACATGCTTCTAAAAGTAAGGCTATAGTTCCTCTGTAGTTGCAAGTAGAAACTTGCCACGTGAAGTGTGAAAACCTTCATCTTCCAGAGGTGACTGAGGTAGATCTCCAGCAGGTGTGGACTCAGAATCAATCTGTATTTGAGCAGAGTTTTGGCAATTTACCCTTTAAGAATTTTGCTGCTTGGAGTGTATGGAGAGTTTGAGAGTACCCCTGACCCTTGCATATTACTGAAGTACCCTAATTCAAAATCTGTTAGTGGCTTCAGGTAATATAATTTAACACATTTTGGTTGGTAAGAACATTGAAAAACACATTAAACTTGTGAGGTGTTTTTTTCTAAATTCTTTTCTCTATCAAGAATCTTCATTTACCCTGAGACTTTTCCTGCTGTGATAATCATTTCTATCCAAGATTACTCTTCTGGTTTCTATTCAAGAAATAAATAAAAATAAAAAAAGAAAAAAAAGCTTTGAGTGGATTTAATCCTCAGAAAGGAGAAGGCAGGGGGGAAAGCCAATAGGGCTGTTCACTGCCTGCCACAGCACACAGTGTTGGAATTCTCATATTGACAAAGAGTAAACATGGACAAAAGCTTGTCTGAGTGGGCAAGGACAAAGTTTATTGAGATTTTGGTAATTCTGTCCCTAAAGATAAAGCTTAGTGATGAATGCACCAGTGCAAGCCTTAACTGAATCATGTTGTTTCTTGTTTTACGATGACCATTTTGAGAAGAAATGAGCTAAACATCAGTAGTTTTCCCCTATAATTTCCCAAATAGCCTCCAAACCCATTTTTTTTCCTTTGTGTGTTGCAGGGGATGTTGCACCATTCTTCAAGACAGAACCAGGCTTGCCCCAGATCCACCTGGAAGGAAACCGCCTGGTCCTTACGTGCCTTGCCGAAGGCAGCTGGCCCTTGGAATTCAAGTGGTTGCACAACGACAGTGAAATAACCTCCTACTCCAGTGAATACAAGTAAATCACATCTCTATGATCACCTTCTCCACGTGTAACTGCAAAAAACAACCCCAAAACAAACCCTGCCCCCTCAATTTCCCAATGCCTCAAATGGCTTTGTAGATACAGACACAGGGACTTTGGGGATTTATTATGAAAGGAGAGTGGGTTTTGTAAACAGATGAGATTCCTTTGCTAGAGATGAGGTTTGACCCGTCAAAACATGGATCCTGACATGGAATTTTTAAGTACCAAAAGTGCCTTTTGCTGGAGATGTAACTTTTACCTGTGTTTGTAATAAATAGGAGACACATTCCTTAGCTAAGTGTTACATATGATGTGTGAACTCATCCTCGAACAGCGCCGAGCTCGCTGGGACTGTTCATCTCCATCAGATCTAGAGGAATGTGGTCTGTCTTAAATTCCTCACAGAACTTTCTGTTTCAATTCTAACAATGCCAAAACGGAGCCGATAGTTTAACAAACTGCTCTTTAATGATTGTGCAGTTTGCCCCCAGGACCTCCCTCCTGCCTCCCTCCCCATCCCACAGACATTCCATCAAACAGGAGAAAAACCACAGTGTGGCTTATCAGAGCTCATTCCTGCTGATAGGCAGCACATGGTTGGCCGAGTATCAACGTGTCAGACAGCCAAGTTTTGTCTGCTTTTCTGTAATGTGGGAGGATTAACTGGGTTTTCTCCGTGCAAACAGAAATTTCTGTAACCTTACGGAAATTTAATTTTTGTGCAACTTATTTGGTGCTCTCAAATTCTGTAGAAATTGCCAGGTGAGTTCAGAAGTCCTGAGGGGTGGGTGTGTGACAGAGGGAGCCCGTGTACAACACCGGTACCTTTTGCCAACCAAGCTAAATACTGCATTTTTGGGATACGTGGCTTAAGGTAGGGAAAACTGTGTGTGAAATTACACTATAAGTTGGCATAAAAATGCAGATAATTATAGAAAAGTTCCATGTTGTTTCACAAGGTAAAATCCATAATTACTTTTCTCAAAGATTTTCAAAACTGTATTTTTGATGTTATTTACATTTACAGAGCACTAGGGAAAAAATACCTTAAATAACTTCTTAAAACTCTTGGGGGTCATTTAGCATTTAAAGTATTTAGCAACTGTTTACACCCAAACATTTAGTTCTATGTGAAGTTACCTAGAAAAGCAAGACTTTGGATTTGGATGAGCCCTCTCATTGATTGTATCAGTCCTGAGTCCCTGCATCTATTAATGGTTGCTGTTCTCAAGCCTGTGGGATGTGGATTACGAGCCACACGCACATAAAGAGGAGATTTGTGAATACTTCCTAGAAAATGAAAAGATCTCTAATAGCACAACAAATCACAGAATGTTTGAGCATCGCTCTGTGTAAATGCCACTTGTTTTGATCAACAGCAGCAGAGTCAGTTGTAGTGGCTCAGTGGAAAGAGCTGAAAGCAGCCCTTGACCGTGTAAGATGCTGAGAGAGTGGGAGGAAAAATGGTGTGGGAGGACAAACACATGAACATGGAATGAACAGCAAGCAAAGGTTGGCACTCCAGCCCTGCAGATGTGCTAGGTGCTGGGAGACTGACATTTCGTGGTATTAGGAGAAACCCGAGTCGGAATGTGTGACATTTTGAAATAAGATGGGAATGCCGTGGTATTTCTTAAACAAGTGGACATCCTCATACAAAATTGGAATTTCGCTGTGTGTGGCAGCGTGAGCTGGAATCAGTTATTGGAACACCTTTCCCGAGCTGTGCGTGCACACACCTGCAGTCAGCCCCTTGTTTCTTATCGTTGCATTTAATTTATTCTTATGAATGTCAGGTCATGATTCAAACCATATTTATTAATTTTGCAGTTTTTATATTGTCCTTGTTTCTATTTCTAATTAAAAGAGCTGGTGCAGAGGAAGCTGCTGGTTTATGATAATAAAATAACATTGACAGAAAATATTAATTTAGAAATTGCATCCCTACTGCTACACCGCAGTCAGAGATCAGCTAAACAGGATTTCGATTCTATAGAAATGCAAAGCTTTAAGCTTCCAAAAAAATTGGCATAGGTGCATTAGGATGAGTGAAAGCAAGGAAAAGATATGCTCAGACATAAAAATTCCAGTTGCAAAATTTAACCTTCGACCCCGTGACAGTTTGCTGTGCAGTTCTCTTGGATAAATAGTCTGTTTAAATGCACGAATCTTCCCTGAGTAAGTGACTTCTGCTGCAACTTGAATCGTCAATCAAAGATTTTTGGTAATTGATATTACTTAGTGTGTCTCAGTTAAAGTAATGTCTATATTGTAACAGGCTGAAAATATATTATTATAACACCCCAAGTGAGTAAAGAACTAATTGGAGTCTTTGCATTGTGACATTGGTGACCCTGGAGGAGCAGCTTTTCTTTGTCTAACGAAGCTGGTTGTGTGCACAGCCTGGCTTTTCCAGTGACTGTGCATACACTACTTTGTGTTAAGAATCTATAAAACAACCTTATAAATTCTTTGTGATCTGCGACACACGTTATGAAAACAAATCAATGCTGCTGACTGCAGGAGCGATTCTGGTTATGTCTATATGTTAAGAGACTTTCATGTTCAGGCAGTGTCTTTTTTCTGTTTGGTTTTTTTCCCCCCCTTTGTTTTCTTTTGAATTAAGTTCTGGACCAGGTGTGTCATTCATATTTGTTTTTGTGGCCTGAATATATTGATTTATTGGAATTTAAGAAACTAAGGTCATGTCTAAGCAGCCATACACTTTCCACCAAATTACTTAAAAGTAGCTGATGATTATGTTTTTAACACTGGACACATTTTAATTTTGATTCTGTATTTTTAAAAGTTAGATCGGTTGATGCATAAGTCTTTTGTTAAAAAGCTTGAGTAGATTAAAAAGTAACACGGATATCTAATAAAATACATTTAGTTTTAATTCTGTATCCATAATTACGACTATTAAATCCCATAGCCTATAGCTTCGCTTTTAACTCTTAGGGCATTTAAAATTAAAATTTAAAATGAGGGTTTAAATTTTAAATTAGGAGTGAACTGTAAGAGTTAGATGGGATTTCTCCTTAGGTGGCTGATGCCACTCCCTCCTGAAACTCACTGCAGAGGGGTGATGGAGCACGTCACGCTCGGGGAGACTCCCCTTGAAGCTTCTCTTTTCCGCTTGTCACTTCCCATCTCTCTGCAGAAACTGCCCAAACGCCAGGTTCTGGCTGGCTGGGCCATTCAGAATGAGGGAAAAGTCGGGGCTGACTTTCCAAAGTCCTTGCAGACATCCCCAGAAACCTCAAGGAGCCTCCTGGCATCTCTACAATGGGAAGATCTGTCTTCAAAGTTTGAGTGTAGACAAAACGCAAAATTATGTCTTGTCATTGTAAGGAGTTGTATTAACCTTCAATTTCAATTCATTCTGGGGAAGAAAGTCTTATTTAGAACTTAGCACTGTTTATATCCCTTCTTGAAGATCAGAAAACAAGTGGAATGGGGAAAGCATAGCACAAAAAGCAGTATTATGACTGTTAGGTCAATAGAAAAGTCGGTTTTAAAAAAATAATAAGACATATGAGGTGCATAAAGACTGTTTAAAATTGTAAACACAGAATTAGGAACTCCATTAATATTTATCCCTTGCCCAGGTTTGCAGTTTTCAAGTTAGTCTCACACAGTATAAACACATGTCCTATCTCTTTTTTTTCACTTTTGTTATTTAATCCTTCTAATTTTGCTTGCTGTACCTGCACATTATACCCAGCGGGTCCACTGAGAATCCAGCTGCTCTAGGTTTTGGCTGCCTTGGAATTTCCAAGGTAGATGGGATTTTCACTGTAAATTTTTAAAAGATTTTCGTTTCTTCAGGCAACATGTTAAGAATGTTTCCTGCTGAAACTTTAATAAGTCAGAAAAGAAAACCAAAGTAGGACACTTCTGATCTAATTGACTTGTTTTGTCCTGGTGGCAGCAAAACTAACTCTGCATTACTGTCCTAGTACAGATGAATACTCAGGAAAGAAGCCTTTAATTTTGGCTTTATTTAATAGATGAGCCAATGCAATAAATGTTAGCCAAGTAGGACACTAAACCTTTATGGGAGGAAGAAAGATTGTTATTGTATAACTGTTGGGCAAAAAGAACTGTAAAAATTAATTTTCAATATTTGTCAGAATCTTCAGTTTATTTATTTATTTTTTTTATAATGATGTTTTACAACACTCTTCTGCCTGGTAGAGAAGGAAATTATTTTGTAAGGAACTAGAGAGGCCTTGTGTCCTATTGATTTCTGTGCTCTGCCTTGTATTTTCACCTGTTTCCTCACTCCATTCCCCGTGGTGAGGCTCCTCGGGCAAGAGGCAGCAGCATTCCTGGTTCAGAGTCCTCATTTGCGTGCTGGGATTGCTGTAACTCCCACCCAGAGCACAGGTTGGAATCTTCCTTTTCCTCCTGGTGCCAATTGCCACAGCCACGGGGGGGAATGTGCTGGTGGCTCCTGGGGAGGTCACAGCAGTGACCAGAGCAGGTCACAGGAGTCACAGCTCGTATCCACGGGCAGCCAGGGGCTCCTGGGAATCCCAGGCATTGCTAAAGCTTGGCCGTGGTGTTGAGCTCTGCTTTAGTTCCCTGTGTCTGGTGGCGTGACCCATTTGCTGGGGTGCATTTCGTGATTACAGCCTGCATCCATCACACCAGAATCTTCTGCCTCCTTTGTTTTACGCTCCCTGATCCTGTTCAGATATTAAGCTCTGCACATGGGTGTGTACAGTATATTTGAGTCTAAGAAGAAATGTTTTCTTTTAGTGGAATTAAATTTTGAAGATTAAAATTCAGCAGTTTTCCTTATCTTCCATAAAGACTTTCATTAATCCTGCCATAATATCTCCTGAAGGTGACTGGGGGAATATGTGCTTGTGATTAATGTTTGTTTAATGCAGGATTATCTCTATTATTCATGTGTTTTATTCCCATTAAAACTGTGCCTATCAGCTCATTTTCACGTTGAGCAATCAGATGTAGCTGAATGAGGAAGGTGAGATTAGTGGACCAAGTGTCTGTTTGAGCACAGCAAAGGGCAGAGCAGACACAATGTACAGCACACGGTGACAGTTCCAGGATTCCTCTGAGTTACAGTGGTCACACAGTGGAGCTTTCATTGGAAAGCTTTGATATTTCTTGCAAGTCTTCCTAATACCCACACTTAGTCTTCTTCAGGCTCCTCTGAACTAATCACCTGCTTTGCCTTGTGAATGAAGGTAGAGAAAACTAGGGAAAACAATTTAAGTCTGTCTTTCATGTGAATTTTTGCTATACTTGGCATTTATCATACGCAGAAGTTAAGATTCAAAGGTATTTCATGCATTTCTTGTTGGCTGTTTTTTAAAAATCTGGACGTAACAGGCAATATTGTAACCAAAGACCAGAGATTACACTGCTTGTAAGAAAAAATACAAGAAGCATTTAGGACAAGGTGTAAAACAGGAAGAAGTGGTCTCTGACTGTGCCTTTTGCCTTGTAGGTACATCATCCCAGCTCTGCAGAGGGCCGACGCCGGCTTCTACCAGTGCATCGTGCGGAACAGGATGGGGGCTCTGCTGCAGAGGAGATCTCAAGTCCAAGTGGCATGTATGTCTGAGTGGGGGTCACTCTCTGCTCACTAGCTTCTTTTTGGGTGAAAACCCCAATGTATGATAACATTTTTTTGGTCTGAACAAGTGTTAGATGTCAGATTTAACAAATTTTTAAATCATTGCTGCACAAGAAGTTTTGTACCTCAGTTATCATCTGGAAGCAGCTCAGAGCAGTGCAACGCTGAGTCTTTGAGCTGTTCAAAGCCATGAAAATGAGGTTGTTTGGCGATATCTGTAGCATGAGAGAACTGTTATACCTCACCCTGAATACACAGCAAGGCCATGCAGCACAAAACTGTCAATCAAAACAACAACAAAAAGTCCAGAGGAAATCAGCAGCATCTGAAAGGGAATGGGATAGCACCGGGAAGATTTCACATCGTAATCCTTGTCATACAAACTCAGCAGTTTCACAGCAAAACTTTTAAAATTCTGTTCTCAACACCTTTCTGAAGCAAACCCCCCAATGTCTGCACCACTTCAGTTTGGACTGTGCAGAATTTTTGAAATCCAGCTGCCATTTGGAAGGGTTAAGTTGGTTTTCTCAGGAGTTTGTGCTAGGGAATGTGACATAAGAAATGATCACATACTCTTGATTTCCTTTTTTCCAGTTATCCTATAGAAAATACAGTTCGAATAACATTTTTGGAAATAATAATAAAATTAGGCCTTATTATTTTTCCTGAGGAAAAGCATAAAAGTAATGTAAAAAGAGACAGATTTGTGTGCTGTGCCTAAGAAGTCTCATGCGTGGATCAGATTTCTCCTCCTCAGGGTCAGTAACTGGAAATTCAGTAGTAGTAAATGTCACTTGATAAGTGGAATTTAGAGAAATTGAATTATTTATTAGATACCCAGTTTGAAGGAAGTGATTCAAGTTAATCAGTATGTCAATGAGGGAAATTACTTGGAATTTCCTGTGTTTTAAAATAAAACCAGTTGCAAATGGTATTATGTAAGCTTTGGTATCATGTCCATCAGTTTGCTGCATTACAGTAGATTTTGTTACTATATCTGTAGTGTCAGGAATATCAGTAATTTGATGTGTGGTCTCTCTATTGTGTTGGAGCTGCTGGGAGCTAAAGTAGAAATAAACTGCTGCTAAAATGGGGTTTTCCTTCCCTGGCCTCTGCCAGCCCTTGTGCCCCTGCTGTCTGCTGACCATGGGCTCACTCTGACCTGGGTCAGACCCTTGCAAGTCCTTTTCCCAATATCCCTCTGCAGTTTTAGTGAATTCTGTCAGGTCACAGAGGTTCTCCTGAAAGCTGCTGTGAGTGAAGGTAGCTATGAGTGAGGTGTGGGGTGAGCAGAGAGTTTAGCAGTGGAAAGGGAGGGTGAGATGCCTCTCCTCATGCAGCACTGAGCCCTTGGAGGAGCCTGGATGCCTCTGGAGTTGCATCTGCAGGTGTGGTTTCAGGGGATGAAGGCTTTGGTAGCAGTCCCAGGATAAAATGTGCCCATTTCCTGCTGCATCCCACTAATCATTGCCGCTCCTGCATTGCAGTGGAGCTCACTCTCCCTTCAGGCTCAGCAGGAAAACGTGTTTGTGCAGCTGTGGGCTGGGAGACTTCTCCAAAATTTCTAAAAGAGCAACAGTTCTTTTGTTGGGCTGTTAAAGGATTTCTCTCCCAGCTCCTCCCTGCCCCGCTCCCTACCCAGCTGTGCAAGCAGAGGTACTGGCACAGTGCAGGGAGCAATTCCTCAGGAAGTCCTTGTGGGAACAATAGTGAGAAGGAGACACAGGAATACTTTTCCTTGATGCCGTTGCTGCTGCTGAAGAATTCTGTCTCCTGAAATGGCAGCTTTATTCCCCTCTGAAGGAGGAGAAGGTTTGCAGTGCAGAGTTTTGTCTCTCCAGGCTGGTTTGTGTGTGTGTTTGGCTGTTCTGGAGAGAGCAAGAAGTGCAATTGTTTACTTTTCTTCAGTTTTGTTTTCCCCCCCATTTAATTTGTAGATCTGCATTGCTGAATGAGGCGAAAAGGTTCTCTCTTAAATCTGTCTGAATTAAGCAGTCTATTTATTAATTCATTTATTCATTTGTTTTCACTGATAAAGACATTGAGGCAAAGCAAGCCTCAAAGATGTTACGTGACTTGGGAGACCTTTGGTCTTGAGCCTTTGTGGCATAAATGGCTTCTACAGTGCACCTTATTCCTGCAGATTAAAGTGTTCTGCAAGTTCTAAACATCCTCTTTCCCCTTCACTCAGGGTAGTTACTGATGCCACGTGATTGTTTTCTGTGTTTTAATGGTTTTGATTTAAATTAATTGATTTAAGCCGTGTGGATGTAGTGAAGTTCCTGGTATTTGATCATATATTATTTTTTGGTTGTTCTTCAAAACATATCAGAAAGCAACGTTCCAAGGGGTTCCTAAAATCATCTTAGCAACTCATCAAAACTTATGGGGAATTAAATGTTAGACATTTAACTCAGAAGGATTCACAAGAAATGATGCCAGTGAGTAGAGGATGCTTCCCAATACACTTCAACTAAAAATCTCTAGTGAAAAATTGAAAGGTGTAATTAAAATGGCACTGAGAAAGATCTGAGGTATTTTCCATGTCCTAGATATCTGAAGTAGCAGGGAACTTGTTAAATAATTTAAAAAGTATTCTCAACACATGCTAACATATTACTTAACTGAATGGGAACAGATATTTGCGAGAAAACTGCTGAGTAAATCTTAATTACAGGATGGGCTTAAAAACTCCTGGATTGTGAAAACTAAAATAATTGTACGACAGTGAAGTTAATTAGATCCACCTCCACAGTTTGAAATTTCCTTTCAAGTAGCTGATCTGATTACAGTTGTAAGGAATCTGGAGCAGCAGAGGAAGTACAATGCTGATTATGTCTGAATAAATAACTTGAAAATCACAAAGATGATTAAAGCTTCTTTAAAATACCATGTGTTTTTAATTTCTGCTCTTGTTCTGTCTCTTCTCATCTCCTGCCATTCACAGACCTGATAGTAGTCTTCTCTTTTCTGTGTCCTTTGCATCCCTCTCTGCAGCACAGAAATTGTAGAGAACCCTGTTGTCCTTTAAAAGAAAAGGGGAATTCAGTGGCAGAAGCTGGACTAGTTCTGTGTGTGTCAGTTTCCTAGTTTAAATCAAATTAAAATGCAGAGAAGTTCTTTGGAGGGTGAAGCAGTAAGAGCCTACAGCCCCGTTTATTTTAATGGATAAGAATGCAGTACAAAAGGCAATGGAAAAACAAGAAAAAAACATTCCCTGAATTTTTCCAAGGTCTCCCCAGACGCCTGAACTTGCCTGTGAAATAAAGCCTGCAGAGGCAGAGGTTCTGCAAGGGTAATTTCATTTCTTCCATTAACATTTTTGTTAAAAGCTGCTCTTTAGCACTAGGGATGCACTGTTGACTGGGGGAGTGTCGTGCCAGAAGAGCTGATAGCCCCCAGCGTGGCCTTGGGGTTCCGGGATCCTTTTGGGATCCTTGCTTAGGTCTGACTCTCCTTTGGCCTGGCTGCAGTGGAAGAGCTGCTTGTCTGTTTGTGAAGGTGTGGATAAAAAGGAAAGATGACCAAAAAATGGACACGTTTACATACACCATGAGCATCCCTTTGCATTGCAGGGGTTTCCTTTTTATTGTGCAAGGATTTGTCTGAGAGAAAAAGAGAGAAAAAACCCCAACCAAACAAAAAACCAAAGCAAACCAACCTCCATTAAAATGTCATTTTCAGTAAAACCCCTCAGTTATTGCCCGAGAACACGTGGGCCACGCAGGGCTGCTCGTGGATGCTCTGCCTGTGTGCACCAGCAGCGCTGGGGTTTCCTTCATGCCTTGTGTTCATCCCTCTCTGTAAACCAAACCCCAAACTGCCCCATGATCTGTAGTGTCCCACCGAGTAATCATCGGTGCCAGTGGCTGTTGGGAAACACGGCGATTTCTCTGTCCCCTGAAAGGAAACGGGGAGAAAGACAAAACTTGTCATTTTTTTTCTTTGCAGACATGGGAGACTTCATGGACACAGACCAGAGGAAAACTGTGACTGAAGGACAAGCTGCAGTTCTGAACTTCCCACACATCCTCAGCCATCCGAGGCCCCAAGTGACGTGGTTTAGAGACGGGCACAAGATTATACCGAGCAGCAGAATGTAAGTCAATTTAAAGCTCAAAATACACCCACCCTAAAATATGATTAATTATATTTGATAACACAGCTTACATTTTAAGTACACTAATTAAGGTTTAAAGAGAATAAAGTAGTCGTGTTCATACTAAGTTTGAGATAAATTACTATTTTAAGACCGTCTCTGAACTTCTGAAGCAGTTTGACAAAATAATTCATGTGGTTTTAATGGTCCTGGTGCAGCATAAGGGGCTGGATGTGCAGAATGTCTGCGCTCCCTTCACGCTATTCATTTCCACGATACATTTTGGAAAAGGAAATGTTCATCTCTCAATTACGTTTACTTGAGTGCACTAACTTAATGAATACTGAGGTTTTTCTCTTTTAATATATGAATCTGTGGGGGTTTTGTTGCAGAGTTATGCTTAGTACTATTTTCCTCACAATAAAATTCCAGATATTGTTTATTCTTTTCATTATTTTTTAGCCTACAATGGCAGTTTTATTTCTTTTTTACTAATTAGCAGCTCACCCCTAATGACACAGTACTTGCACTTTGATTAGTTATTATCTCAAGGTGTGCTCATTTATCCCTTTCTGAAACAGTTATGAAGCCATCCCATGTTTTTCTCTCCACAGTTTCATTCAGAGACCGAAGGGCTTGGCTGTAGCATTTAAAAATGTGGATTAAATCTTGTCTCGTTTATTAGAAAGCTGTTGAAATGTCAGGAATGTTGCTAGTTATTTTTTAATTGTGTATCACATTTTGGTGTGTTCAAAGGGATAGATGTGCTAGCAAATGATGGTAATGGGACATTGCTGTGTTCCAGGGCCGCTGAGGCCTTAGAGTTCGTATTAGAAAGGGAAAACTTCTCTTAGATTTGAATTTTGCTAATCTGTACAGTATGTTTTATTGCTGCTTATGTGCCTTTTTGAAACCTGAAACCTGGTATTACAGTAGCTTTGAAACTGTTAAAATTAGTATTGCAGGCATGTGAAGAAACTATGTAATAATTTATGAATAATTTAATAGTGATTTGATGGGAAACAGCTGGAAGATGAAACAATGGGTTCCTGGGCAATCTCTTGAAGAGAGCTAAGTGACAAATCCTGAGTTATTAACCATTAAGGATCTACTTCCTCCACTTCTGCCACATGACAAATGTTGTGTTGTTGATGCTGAGAATGCACAAATCAGAAATTTGCAGATGGTGACAAGGCCTTGTTATCCCGGTATCTGAGAGTTTCCTGGGAACCCTTACAGGGGACAGAGCGGAGTGACCAAGGCAAGCCTGCAGTGCCTGAAAATGAGATTTTCCTGAGTTCTCTTACAGTGTGGGAAAATCACAAGTAGAGCTGTGTATGTCATGTATTTATTAATATAAAGATCCTGATTTTCACCTGTTATGCTTTCCTCTTGCTCTTACCCTGTTGGGATTGTTGGGGTGAAATCACTTCTAACTCTGTGGTCGTGCTTGCAAATGGGAGAACTGCAACGCTGGCTACAGCAGGGGTGAAATACACCTCAAGCTTTCCATATAAATTCCATTGCCCTGGTCAGGAATTTTGTCAAAAAGGAACATTTGGGGACATTTGTCTGGCCTGTGCAGGAATCTCTGAGTGCTTCTGCAGTTGAAATACCCACGCTGAAAGTGTGAGCCTCCTTGGAGTTTGATAGATGGTACGTGGTGAGTCTGATAAGTTCAGCGAGTGACAGATTTATGGTGCACATACCAATCATCAGAGCACGCTGTGTGCAGTAGGTCTCAAAATATTGGAAAAACCAGAGAGCATCCACTCACATCTTGCTGTCCATGAAATTTGGGAAGTAAATATGGCAGCCCTATAAATACAAGAACGCTGAGACGTGGAGAGGATGCATATAAAACTGTGAGAAATGTAGAAGTATCTTCTGGGAGCTGTTTCTTACCTGTGGAGCAAGTTGTGAATTTCACTGGGTTTTGTGCACCAGGAGGTATCAATTTCCCTGATCAGTTTAGCCAGTGATCCAGTTAGGCTGATGCATCAATCTCACTGCATCTCCTGCTAAACTGATCAGGGAAATTGATACAACCACCTTGTACGAAGCTCTTTAATCTGATTAAAAGTACCTTATATTGCTAAATCAATATAAAGCTTTTTTAATGCTCTTAAACAAGCTTACAATGATTTGGCTGAATCAATCAGCCATAATTTCGTGTGTCAGCTGTAATAATGATTTCTGGGAGTGACATCGCTGTGGTGCACGAGGAGTGAGGACATAAACAGTGCCAGAAAAGGGGAGAACAGTGGTGGTTATGGTGAAGTTCATTCAAATGGTTGGTCAAGTTCAGTCTTACTCCTGCAAAAGCCTTAATTTACATGTACTTAACACTGCACCATTTTTATGCCATAAAAATGATCCTCGTGTTTGTGTGCACGCAGCTGCTGTGGCATGGATTCATCTCACTGATGTGGGAACAGGTTTGTCCTTAGGTGAGAGGTACAAAAGATCAAAAGTAACACTAGTTCTGAGAGTAAAAGATAAGAAATTCTTGAGATGTTTCAAGGAGTGTCATTTAACTGGCTCTGCAGGAAGGTTTCCTGAGCAGGTTTAAGGCAGTAAATGCTGATGTCTTTCTCCTTCACTGTGTGCCAGTATTTAGGACACTTACAGGGAGGGGCTCTGCCAGCTCTTCAGCATCTCTGGGCAACCTGTGCCAGGCCCTCACCACCCTCATCAGGAAAAATTTCTTCCCTACATCCACCCTCTTTTAGTTTAAAACTACTCCCCCTCGTCCTGTCACTGTGTGCCCTTGTCAGTTTTTCAGGGTGAGGGAGGAGAAAAGATTCAGTGAATAGCTTTGGTTTCACCTTTTTTTTAGTCAAGATGGTAAATCCTGCTCTGAGTGTGTGCATGGCTGTGACATTTTCTGGGAGAAAGTTTCCTTTGGGACACAGGCAATTTTTTTCAGACTGCATCCTCTATTTCATTTAACTGCTGGTGTAACTTGTGGTGGAATTTTGCAGCAAATAACCACATATCAGTACCTATTCTAATGGTGTTGGTAATATTTTGTTAAAGCCTCCAGATAAAAACAGGAATAGGATGACAAGTTGCTCTTAAATGAGTGGGCATGTAAAGTCAACAAATCCCTGTATAATATATAAATGTGAAGCAAATGGCCTGCACATACTCCTGGGGTTGCTGTTATAGTTTATGACTTAAGGCAACTAACAAATCTGCAGCAGAGTCAGTGGGACGTGATGGTGTGTGTTTAAAAATTTAAGTCCTAAAAGTCACTGTCATCCTCCCCCCTCACTTAGTGCAGTGTGGGTGTACATTCATTTTGGCTTTTATGCATTCTCTGTCACCAAAGCCTCAGCTCGGGATTTTCAAGAGGTGTTTCTAAAATAGAAAGAAGCTCTGTACATGCTTGAAAAGTATGAAGTGGAGAATTGGAGAGGAGACCAAAAGATCAAGAACAAGAGAAAATGAGCAAAGAGAAGAATTAGGGTTTGAGCTGTTTGTTATTATTCTACATTCCCCAAGAAGTTCTAGAAGAGACTTCACATTGCACCCAGACAGATTCATTTCCAAATGCACCAGCAGAGAAATGTGGAGTTACAGCTGCGCTGTTACCCGGGGTCTTGACTGATGGGATGATTTTGCCTGTTTCCCTGCACATCTTACCAAAACCAGCAGCTCTCTAAAGGTGACTGCATCAAAAGAAATTGCTGCTCCGGGATGTCAAGTATTCAGCTTGCCTTGCCTGACTGTACTTCATCAGGCTTAAAAGCAAAGCACATTTCCCTTTCTTTACACGAGCACAAACAGTACCTCAGAGAGGCACAAAGGACAGTAGCACCATCGAGGTCTACAATTGCCTTTCACTTGTGGCATTGAGGAATTAAATTCTTAGTACTCTTAGAGGATTTTTTACCTTTCTCTAAGTGAAGCACTTTTCAGAGAAAAGGTTCATTCCAGCCATCAATTCATTTAATTCACGTTCTTTAAGAAGAAAACTTCTATGCAGACGTTATTACTGCCTTCATTAACTTCCTTACAGTGAAACTGCTCTTCCCCGTGTAAGCTGCAGTTAGGTGAATATTAACTCGTGTCTTTTGATAGTGGAATTATGTCTGACACAAAACTGGAAAGTTCCTTTTTGGTGTATAAAGGCACTTCTGGGGTGTCCCTTTCAGCAGCATGGACATTTGGTCACTTAATTAACTCCTGAGGAGCCAAGATGCTTCACAGATGCACTTCATCCCACTAGGCAGGGATGCTGAATTGCATTGCCTTTAGGTACACATGGGCTAATATCTGTGTTTTGCACTCAGATCAATTCATTCTTGGATGTATTTGGTCGTTATTAACTCTTAGAGACTGAAGTTGCTGGCAGACTGTGGAAATGAAAATACATTAAGCACGAGCACCTGTCTCATATGACTTGCTGTGGTTTTGGACACTCACAATATCTTGCAAATAAGCAAAGCTGGTGCAAATTTATTAGACATTTGTTAAAGTAAAATTGTAAATATATTAATGGCAGCCTCAAAAAAAAAAAGTAGCTGTAGCTAAGTAGGCTTTAAAAGATGAGAAAAATTAAAGTATCTAGGAATAATACATCAAATTTGGGGCTGATAATAGCATCGCATTAGGTTTTGCTTTGATGATAGCAGCTGACTTAATGTGCCATGTATATATTTTTCACTTTAAAACAAACACCACTTCATTTTTCTACGAGAAGTTCTAGTGGAACAGTGCATTTCTCTGCAACTACCAGCCTGTCATACACCTTAAGCTAGTTGCACATAATTACTTTTTACGTACACTGGATAATACTTTCATTAAGATTGTGATGATTATCATTACTGAACAATAAATTCAGAGACTGTCAACTCCGCAATGTATTAGCTGAGCAATAATTTAAAAATAAAAATTTGCAGATCTCTTGTCTGCTGGCATTTTGGAGTGACACTTCTCAGCAGTAAGAGCTGTGAAAAACCCCTATAATATTGGGTTTATCTGTATGTACCTTTCACAGGCTCCACATTACAGTCAGTACCTGAAAAAGAGGAATATTTGGTGCAATTAAATTATTCCCTTAAACGAAAATCCATCACCACCCTGTAATTCATTTATTTGCCCAAACTTCTACATTGAGTAACTTCAGTTTGGAGAAAAAGGCAGTAGAATCATCTTCCACGAAGGACTGTGGGGAAATCTCCCATCATCTCTTGGAGTGCTCGGTTTGAGGAGTCCTGGCGCTGTCAGGGGCTGTGTGAGCCCTGCTGTCTGTCAGGGGCTGGCGTGGGCATCACTGTGTGCCGTGCTCAGCAGAGGGAAACAGCAGCACCCCAGGGGAAGCCAATCCCAGGATTATTTCCCAAAGCTGTTTGACTTGTCTAGATCCATCCTCACCGCTTTCCTCTCTGCACATGATTTGCTTGCCACAGGTTTTAAACATATGTTTCTGAAAGTAGTTTATTCAGACCTCTCAGTTTATTCAGACCTCTCAGTTGATTCAGACCTCTCAGTTTGTTCAGACCTCTCAGTTTATTCAGACCTCTCAGCTTGCCGGGTGAAACTCTGCGTGTTGGTTTGAGGAGGGGGAGGAACACTGAGGTGGCACCTGGGGACCGTGGGATGCTGAGTGCAGAGTGGGTGGGAGCAACACGGAAGAGGGACAGCAGAAAGAAAATATTGCTGCCAAAGAAAATGCCTTTTAGCAAGGCTCATTTGGAAGGGGATTCTTCCCAGGAGAGGCACTCGGGCTGATGAGATGAGAGGCACATTTTGGGATTTGACCAATATGTTTCATTACAAATTTGGACCACAAACCACGGAGGGTTTTGTAATATATATTTTTTTCATAAGCCAGGGGAAGTTGCTGCCATTACGGTAGTGCTGTAAAATCCATATTTTTTGCTAGAAAAAAGTGGATGCTTGGAACTAATATTGTATTTTAATGGGCCTCAGCTGCTCACAGTATCTTTCAGGACAATCTTCAGCAGCTGTAAATTTCAATAAAACTTCAAAGATCACTGTCTAAGAGGAAAATCTGACTGTTGGATATTGTTTTTCCTATGATGATCACATATAAAGAATGAAATCATTTTAGGTGCTGCTACCCTTATTAATCATAGATTTGGAATTTGTAAAACAAAGGCCATGGAAGTGTCACTAGAAGGAAACCTTTTTTGCTCCAAGTGTGATTTACTTATCACAGCTTGCAGTAGAAATTGATTTATGAGTTTGTTGCTTTCTGGGGACAAATATACTTTGAGAGAGAAAATACGGACTGTGAAAGAAGTGTTAATAGCATTACTTTTTGGAAGTGGACTATATACTATTTTTTAAAAATCATCCTCAATCTAGAGGTGGGTAAATATGAAGACTCATTGTCATCGTATTTTGAGGCTCACTTTTTGCATCTGCTGCATTTTCTAATCGGAACTAAAGACGCTATTAGGGACAAATCATGAATATAATCCTTTAATAACTAATGTGCTTTTGTGGAAAACCATTTTTCTGTCAATCTTTGAACTACTCTGCCTACAAATGGAAATATTTTAATATGCAGCCAAGATAAGACTATTTAAAAGTGTCGCAGTCGTTCTTAAGAGCAAATATGCAAAAGAAAACTATTGCTTTATGCTTAAAAAGTGGCAATTGTTCACAAATCCCTGGGAACAATTTATCTCCTGTGGCCCCTCACATATCTCTGCTTTTATGGAAATAGATGCAAAATGCTTGTGACTTATCAAATATAGCAAAAGGTACTGTCTTATGTTTACCAATCAACTTTTATTAATCAAAACCGACTGAAGTAAAATCTATCTGTCAGTACTTCTGGCTCTGTACTACAAAGGATTGTTAATTTTCTTTCTATGCAGGAAAGGACAAATTCTGTCTTGCCTCATGATTCCAGGGGATTTTTATGTGATGTGGAAAGGTGCTAAGACATATAAGTTTGTAACTTTAAGATACAGGTTTATGTGGAATACTTTAAAAGCCTTTCATTTTGGCAGATTTACTTTTATAGTGAAACTGCTGTGTGATTCAGGAAAAAAAAAACCAACCCAAAACCACAGAACCTGGCACTCTGGGGATGTATTGTGGCTTTTGTGGTTGATTTGCATCAAGTCTACTTTGTTAACAGTATTCAACTTGAATTTAAAGAATTTGCTCCATGGGAGCAAATGTGGAGTGGTTTTACATTAATTAGTGCTGCAGAGAGAGGCAGGAGCTGGCAGCCCGTGCGTTGTCCCAGGTGCCCAGAGTGGTGAGTGGAGCTGCTTTGTGCTTGGCCTTCACCAACCAGGTTCCAAATGAATTTCAATACGTTGCAAACGTGCTGTCTGGTGTTCCACGGGTCAGTCTGATCAGTGTCAGAGGAGGCATTTTTGGCTCTGGTGAAACTTTGCAGAGGCATCTTGCAATTAGAAGTGAGGAAACACTCACACAGTCGAATTCTGCCAATATTGGTATGGAACCTATTTGTCTGCAGCTTGTTGGTGCTACCTTTTATTACTTAATACACACCAGTGGCTGTTTTTATGTATTACACAAATCCCTTGTTTTACATGACAGGAGCAGCTCTGGACATGGACAAAGCCCCTGTTTACTGGGGGGAGCAGAGCCATCACTTGCTCAGCTTCACTCTCTTTGCTTTCCTCTCTAAATTCCTGCCACCTGAGAGAGGAAGGAGTGGAATAGATCAGCCTGCTCTTCATCATAGCAGGGGCGAAGGGAAGGGATAAGGAGTGGAAATGCTGGAGGAAATCTTTTCCTTCCCTCACCTCTCAGGAGTGTCAGTGTCCCGGGAGCGTGGCCCTCACTCTTCTTTACTTTCTTCCCCAAAAAAATCTTGCAGAGCTTCTCAACCCAAACTCCCAGCAAACCCCCCTGCACTGCCACTGACCCATCCCAGACCTGTGTCCCCCCTGGAACTCCCTTCCAGTCTCTGAATATTGCCAGCATTTTATTTCTGTTTGTTGTGGCTTATTTGTAGAATCAGGACCTAATGTGTCATTGAGAAATAACACAGGAGAAGAAATATCCAGCAATTTCTAGCTTGAATGTGCCCGGCTCCTGGAATTCTCAGAATTGAGGTCTAAAGGAGACCTTATTTAGGAAAAGCACTTGAAAGCATTGCATCTAAGGGCTGTACAGCAACACTTTTTGTATTTTTTTCTAAAACCTCAAAGCCTATTCACTTTATAAAATAGGGTTTTGCTAGATTTTACTCAATGATTTTTCAAGAAACTGCATTTGCTGTTGTCATTCAGCAACCACGACCATTTGCAAGAATTTTAACAACTCCGCTGCTGCCTGCCAGCTGCCATGTGTTCCTTCCCTGCTCCCTGCATAAAACCTCCTCCCTGCAAGAGGACTGCAATACTTTCATAGTAGTCACTAGTTCAAATCACTGATTATTTCAAAACATCAAATCTCATTTTTGGCAATCCATCATCTGTTTCCATGGGAACTGAAACTGGCCTCAGCAGCCACAAGAAGCAGAGTTTACTGGGATACTTACACATTTCAATGGCTGTTGTTAGACAGCTGCATTTTCTGTTTACCCAACAGATATTGCAGCAACAACCTCATAATGCACTTTAAAATTCTATGTACATTTCATTTTAATGCATTTATGTCTTTATTCATATTTTTCACAACTTAGCAGAAATGTTATGATGGAGGAGAGGGTAATGTCAGTAATTTCCATCGTACGCAGTCAATATTGGATGTTTCCATCAAATGTCTTTACTATTGTTTTAACTAGGGCTGTGAGAAAAAAGAGTGGAAAAATGCCCTGCCCTGAGGGGGCTAAAAACAGGTGGAGGCTCCCACTTTTCAGGTGCAGTATTGTCCCTTGGTAATCTTCTCCCAGAGTATCTGCTTTCCAAAGTCTGATCTCCTCCATGCCTTCTGCCCCAGAATAACCATTTCCCCAAGCTTTCAGCTCATCTTTCTGCTCCAGAGCTCAAATTCTCCTAATTCCTGCTATTTCACCGCCATTTATAAACCCCATTGGTTAAATCAGCAAGGAGTAGCAGTGTGGATTTGAAATTGCTGTTTTGCTGTAGATTTGTGTGGAGTATTTCAGTATCAAAGAGAGTAACTGGGCAACTAATTGAATATAGTATTGATATGAATATGTATCAGCTTTTTTTCTTTTCTTCCAACTGCTTCAGAGTGAAAATCATTATTCTGGAGTTTGACATTATTTTGGTTCAGAAGTGAGGCAGCCATTTAAGACAATTCTCAAATCTTGAAAAGCCGTTTTCCTACCAGACCTTAATATCAAACAAACAATCTTCTCTCATCTTCTAATACTGCTTCTATCATCACAGGGGGAAGTTGACTTACCAAGATGCATTTTTGGGACAAAATAGATCATATTTACTAATAAACATGCTGGAATTAAAGGGAAGATGATTTGTCTTGCAAACAGGGGGAGAGAGGGGGCTGTTAGAGTCTCCAACTAGTGCTGAGGTACAAGGGGAGAAATGCTGATTTTCCCAGGCTCCCAAATGATCTCTAAGGAATTTCCATTAACATGAAGCTACTGCAAAATCTGGCAAAAACACTGCCTACCTCTGCTTGTCAGCTGCTAAAGCACTGGGTTTGGGTTAAGTTCAGATAAATTAACTGTTCTTTAATGAAGTGGCTCTGTTCCCTGATTTGTAGGGTGACCCCACAATAAAGGAATTCCTCATTCTGCTGCAATTCTAGTGAGTCTTTGTATCGTTGGTTGTATCCCTCATCACAAACTCTTCCTGTCCCAGATCTCACCTGGAAGGGGGTTCATGGAAGTGCCTTGAAAATTCTCAGTCCTTGCTTTTTTCTGTGCTTTCATAATGTAATCACTGGTGCAGTATTTACCACAAAACCCACTTTCTGAACAAAATATCTGCCCTTCGTGTCGGCGTGTTTATCAATAATTTATTCATGTTTAGCATAATTATGAACAATTCAAGCTATATTTTCACACAGATGGATTTTTCTGCACTCATGTGTAGTTAAAAACCTGCTGCACAAGGGGGATGATAAAGAGAGGCTGAGAAATGGCAGAGGGTGCAGAGCAAGAGGGTGAGAGCAGAGAATATTGTGCAGCTGCTTTGCTGGGATCTAGATCTGGTACTGATTACACCCAAGTCTGGTTTTAACAGCATTATTTGGAGAGTAAATTAATTTATTTTAAAGAATTTTTAGTTTGGAAGAAGCAGTGAAAATCTCTTGAAGAAATCCTGTAAACAGGTCTTTATTGTATGTTGGTGATTTAAATATTCCAACACAAGAAATAAACTAATACGTCACTCATAATTTAATAAAAACAGGGAGTTGGCAAAATCTTCTTGTTTTAGAGAAATAAAGAGACGTGTAGCTTTAATATTAGAATGCCTGATAGCTTCTAATCCATAGCTGTCAGTGCTAATTTCACTAAATAAAAGACTTTATGGTGCTGAAGGTTCACTAATCAAGATTCATAAAGGTACAATTCCAGTTGTCATCCTCTTGTCTCTTTGGGAAGCCACTTTTATTCACGAAACAATTCCTGAGTGGAAAAAAGTACCGAGCATAGAGTAGAAAATCGAGTGTGTAAAACACACTTTGCTTTTTCTCGTGAAGCCTTTAAGGGGATGCTGGGTGGATAAAGGATCCGGACATCATGCCTGAATTTTTGAATTATTTAAGCAAAATTATTTCATCAGTTGGAAAATTTCTGATTGAGGATCAGCTTTTAGAGTTCTCTTTTCCTTGCTGGGAGGTTTCTGTCAGTGAATTGTGGGGTGTCTGAGTGCTGTCAGTTCCTCTGAAACCTGCTGCACCCCATGGGATATTCACTTAATCTGCTCTAACCCATCCTGTGACTGGTAGGTGTGAATTTTAATCATTTCTGTAGTAAAATACTCATTTCCATCAAATGCAGCACATTTTTGCTCGTTTGATAGGTTCGTTTGAGATGGCACAGATGGATTGCTCTACACCAAGAGCAAAGACAGCTCGTTCCATTGGTGCACTTTGGTTTTTCTGTAACTTGTGAGGGTAAAGAGCCATCTGCACCATGTAAAACAGTCAAACAGCACAGCAACAGATCCAAGCTACCCAGCCAGCTGCCAGACAGGTGATTTCCTAATAATTTAAACTTTTTCACTTCCTAACACTTCATATTTCATTCTGAAATAACATAGTAATAAAACCTCCCTTTGTATCACATCAAAGTGCTTTCCACGGGGTTGCAGTTTTTACTCTCATGCAGATCTTATAAAAAAAAAAAATCCATTGGGTCGTTCCTCAGATGCAAATGTCGAATCTCTTTTTTTATTAAATTGCAAAAGGGATTTACCAGAATTGTGAAAAGGACTCTGAGCTCGTGCTTTATAAATGCTAATATAAAATCTAGTATTTTAATAAGTTTTTTAAATTTACATTTTTGAGTTCATTGAGGGAGCTTTGAAGGTGCACCCTCTCCCTTTGACATTCGCTTTCTGTTCCAACAGTTCCTACTCCTTTAATAGAGTCACGCTCAAGAAGCTCTTTGTACTTTAATCTTTAGACCATTACAGAGGATCACAGAAGATCTGGTTGCCCTCTGATTTACATCAGAATTGTCCTGAGCCTTTTCGGTGTGTGAATGGCTCATCTTATTCTTGCAAATCGAGCACAGGGTCTGCATCATGAATGACAAAAGGAAATTGTCTGGGGTTCGGGTTTTGGTTTGTTTGGGGTTTTTTACCGTGAGTTGTACCGGTGATGTGTTCGGTGGATTTACATAAATGTTCATTTGTGTGTTTGCACTCAAGCTTTGGAATGTTGCAGCTCCTGGAAGATTTTCAAATCAAATGCTCTGGGTGCAGGTAACCACGTCTTTTTCCTTTGGATCGTTCTGTGCTGCTGTGCACACTTGTCTTTCTGAAAGCCGAAATAATGGTAAAGGTAATGAAATCTCATGCTTCAGGGCATATGCTAATGCCTACAAATCTATTTCACGTTTTGTGAGATTAATTAGTTAATATGTGTACAGCATTTAGAACATAATTAATTTTAAATTTACGCCAAGAATTGCGACAGACTGATCATCTGTGGAACTCAAGAGTTAATTTCTTCTGTATCCACTGTGGAAATGAAAAACAACATTAATTTTTTACATCATCTGTGTTTGTTACTGACAGATCATTTGTCCCACAAGAGTAATATCTGCTACATTTAGTTTGTTTAAAGAACAACTAATCCCGGTTAGTTGGATCATAAGATCACAGCTGCCTGATGAACTCTGGGAGGCACTTGGAAATGCTTTGGATTCACACTTCATCCTCACACTGGGAACCCTCACAGTGCAGGGCGAGAGCTGCTTTTTCTTGCAAGGGTGATCTTCTGTCCCTGAAAGGATCAGAAGTGGCTTGAGATGGATGCTGCAAAATTTCCAGAGCCTGGAAAGGAGGGTTTGTGTCTGGAAATGAGAAGTGAAACTGGAATATATTCATGTAGTAGAAGAGTGGATGTTCACAAGTAGAATTTTGAGTAGTCCTGCTAGACTGGAGGGAGGAAATCAAACCCAACCAGTCTCCC
Source organism: Mohoua ochrocephala (assembly GCA_013398855.1). Taxonomy (NCBI): domain Eukaryota; kingdom Metazoa; phylum Chordata; class Aves; order Passeriformes; family Acanthizidae; genus Mohoua; species Mohoua ochrocephala. The sequence goes on along the minus strand of VZTA01009190.1, from coordinate 292,300 downwards.
CTCTGTGCTCCTTCAGTGGAAAAAAGGTTCTTCTCAATGCACAGAGTAAATAAAAGCAAATCATAAAAAAATGCCTTCAAAAACTTGTTCAGGGATAATAACCTTGACTGAAATTAGGGGAAGGGCTGGACTGCTTTCACTGATCATTTCAGTTTTTCCTCCTCAGAAGGTGCCTATAACTTAGCTTTGTTACTCAATAAGTGTGGGTCAGCACTAGGAAAAAAAGACACAAATTTAAGATTTTCACCCCATATTATTTTTAATTAGTAAAATAGCTCAGAATGAGATTTGTAATTACAAATTGGCATCAAGTTGAAGTATGTTGAAACAAGCATTTCTCTACGAAGCGTATTTTCACGGAGCCCAAAATGGTCGATACTTGCATTGCATGTTGTGCTTGTTTGTTTTATGATTTTTCCTGGAACTATGTTTGCTGTCATTTGCAAACAAGAGAGATCAGTCTGTTATTTACTGAGGCTGAGTAAATCGCAGTGTATTATCTAGTTAGGAGACAGTGCACCGAGTAAGCAGATCAGGAAAATGTATTTCAATGCCAGCTTCATTAAGTCGATAATCATCTCAATATATTCCCTTACAATTTCAACAATTAGTAGCCATAGTTTTCTTCTCGTGATTATCTTTAATCAGTGGCACAAAAAAATCCCCGAGAAGAATTCCATGGTAATTGGAAGCTTCCAGAAAAATGTTCTCAATGTGTGGAGCGTTGCAGCAAGCAGAGTCACGGGGCCCAAAGTTTATGGTTAGTTCTTTATTCTGAGGAGAGGAATTCATCCCAGGTGCTCTAACAGCAGCTCACCTCTGAGGAAACACCTTCATTTCTGTCAGAAACCATATGTTCCTTCAAAAAATATGCTCATTCCCAGATACCAGAACAGCAGGACACGGCCACATGCAGAGAGTGCCAGTGGCTGTGGGGGCCCCATTAGGGCGGTGTCAGGGTTTAGCATTCTGTGGCTGTGCTTCTGTCCCCTGGCAGGATTGTGGGGAACTCCTTCGCTCTTGAAAAGCACTCAGTGTGTCCTTAGCTTTGCTCACACAATCACTTTTGTGCTGGCGTTTCAATTTTTAGCTTCTGCTGGTTTAGCCTAAGTTCCCGAAGGGGTTCTTTTTTCCCCACAAAATTTCTTCAGCATTTTCAGTGATAGATTAAAACAAATCAATAAAATTATTTACAGGATACAGAAGTGAATAATGCCATAGAGAAATCACCACGGAAGAGGTACCCTCTCTCGAAGCTCCCCTGAAGTGGGAGACAGAAAAATCTGGAGCTGGCTGTGCCTGTCTCCTCCACAGCTCCTTTAAATGCCCGTGGATGTGGCCATTCCCTGGCCTGACCCAGCCTGTGGTCATGGGGCTGCTCAGGTCACTTTAGGTACTGTGTGTACTGGGAATCCCGTCCTGACTGTGTCCAAAATCCATGTGCTAAAGCCAGTCCTGCATCTCGCAGAGCTTTGCAGTTGCAATGTTAAACATCTTGTTTTGAGGAATCTGGATATGTAGAATGATGACATTTGTTTCAGAAGCAAAATCCAACAATCCAAAACTTCCTATTCCCTTCGTTCCTGTCTAGAGATGAAGAAGACCCTGCTATTTCCTTTTATTTTTCATAGAGTGTCTCATAATTGAAGAAAAATAATTTCAGAGATGTCCAGAGTTGCACATACACATCAGTCTGGCTTGAATAGAGTAGCTGGATTCTTGATATGAGTCTTTAGTGAGGAACGAAGCTCCATGAACATCTTTTGTTCATTCAGTGAAGCTGCTCAAGGTATATTATTATTTTTAGTCGACTTATTGATTTTAAATAAATGTTTAGGTGAGATAGAGTGTTACAGTATGTTTTGTAACGTGTCATAAAATTTGCTGAGAATCATCTGAATTGATCACACCCAGAATGAAATACACCGATAGAGCGTTTCCATGGTGATTTCTTGTTTTTCTGATCATGTCTTTTAATTCTCTCTCTCTCTCTCTAATATGTTAGACAGGTTGTTCTCGCTGAAAGCTCATGGTCTGCAAGAAGCTTCGGTATTTTCCTGTGCTCCCTGTTGCTTTGTGTATTCTGTCACTGGCACAGTCACTTAATTATCTGACAGGCAATAACTGCTCTCGGAGGGAGTAAAAACAACTGTGGGATTCGTTTCTAAATTATATCATGTTGCTCTGTTCGAAACCTCTTTTAAATAAATGTTGAGGGTAGAACTATTGATGTGGTTCTTAAACTTTAAATTTCAGTTAGTTCAGATCATTTTAAATAGTCCTTCAGCAAGAATAAATCAGTTTTTATGACTTATAACTTTCAATTACCGTCTTCGGAGGGAATAACGGCGCGTTTCGAGGAGCTGTAAAGTACAACAACAAGGAAGTGTTGCTGTTCCATTCGTGCAGGCTCTGAGCTCCTGTGGAACCTGAAGGGAGGTTTTTGTGAGGAAGCACATCCTGGAGGGATCCTCGAGTGTGTCAGTCTTAGGTGTGGCTTTGATCTCACATTTGAGCTCTCACCTGGGGAGCTTCCTGGCGAACCTTGGGGAGGATGGATGATGCTTGACCTACTTTGCTGTGCTTCAGCTGTTCCATAGAAATGGTCTGAGAATCTCAAGCTGTTGCAGCCATCATTGATGTGCCACTGAATTGCCTGGAAAGAGGTTTCCTCTCTACGAATTGCCAGCTGGTGGCTCTGATCAAGAAATTTCAGGCTGAACTAATAGCCGACTCCATTGCAAGGTGTTGAGCAGTGCAAAAGCTTTAAATTGTAGCAAATTTGAGCTAAATCAGGTGTGGACCTATTGTTAGGTCTTATTTAGATGTAAGGGTTCTGTATTTAGAAAAAAACCACTGTGGAGTTAGATAGATGGCTAAGGAGAACCCGCACAATGGTGTGGAATAAATAGAAGCCTTACCTGCTAATTGATTCTAAGTGTGTTAAAGGACCCAGCCGATGGGTTCTTGGCTGAAAATGTTGGGTTTTAACAAATCTTTCAGAGCCTGGTAAAACCCAAAGGCTTATGCACCTGCTAGAATCCCAGTCCTTACAGAAACTAAAAGAATGACTGGAATGGCAATCTCATTCGGGGCCATCACTCCTGGGCAGAGGAGCTGAATGGCTCTGTTGGCACTGCAGCAGCAAAAAATGGTAAATTCATCCCACTCTAATTCCTTAGGGTGTCATTTACTGATTTGTTTCTTCCTGAGCTCTGGTTTTGTGGATGCAGATTCAGCTAGTAAGACAGACTTTGGAAATAATGGAAAGACTGGGGTAATTTTTCTCTCCTCCTTTTCTGCTTCTCTTGCCTGATGTTGACACTTACCTGAACAGCTGCTGTTGGGCACAGAGCACGTGTTGCTGTCACTGTGGGTTTTTTCTGCTGGCCCAGGGCTGTACCAGGTAAATTACTCCCCGCTAAGTCTCCCGGTCCAGCCCTGAGTTGATGGGGTGCCAGGACAGAAAACAATACCCACGTTCATTTTTGGCTGCTTAGGGAGCTTTTCCTCTGACCAATTACACAACGTGACTCTTGAAACTATTTTACTGGATTCATTATTTCTACTGTTGCTTTACTGAAGCAGAAATGAGGAAGAAACTGTTTGAAAATCTTGTCTGAAATGTTTGGCTTGAAAACCTTTCTGAAGCATCTATTTCTTGTTTGCATTCTCTGGCCTCCTCTGTAGCATTCAACACGTAGGAAACTTTTTTCTTGTCTGCTATGATAATGCCACATTCTAACCTGAACAGATCTTTTATTTTTCTTTTATTTTTTTTTTAATAAAGCCTTTACGTCTCCTCTTTTTTTTTTTTGCACTGACACAAAGACAGATCAATGAAACCTGTGAAAAAGTTGCTAAATTGGCAAATGCAAGATTAATTCCAGGGTACTCTGTTATAGATTGACCTGATGTTTTTCCATTTAAACTTAAGAAAGAAATTAGCATAAGTGGAAATAAGATGTGCTAAGGATAATATTTTCTCAGGTGAAATCTCATTTGGATTGTCAGGCAAAGAAGTTTAGTTAAGACAATACTGTCCTCTAAAGCAACTTCAATGAAATGATACAGAATCAGAAAAATAAAAGTCTTGAACAGTAGAAATATGAAGAATTTCATAATGCCAACTATATTCTTTTTTCCTTCCTTCACTGTTTCTGCCTCTCTTTCCCTTTTTCTCTCTCACTTGCAGTACATGGACTGTAAGATTCCATCATTTGCTGCAGAAATGGGCATTTTACCTTTTGTAGGTGATTTTCAGAAATTTGCTGGCTTAGATTCAGATAATGGAATTCAAATTATGTTGCCCTGCTGCTCCAGGATCCGAGTTGCTATTCTCAGGCTTCCAGTGCTCTGCACTTCTGGCCCTTGATGATGCTGTTTGCACAACCCCAGAAATTACAGCATTTTGACCCTTTCTGAATGAGGAGTTGGGAACTTCAGGATGTATTTCAGATAATTCTGTAAAATACTACCTCGGGTAGGATGATATAAATCCCATTTCCCCACATGCCTCAGGAATTTCCCGCATCAGTTGTGTTTCCTGCATTGGAGCCCTACAAGGCAAAAAGGGACCAGTTCTCCACCACTGCACATGTTTGCTGAAATTGCCCTTGAAATACAGATTATGGGAGGGAAGTTTTGCACATGAACTTGCATCATGCAACAGGGAAAACTGGAGAAAAATATGTGTAAAATGATACAGGGGAAACCAGTCATTTTCCTTTGAATTTTCAGATGAGGGACTTCCACTGAGCACCAACTTCTAACTCGGTGTCTCACTGCTCAGCATAACCCAGAATAATTGCACCTATAATTAGTATTCAATTAACACCAGTTACATTTCTCTGACTGCTACTAACTTGGAATCTCCATTTACAGATTGTCCTAACTTGCTAATAATATCTGTCTTTTATGGTGCCTAATTGGCTTTTAGAAGGGATAAATTTGGTTTTCCACTAGGACAGAAGAAATGCCCTCTTGGCTCAGGCTGATGGTCCATTGAGCCAAACATTCTGTCCTGCCACCAGGATAATGAGGTGCTCCTCAGGGAGTTGTTGTCCCTTGTTCTCCTCCAGCAATACAGAATTTTTGGGTTAGGAATGCTGGAGGGTTAATTCCTGCCCAGTTCTTTTAGTATCTGCCTACAAACTCGCTGTCCATGAGTTTGTCTAATCCTCCTTTGAAGCTGCTGATGTTGTCAGCCTCCATACATTTACCTTGGTTTTTTCTTTTCTGTCATCAATTATTAGAATGATAATGCAGCTTTATGTAATCATAAATTTGATTTCTTTAGAACAGATCCCATGAGGATTATTGCAAAAAAACCCAAAAGGATTGTCTGTACCTTGGGCACTGACAAAGCAGGAAAGAAACCCAAACTTGGCCAGCAATTTAATGATGTAGAGGTGGCACTTTCTCTGTTAGAGGAAGAGTGTTGGAGTCCAGGAGTTCTGGATGGCAAAAAAAAAGACAGTAAAAACTCTTTGTAGGAACTTTCAGGGTTATCATTGGACTCTGTAAACTTGATTCAGAAAGAGGGCAATCCATGCCTCTCTTATTTCTTTTATTTCTCACATCTTTGCTTCTGGGCTGTTCCACAAAGGACTAAGTTAGAAAAGGTTCCCTGGATGTTGCGCTGATGGTGTCTCCTAACAGATACAGCTGTGCTTTAGTGATGTGGGAATGCTTATACCTGGATGTTTTATACCTCAAATAAATTGTCCCTTCATCACTAAAACCCAGCCTTTTCTCAGGGTTAGGATTCACCCATCCCTCTACAGATGTTCCTGATAGAACTACTTACACATCGTGGCATTCGCTGATACAGAAGTACCTTGAAATCTCTAAGCAAATTTACTGAGTTGACAAAAATGCTGAGCCTTTGTTGATAAAAGTGGCAGAAATGTCCCGAACTCTTTTATTCCACTGTACATGGGCTGAGGCATTTTCCCAATCTGCCCCCTCATCACTGCTGTGAGCTGATTAAGGTTTAATGTGTTGTGAAGACACTTTCCTCGGGAGGGGGATTAGCTGTGCATCAATCCATGGCAATAACTCGTGAATCATCAAAAGAGGCGCTGAGCAGCCATGTTTAGCATGGGATATATTCCTGGGTTAAAACACAGTTCATCAACTTCATCTCTTGAAGAGATTTCAAACTTTAGCAGTTCCCTGAGTTATTTGAAGGTCAGCCCTTGAAACCTCCTTCCTTGGTCAGGGAAGAGCAGATGGAAACACAAAACTAAACAAAATGGCATTTTTCTTTGGAGGAATTTATTGAATACTTGTGAAACTGCATCAAAACCAGCCTGCAGGTTAAGCAGGTTAAGAGAGGGGGATTCTGCCCCTCTGCTCTGCTCACATGAGACCTCACCTTCAGAGCTGCCCCCAGCCCTGGGGTCCCAGCACAGGAAGGATGTGGAGCTGCTGGAGAGAGTCCAGAGGAGGCCACAAGGACTGGGAGCGTCCAGTCTGGAGAAAAGAAGGCTCCATGGAGACCTTAGAGCCCCTTCCAGTGCCTAAAGGGGCTCCAAGAGAGCTGGAGAGGGGCTTTGGACAAGGAGAAGGGTGAATGGCTTCCCACTGCCAGAGGCAGGGTTAGATGGAATATTGGGGGAGAAATTCTTCCCTGTGAGGGTGGGGAGGCCCTGGCACAGGGTGCCCAGAGAAGCTGTGGCTGCTCCATCCCTGGAAGTGTCCAAGGCCAGGTTGGACGGGGCTTGGAGCACCCTGGGACAGTGGAAGGGGTCCCTGCCCATGGCAGGGGGGGGGACGAGATGATCCTTAAAGTCTCTTCCAACCCAAACCATTCTGGGATTCTATGGATGCTTCCATGTTTGGTGATTATTTTCTATGCTAAATAGCAAAGACATCTAAGATATTATTAAGTAAAAAATTCTGGGCAATGTTATATTTACTGCTTTCTTCAGGAGGAAGCCTTTTGGACAGTGTGACTGAATTAGAGTTTCTTTAAAAACAGAGCTTGTATTGTAATTAAGTGCCTGAAATTACAGCAGTCAAAATCCAATTTCATAAAACATCAAATGGAGTCTGCCTTAGAGTGCACTTACACCCCACTAAGGAAGGGAGTGGAATGAACTCTAATTATTCCGTTTTTTCTTCCCAGCCGGAGTGTTACAATGAAGCATATTTGCAAAATCTCATACAGAAAAATTCCATAGCATGTGCTCACATGACGTGTGACTCCAGCGAGTGTCAGTTCTTGTTCCTGCAGGAGGAGGCTTCACCCGAGCAGTGAAGATAGAAAAGGGTTTGATTACCAAATCCCAGTATGAAAAAGGCTTTAGATCCAGAAGACATTTAGCGAAAAGAATGTATGCTGATCAACATCTGGAGACAAATAGGGTCCTGCAGGAGGATGTTAGCTGCAAAATAAAAGCAAAGAGGATAATAAATGCAGATTATAAATAAACAATAAGATTAGAGAAGACATTTCAGCTGTAAGCTCTTCTTAGGGCTATGAGAAAATGTATTCCAGTTTTTTTTCCACAGCCTGAAGATGGTCTCATAGCCCAAGTGTCATCTCCTATTTGGCTTTCTTCCCTAGTTCAAATTAACCCTTCATTCAGTGTTTTTACGCTCTACACTGACGTCGAAAATTACATGAAACCATTCTATTTTTAATTTTAGCAACGCTCTCTCAGTAGCTTTCTGAACAGTCTTAAGTAGTTAATGACTTCAGAGATAAATGGATTGGCTTACACCATTCATTTACAAATGTAGTCAAGATCAGTAAGATGTACAGCAGGATATAATTACCATCAGTGGCAAATGTGTTCATTGTGTAGCTTCTGTCAAGCCCCAGTGCAAGATTTTTTGGAAAAATTTGTTTAGAATGAAATATCTCGAACAACTTTGCTTCCGCCCTTCTCCAAATCTCTAATACCTTGTGAGTCCCTTCGATTGATCTGGGTAAAATTATTCTTTTATTAGAAATATGGATTAATTTTATGATCAAATGGAAAGAAATCTCAGATTTTTTCAAAAAGTAGCATTTCCAGTGAATTTTGGTGTTATCGGGGGGTTTTATGTTTATATACTTTATACTTTTTGCTTTCTGGTGGAATAAACCAATCAATGTCCCCGGGAGATTTTTCTCGGTCTGTGAGTAGAACAGAAGAACCGTTTGTGAAAAGCTTTATAACCTCTTTCCTGGTGAAGGATCACTAAAGAGTTTCCTCTGCTGACTGACATTCCTGGGAATGTGTTTTTTAAGCTCTACGAGAGTGTCATGGTTGTGATAAGGAACAGGAACGGGTCGTTTGCTGTGCTTGCAGAGAGACACCGATGCTCCCTCTGTTGAAGGGCATTGATTTTCCCATTTTGTCTTGCATCATAAGTAGACATTGAGAAAAAGTACCACTCGGTGATTGTTTGCATGGCAAAGCAGGGTTGAGATGCTTTTCATTTAAACAGGAATCTTGTTGCTGCATTGATTTTATCTGACTGCTGTTTGTTCCTGTGCAGAGATCTAATGTATAATCAGAATCGCTAAACAGGGAGCACAGCAAATCGCATCAGACGTCGTTTTACAGTGGCAGGAAGTATAAGGTCACTATTTAAAGCTGTAACATAAAATTTGTCCTTAATTTGTCCAAATAGCCATTGAAAATGTGAGCAGTTCAGCAGTGCAGTGACCAGGAGACGAAGATTCTGAGATATATTCACATTTTTTTCCCCTTAAACACCCACTGTAGATTTCTACGCCTTCTCTTCATGTCAAAAATGTCTGTTAAATTAGGAAGACTTTTCATCTAAATACTTTAATCATTGTAAGTGTTTGCATTATAGTCAGATTCATGCTCAAATTGTCACACAGAATTATGCTGCTGAGGGAAAACAGAACTTCAAATAAAATTTTGTAGCCATTTGCCATCTCAACCAATTCTTCATGGTTTTCATTTTAATCTCATGGGAAGAATTTTCACTTATTAAATAACATGTTCTTACTGTTGCACCAAAAATACTGGAGCTGCCTTCGTTGAGAGCAGAATTTTCCGTGCTCAGGAATCTGGAGAGTATCTAGCCAGTACAAATGTGATAAGTGCACTAAATTAATTGTCATTCAGTGCCTTCTAATACAGAAAAGTCCTTGAAGGAGAGTGTCACAGGAATAAAGGAATAAAGGACTGAAAGTAAGCAACCACTTAAGAGACGTTGGAGATGTATTTCTCATCCAGTTAAAAAGATGAAAACCTGTTTGCAAGGCTTCATTGGCTTTTAAGGAGAAAAGCCCAGAATTAGAATGAGAGATGATGTGCTAGGAAGACTTAAAGAAGTGGAAAATATTGAAAAGTGCAGCAAAATATACTAGGATTAATTTCCAGTGCTGATAATTATTTTTTCAGTAGTCTTCACCTTTTTTCCAGCCTTGTTGTATAAGTACTTACTGCTTCCTTATTGATTCTTACATGTCTTAGTTTTCCTTTACCTTCCACATTTTTTCTCTTCGTCTTTCCATCCATTATTCCTTCAGTCCATCTTCCTCTGCCCACTTTGAAGCCACGATCCATAAATTGGCCTTTCTTTCAGGAGGCCTTTCCGTGCATTAGATCATACTTGCAGTAACCAGCCCAGGAGAAGTGGCAAAGGCCCAGCTCACCTTTGGGAGTTCTCTGGTCTATTTTTGTTTTGCCACAGACCTTTCTAGAGATTTTTTGTTTACCTGAGCTGCTCTTTTTCCCTCAGCTAAGTCAAAAGAGGAAGAGTATCTTTGTAAGACTTGTCATCATGGTGCTACCTGAGTAGTGATGTTCCAGCCTTCCTGTCAGGCACCCCAGTTCCCCCAGAAGAGCTTTTCATCCATGGGTTTGTGTCCTTCAAAGTGTGCCTTGAGTTAGTCTGTAGCAGAGGAACAGCTGTGGGCTCTGTGCAGTGTTTATCAACTTGATCTCCAGAATGTGAGCAAAAAGGCAAAACCCCAATCTCTCTCTTTCCTGAAGCTCCTCTTCCCTTCTCCTGTCATTCAGCTTCTGGCAGATCCTGGAGCTCCCTGCGAGCCAGGCACAGAGGCCTCTCGGGACAGTGCAGCTGAGGAAAGGCACGAGATAAGTTGTGCAACCAGAGGCAGACCTCGAGAAACTCCCCTCAAGAGCTGTTGGCTTAACCTCACCTCACACTGCAGATGGTTTAGCACTGTGACATAATGCTGGGCTGCTGGACTTCCAGGGGCTTCTTTGCCTCCTTTGGGATATCCTGGTCCATGACCCGTTTTGACTTTCATCTCTTGCTGTCTCCCAAGCAGGGTCAGCAGTGCCCAGTGCTCTGCTCCATGCTTTGTCCCCGTCCCAGAACCAGCAGCACTTCTGCTTCAGTGCTCTCTGGCTTTGGAGAAGTTCGCTGGAAAACTTTGATCTTAATATTAGCAGTTCTGAATCCAAAACTGCAACCACACTTCCCTTGTAAGGGAGAACAAAGCCACAGCTCTGTGAGGATGATGGTCCTTGTTAGCAATCTGAAATAGAAACTAAAGGTTGTTGTGAGATTTAGTAACGATGCATTTGTTCTTTCCTCACTCCAGTTGCAAACTACAATGTGTAGCTTAAATTATTTTTGTTCTACATAATTATAAGCCTTTGGTGACAACCCCGAAGATAAATCAGTTTATGTGATTTGCTTGGTAAATCGAGCAGATTAAGGGGATACACAGAGTCAGCTGTCATGGCTCAGGTGACTCGTGGAGACTCTCTAAGCTGCAGTAATTTGACACTTCTGATCATCTGTCTGTGTGCTGAGAGATTTGTGAACTGTCCCATGGAAACTGGAACTGTAAACAAGGAAGGATCAGGGTGACAATGCAAATATGGCAATGCACGAAATGACATATTTGAGATCTGCATAACCAGAGATGGTTTCAAATAAACACAGTAACTCCACATAATTTGAGAAAGATTAATCTTGGGGAATTACAGCCACCAGCAATTACAAAACCCAGCATCATAGATGGATGAAGTGATATAGAAACAATAAGTGTATCAATAAAGATGAGAAAAATACGGGTAGCTGGATCAGCATTTCTGGAAGGCTGTTCCCAGCTAAACAGGTTGCTTCTGGTTTTCTGATGGGTGTGTTTATGAACACCATTTCATAGGTTTGGAGAACAGAATCCCTCTTTAATGGGGTCAAATATATTGAGTTCTGAAACAGGCCAACACGTAAATGGTTTCACAGGGTGTTACAGGGTGCACAGAAGCCAGAATTGAAATGAAGGCAGCCAATTTCTGCAATTTTAGAGGTCAGTTTGGCACAATCTCCCTGCTCCTCAAAGCACTTCCTATTCAGAGAATTTCTTCCCTCGCATTGCATTGGATTTGAAGCGGGAAAGGGATAAAACCAGGCTCCCTGGAGATGAGTCTGGGGGCAGCAGAGTTTGAGGGAGGCTGTGCTAAGGAGTTCCTTGGGTCTCCTGTCTCGGGGCAGGTGGGGAGGGAGATCCATGGACAGCACTGACACGAAGGGTGTAAATGGTCAGCACCCCTCACTCCAGGAAGGACATTGAGGGGCTGGAGCGTGTCCAGAGAAAGGAACAGAGCTGGGGAGGGGACTGGAGCACCAGGAGCAGCTGAGGCAGCTGAGGGGGGCTCAGCCTGGAGAAAAGGAGGATCGAGGGGAACCTTCTGGCTCTCCACAACTCCCTGATGGGAGGATGCAGCCAGGGGGATGTCAGGCTCTGCTCCCAGGGAACAAGGGACAGGACAAGAGGAAATGGCCTCAAGTTGCACCATGGGAGGTTTAAGTTGGATATTAGGAAGAATTCCTTCTTCACCAAAAGGGTTGCCAGGCATTGGAACAGGCAGTGGAGTCCCCATCCCTGGAGGGATTTAAAAGACACGCAGATGTGGCATGTGGGGACGTGGTGCAGTGCTGGCCTTGGCAGTGCTGGGTTAATGGGTTGGGCTTGATGATCTTAGAGGGCTTTTCCAGCCCAAATGATTCTATGATTCTGTGATATTAATTTTCTGATGGTGAAAGTGATGGAATGAAAAGCAGCACCTTACAGTTGTCATGATGACAGGTCTGCTTTTTCCCTTGCATGTTCTGACATGTTCGCTCATTGTGCTCAAATGCAGTATGTTTTAATTTACTTTGTAACTGAGATTCACCTTCCTGTGCATCTTCACAAAGGGTTTTATGTAGATGAATTTCACATCTTGCAATCAACTTGTCATCTCCTACAATGAGATGATAGAAATCACAGGAATATAAATATCACTTGAACACTGTGTCTTTAGCTGATGTAAATAAAAGTTCATGAAGATAAAATATCAGTACTAAGAAATTTTTCTATGTGTTACAGAGGCTCAGAAGGAGGAGGGGTGGGCTGGAAGGGTTGCAGGCAGGTTAAGGAGTGAGCCCAGATGTGGATTTTTAGGAGAACGAGGATGGGTGTGAATCAGGTAGTGCTGGTAACCTGCCTTGGATGATTATTATCAAGTTGCAGTGACATCTAACAGGAAAATGACTGCTCTGGTGTAGGGCTGCAGTGACCCTGAACACTCACGAGTGAGGGGCTTTCTGAAAAGAGGAAGCTGGCTCAGAGTACAGGTCCCATTAAACAGCACCCCAAAACCACAGTGGTAAATGATACCAGTCGTTCATTTCTGCCTTTAGTCCCTCTTCATGCTGGCATCACCAGCTCACAGAGGCAGGAAGTGCAACTGGGCAGACACTGACATGACTGTGGTGGCCAGAAATGCGTGAAATGCCACTTCTCTTGGAGTGATTCACTACAGATATTCTTCAGAAGAGACTGCTGGTAAGCTCAGAGTAGAACTTGGGTGCTTTTGTTGATGTGAAAAAACACAGACACTTCATGACTTTCTTTTTTTTTTTACTTTTAAAATTGGTTAAATTAACCATGATCAGATGCAGTAATTAAAGCAGATTTTTGGCATAGTGTTCCTTTGATGACATTCATAACCTATGGGAAAGGATGGTAATTTTTTCATCACAAACTCATTGTCATTCAGAATAAGGGAAAAAAAATCAAAATTAGTTTTTCAGTAGAGTGGCATTTGATGAGGCTGTTGATGAGCCTGTGTTTATCAGCAGCTTCCTTTGCAAGCTATTGTAACTTGTAGGAGCATTTTGGTTTTTCATTCTTTTGGGTTTTTTTGGTACTTCAGTTCCAGCCCAGTTTTAAGGTTAATGCTTCCTAGCTTGGAACAGCTGTGGAGCACTTACAAACCTTTATCTGTTGGCAGTTCATTGTTGGCTACTCCTACAAGCTGTTGAATGCTTTTAACTCGGTCTAGAAGTTGAGGGAGTTCAGGAATTTTCTGTGTTGAACCCTTTATTAATCAGGTTAATGGAAAAAAAACCAGTGTTGATAGAGTTGCTGTAGTTTACTAAAGGGTAACAGAGCAGGTCATCAGTAATGATGTCAAAGAATGGACAATTATTTCCTGCAGATGGAACTTTTTATCAACAAAAAGGTCAATATATTACAGTAGTTACTATATTATGGTAGTTAGCACATTGTAGTAGTCAGTATCTTTTAGTAGTTACATGCAGACATCAACAGCAGAATCAGCAAGAGCTAAATTTACTGAAGTGATGGATTGGTGTTTAGCCAACCAAAGTGTCCAAGGAAATCTCCTCTTTACTCTTCCCGATCCTCCAGCACTCAGGACTGGATTGCAGACAGGACAGGTGGCCAGAGCAGTTCTCTCTTAAAATAGGAATGTCCTTATTTGTTGCTTTAGGAAGTGTTTGTTACACTGAAGTTTACATCTGACTTTTGGAGTAATTTTTCCAGGTAAACACGATTCCTCAGAGGAAGAGGGATCAGAACAGCTTCAGTGTCCTGCCCAGATTCCCGTTAAACAGAAGAGAGCAAACCCTGACTGCACTGACAAAACACAAAACAGGGTCAGGGTCACTTAGGACTGAGGCTTATGTTCACTTGCAATAGGTTGGTGGGATTTAAGAAATTCCTGATTACAGGAGTGTCTCTGCCATGTGATATTTTGCACCTTCTCCTTGCTGCCTGTGGCAGTTCAGCTGCATTTCAACTCTGGGTTATTTGTGTGCGTTTCAGCTTTCTCTTAGAAACTCAGTTCTCATTTTGATATCCTATCAAGATCAGCAAGAAAAAATGGCAGTAAATTCTTACTTTTGTTAGAAAGTAGCTCTGAACAGATTACTTGGCTCACAGGGATGTTCGAGCCAGAGGCCTTTTTAAGCAAGTGAAAGGACAGAATAAAAACACTCTCTGAGCTGGCAGAAAATCCAATTGATGCTTTGAGATAGACTTCAAAAATTCACCTGCCTGTTAAAAGAATGTTTACATGGGAATAAGGGTTGGATTAATCCTGCTACTTGTTCTGAGGACCCAACAAGCATATCTGGAATGCGTGTACAGGAAAAACGGAATCAAAGGATAAAATTTAGGAATTATGAGAGTCTAATGCCATTCCCTGCTCTTAGTGCAATCCTTTCTGTGCATTGTTACACTGGACTTGCTGCACTGCTGGGTGAGAGCCTGGGTGAACCTGTCTGACACCTACGAGAGCATCATCCAAGCAGCCATCAGATCTCCCCCACTTTGTGTGTCTTGCCATTAATCTCCAGCTTCTCTGGTCGTTGTGGATGCTGACAGTGACTCGGGTTACGGTCTGGTGCTGGTTTAGACAATCCACCCTGTCCCACATCCCCCAGGTGCAGCTCCAGGAGGACACAGCTCTGCATTGTGCCTTGTGTTGTGTGTGCCCAGCCATTATCATCATCCCAATCACCTCTCGTGGCGCCAGGTGCCTGGATTTTGGCAAGGGACTCACATCTTGAGAGGAAACCAATCTAAAACAGGTCAAGAAATCTAAATCCAAGTGTCTGCGTGTATCCGTACGAATAAAAGCTCCTGGCACAGCTGGTGCAGATGTGTTCTGTTACCAAGCTGCTCGAACAAGTGAGCAATTAAGAAGCTAATTAAAGAAGAGGATGAGAACAAACAGTGAGGGTACTAACTTCTTTAATCAGGCATTTAATTTGCCTCTTCACACGGGCATGTCCTGTGTTACAACCATTTCATGTTATTGCACATCTCGCAAGGAACAGGGTGAGAGAGACCTAAGGACTTAAAGGGAATCTAAGTGGGCACAATTTACATTGTGTTAAATATAAGTTCTGATTGGCCTAAAGATACTAAACTTGCTCTTGGAAGACAAGGTGTATCTCCTAGTCTAGGTGCATGAACAATCGGCTTAAAGGTGACTGTGTCAATGGCTGCATTATTCAGTTCCATCTGAAATCAACATTTTTCCCCTCATTTCATGGCTGATACCAGGGTGGTATCAGGAATACTGAGAAATGTTCAGTGTTTTTACCTCATTTACTGCTGTAATGGCAATATACAGAAGGGATTCCTCCACCACTCCTTTCTCCTGTAGTTTTTCCTCCATGCATGTCCATGTGTGGGTGTTAATTTATGTTGTGCAGAGAAGCCGTACTTGCCATATCACTCTCAGCTCTTACTCTCTGCAGAAGAACAACAAATACCACGTTTACAAGTATGATGGTTACTTAGTTTAAATGAATGCATCTCAAATTGACCTTACAAGACAATGTGCGGGTAGCAATTAAAAGAAAATTACTGCATTGTTTTCCTTCCAGCTTCTACAGATATTTAACAGTTTAATGTTCTTACTTTTCTGTACCATGGAAACCTCTTGGCATCGATGACACTGTGATCCTGCCGTGGCATTTGTTATTGTGGGAATGCAGAAGCAAACTAAACATAATGCAGAAGGAAAAAAAACGGGTCCAGAGAATATTTTATTCCCTGCCTCAGACCGGTGTCAGGTGGCCTCGTGTAAAACCCCCCACAGTTTAAACAAGAGCAGAAATCACAACAACCATTATGTCTTCTTATTCATTGCTTGCCTTTTACGTTCTGCGGTTAAATTATGTGTTAAGAATTCTTTTAAGAAACATATTAACGTGTTTATTCCAGGTTGCTGCTTAAGGTCACCGTAATGTAATGTAGATACATAGGGGAAGCTGTGTTAAATTCCAAATACCTTTAATCTGCGGTGTAATTAGTTTGATTAAGACTGGTTATCTCTGTTAATTAGCATATCAGTTAGAAGCATTGACTGAAGTGCTTTTCATGATCACAACCGGTTCTTTATGAATTTAGAAATTATTTCCTTGTGTCTGTTGCTGGGTTAACTGGAAAAAGATCAAATCTCCTCAAAGCTGTGAGACACTGTCAGTGTGGAGCGAGCAATTCTCCCAGAAGAACTGGCAAATGATGAAAAGATGAAGGAATGGGATTTGTTTAGTTTTAGAAGATTAGGAAGGAACATGATAACATTTTCTAGCATATATTAGATTATTAAGTGGCTGATGTTCAGTTCTTCTGTATAGCTGGTGGGGAAAGGAGATAGAACAAGAAAATAAATGAGCATAATTTATTATAAGGGAGATTTGGGTTAGGCAAGTTTTTGCAACTTACAGAAATAATGGGTACTGATACTTTGCTGTGGGAAGAGCTTTTGACAAGGCCTTTACCAGGTAATTTTTGTAAGTGAAGAGACAAATTTCTCTTTGCGATAACCCAGGTATTGCTGTCAGGCCCTAAACTGGAGGATTTATCCAGATGATCTCTTGTGATTGCTCTAGAAATAGCTGATTCTGTGATTCATGGCTCTCTGATTAAGAGGAATTGGTTATTATTCATAGGCAGTTCTTCTGTCAGAAGCTAGGGGTAGGAAATTTAGAAAAGCGCTCGCTTCCCAAAAGTGCTGAGTTCTGAAGTTATTATTTTATTTATATCTAATGAATAAAAGGCTCAACAAGTCAACTGCAAGAAGGAGAACAAGCAGTTCCTTTTTATTTTAAAATTTTCATATCCGGAGAGCATAATTAAATAAATGTGCTTTGGAGGAACCCTATATTTTGCTATTTTGGATTTAATAAAAATGGACAGGCTCGGAACATGTAGCAAAAGGCAGTGCAGGGTGGTACTTTGTAGATTATTGCTTGAGGTACTGAGCATGTATAGAAAGTTTTTATTTTTCTTCTGTGGTATTATTGAGAGGGTTTATGAGGTGCTTTACAAGTTTCTCATGGTTGAAAGGCTCAAATTGACTCTGCTAACTTACCTCCCGTGAGATTTATTCTATACTGCATAGGGTAGTAAATTTTTACAATCAATTTACTTAATTAATTTAGTAGATCAATTTATTTTTTTCTGTGATGTATTCCTTCAAGGGCTTTAATTTTCTTTCTTTTTTTTTTCCTTTTTTGACTGTATTTTTTTTTTCCTAAAGCTTTCATGACTCTCACTTTGATATTTATTTACTGAATGTACAGACTTATCACTTTAATACATTATTTCTTTGTGGTTCTAATGGATTAAATTAAAAATACATGTTAAAAAGTGTTGCGAGTTGCATGCCTATTAGCATTGCCCATCATGGGCTGGGGGAGTTTTATGGCTCTACTTTGGAGCCACGGGTTCATGTTCAAAAAATTCGGAAGGCTTTGGGTAGGAAGTCACTTGATGTTACATTTTCTCCAATCTTCTTTCCTCCCATTTAATTTCAAGTCTGAAAATATGTTCTGCTGCACTGTAAAGTTGCATCATCGCTGTTTTCCCTGCGTAGGCTTTTAGCTTTCCAGCTGCAGAGCAGTGATAGGAGGAGGAGGTCAAATGAACTCCTTCCGTTCACATCTGGGGTACACTCACACGTGAGTTCTGACTCAAACGCCTCTGTTTTGGCTTCTCTCTCTGAATGACAGCAATGCAAGTCCTGGTGAAGCTGTAAGAGTAAAGTTGTTGCCTTTTAAACAGCGATCCATGGTTTGAGATTGGCAAAATAACCTACCAACATCCTTGAGATTTCTTTATTTAATCGCAGTTAAATCACATATTTTGGATCTAATTTGTTGTATCATTTCCTTTTCAGTTCTTTCCACCACACACCAGTTTCAGTTCTTTCTTTTCCTCCCTCCCCTGTCCTACAGGCCTGCTCTTTGTATCTATTTTAATTTTATTTTTCTTATGATACCCAGGGCCTGAATGAAGTTTTGTTTGCTCGGTTGGAAATAAAAAGAACCCATTTAGCATCTCTTTTTTTCACCAGTTGTGGTCAAGAGCATTTCTCCGTAGTTTTTAATTGCTGTGTTTAATAATAACTGTCTTGAAGGTGCTGAGAAGATTCCTGTTAATTAGCAGACTGGATGAGCCATGTGCATGGCGGGACATCTTTTTCTCCATTTGAGAGAAAGTGGTTTTCATGACTTCTCTAAACCTTGCCTGCCCAAAATCATCAGGACACCATCCAAGGAAAACTTGTTCCTTGGCTAAGCCTGCCTGGTTCTAAACTCGCATGTGATAGATGATGGCTTTCATATAACATTAGCTTAAAACATTAAAGGCTTGAGGAGCATTTCAATCAACTTCAATATTTCAATTGATATGCCTGAGTAAGCTGCCAAAGTGTATTATTTAGGCAAATCCTTTTTATTTGGCTACAGGAGAACAAGTGCCATTGATGAAGATGGATTTCCTCCTTTGTTTATGGCTTCAGAAGTTTGGAGTTTTACAACTTGTGTCTTCAAAGTCTGAAACGTTTTTAAAAACTCAGTTGTTTTAAGGAATTCAGTCATAGATTTTGTGCAGGAAATTGCAGGTGAGGTTGGGCTCTTTTCTGTCTAAGGCACTACTGTCAAAAACCTTCTTGTCCCAGGACAAGATGAGCCTCCAGCATCTCAGTGGAAAATGAAGCCTTATAAATAAAACTTCACTGCTACGAAAAGCAAAAACCAGTTTACATAAAACAAACCCTCTCCTATAACAATCTTTCTACAAGCATCATGTTTACATAAAAATTTCCTGGAAAAGTTTAGGCAAGCACGTGGCTGAAAAACATTCATTTCTGAGAGCCATCTGTCCTGAGAGAGAGATAAAGAAAATTCAGAACAAAAATCTGATTCAACTGAGTTTAAGTGTGTCTGTGACTTGGATGGTGCTGCAGCTCCTGGGGTATTTTCATCGCTGCATTCTGAACTGGAGGAGGGGGGTGGATGCTCCATTCTTTGCTTCCTTGGGCAAACTTTGTTCTACTTTTCTGCCAGAATAATTTTAAACCTGCATCAAGTAATTTAGCGCAGATTAATCTCTCCCTTCTATTTAGGAATCTAGCAGACTGTTGTAAGTAGTGAGGAAGAAAAGCTTTTAGAAATGAGACTAGAAATGCTGGCTTATTATGGAGTGAATCATTTTAATCAGGTGCTGCAAGCATTCCACCAGCCCTCTCTCCACGGCCCTCTGAGATAAACTCATGGAACTTCTTTAGCTGGGAGGATGACATGGGAATAAAACAATTCTTTTCCACGCTGTTCCTCCCCTCGCCCGCTTCTCACCAACAAAGTTTGGTTATGCAGAGATCACTAGCAGTTATATCAGCATGACCTGGTATCCAGGCAACCCAAAACCTTGTCAGCTTAACAATACACAGTGAGGAACTCTGGGATGATGAAAGCTGAGAGGCTCGTTTGACAAGATAGCACCTGTTTCACTCTGAACAGCCAGTGTTGAAATAATGATGGCATTAGTCAGGGGAATACAAGAGGTTCAAAAGGGTTTTTGTGACTTTGAAAGCGAATGGCAGCACAGGGAGCTGTCACCAGCTTCCTCTTCAGAGATGGGTTGCTATGCCTGCTATTTATTTGTGGCCAGTTTTTGTGGGGTTTATGATTTTATTGCCTCTAATGGCTCTGAGTTCCCAGCTCTGGCCAGTGGCAGGCGTGCACGGGCTGACGTCTCCGAGGTAAACAGAGCCTGCTCTCTTCTGAACCCGTCCAACAGTGTGAATTATCATCAGCCACGTGAGAGCTGCTGTGTGTGATGACAAAGTGATCGCACCGTTGGCCACGGTTTTTTAGTGAGTGCCTCTCCCCCAGGTGTGCCAGAGCCTCTCAGCTGTCTGTGTTACCTGGCACGTTGAACACTGACTTCTCTCCTGCTGGTTCTGCTGCTCGTGCCCGAGGTCAGTCCACGATCTCCTGGAATGAAGAGATGCAGGGGAGTAAGGGGAGTATCCCGCAGTATGAAAGTGGAACATGTGCAGAGGGGACTGAAATGATTCAAGAGTCTGAGATCTGGAGAAGCAGGAGGAAACATGAAAGCAATGTACAGCGAAAGAGATGGGGAAATTATAGAAGCAACTCAGTAGGGAAGCAAAATATGTAAAATTGAAATATTCAGATGGTGGAATAAAGCAAGAGTGGTACACTAGAGTGGGAAATGATAGGAAAATGAATTAATCAGGCAGCAGCAGTATTACCTTAATGGAATTTAGTTAGGGAGACTGGAGGGGCCATGAAAGATGTTTGATGGCTCAGTGGCTTGAGAAGCAAAGATTCAGAGGGTGTCTCGCTTCTTGTCATTCCCTGACGCTCAGTCAAGGCTGTGAATGACCAAAATCGTGTCCACATGTTGACAGTTTGATAAACTGTAAGAAATGAGTTGATGATGTGGAGTTCTCCAGCAGATAATACTGAAAAAGGTTTTAACTTGAACTTGCGGCTGTGGATGGATATGTAGGGAATAAAGCAGCACTGAAAAGCACCACATTCCACCCAGACATTATAATCTATCTAATTAATTTCTTAAATAATTTAAAAGATCAGTACAAGGGGTAGTAAGCAGTGTACTGAATTGCAAATTAATAACAGAATGGAAACATGTATTGAGCAGAAGGGTAAAAGAGTGATGATAAGCTCCCATGTCTCTCTACTTCCCTCCCCTTTAATGTGTCTCTTACTCAGAAAGGTAAATAAGGAGAAACTGTTTTATCTCCAAACCTTGAAACTGGAAACTTAAGTAAATTGATTTATTTTTCATATTGAAGGAATGAATGATTTTACAATCAAAAGAACATGGAGATGAAATAGTAATTTTAAAAGCCCTCAACTTCCCACTTCCCCTCTTGTTGCCTGTCACCTCCCTTTGGTTCCACCCTGTCCCACACCTTCCTGCCTCTCTGACTCTGCCCACTCCTGACCTTCAGAGTCCCTCTGGAAGCTCATGGCTGATTCCAACAGCAGTTGACAAGAGGAAGAGATGTCCTGAATCCTAAAAAGTTTTGATGATAATGTGAAGCTGGATGGGAGGGAGAGCCCAGTAATGCATCCAGTGTGAGAAAAGCTCCAGCCCTTTTTAGACAGTTGAGTGCCCCCCTGGGAGCTCAGCCTGGAGCTGAGCTGAGGCTTTGTTAGTTCCCTGCTTATGGAGCTGATTATGCCCTTTTAACCTGCTACCCAGGCTTTGACTCTTCTTTCCTACTTGAGGGAATTTTCTTTTTCCCTCTGTTCTCTGTACAGCCTGAACTAAAGTTGCCTTTCATCAAACAGGGACAAAAATGTAAGTGTTGGACAAACAGAAATTAGAGCAGTCAAAAATTAGACATTGGCAGCCCAGAAGGGTCAGGAAGGTGTACAGAAGCAGCTGAAATATTCCAGCATTGAGACAATCAGGAACTGAAAAGAGTTTGGAACAAAACGATCCAGTGACTGCACACGTGTGGGGATGTCTGTGGTTCTATCAGTTTCTTAAAGTTTGAAGTAAATATAATAATGGGCAAAAATGTCTTAACTCTGTGATTTTGCATCCATGGGTAGAGGTTCCTATGACCATGTGAGAGATGTCTTGTCATGTGCTACCACTAGAAAAGCACCCTGAGTACCTTCCATCACCCCTTAGCGTTGTCAGAGGAAGTCTAATAATGGAACTCACCGACCCCAACATGTCCTTTTCCATCTCAGGTACAGAAAGGACAGTGCAGAATGCAGGGGGATTTCTGACAATTTTTATGTGTTTGGGGACA
This sequence comes from Mohoua ochrocephala, assembly GCA_013398855.1. NCBI lineage: Eukaryota > Metazoa > Chordata > Aves > Passeriformes > Acanthizidae > Mohoua > Mohoua ochrocephala. The sequence continues at coordinate 270,440 of VZTA01009190.1, read as the reverse complement.
TGTCTGGGCTCTGCAAATTCGGAAGGCTTTTCAGTTTCAGTGGCAGAGCAGAAGGTTCTGGCAGTCCAAGGTTCTGGCAGTCCCTGGGTTTGGAGCTGAAGGTGATGTGACACACAAGTTCTCTTCAAATTAGCACAAATGTGTTTTCTTGCAACCGTTTTTTGGTATCTCCCTGTCTGTGACTAAAGTAAGCTTCAAAAATCCATTTGCCACACAGATATAATGGTAATTAGTGGCAAAACAGTTCTTCAAACTTTAAAAGAGTTGCAATTTAACTCTAAAAAGATTATGTAGCATTTGCTATACTAGAACTTCTAGAAGGAATAAATGGATGAAGATGAAATTGTTGCTTTGGAACTTGATGATGTGGTAAATCTCAGTATTATACTCATTGATATTGAAGATTTCTTAAACTGAGCAAATTGTAAAGATTTGCTTTTCTCCTAGAGGGACTGGATTATGTTTGTCTGCTATTTGGAGCTGGGAAATGCTGAACAATTTCAGGGATAAGCAAAGAGAAGGGATTTTGTAGATGAGTTTGCAAGCTCTTCTGTCTTTACTGGACTCAGTGGAGCTGCAGGAACACAATTCTTCACAGTGTTGGGAGCTTTGAGAGCAGCTTAGGATCCAGCCAGCTTTATGGATCTGCATTAAATTTCTTCTGATAGAGGAGACAATGTAGAAGTCTTGTGGTAAAAAGAATTAATTTAATTTGTTTTGGAAGCCTGGCTAAAGAAGCTGAATGTTATTAATAAAACAGTCTTTAGAATACTAATTGAATTTATGGGATAGAACAAAAAGAAATTCCACATATAGATTCTTGACTAGTTTTTCCTTGGCTGTCCAAAGAAAAAGAAAAGGAAAGTAATTTTTTTAGAGGAATCCACTGTTTCCACTGAGCTAGAACTGGGTCAGTCCCCTGACAGTATTGATCAAATGGCAGAGGACTGAATTTGGTTCGTTCAAATGGAAGCAATGCAGTCTGTTTTGGTAACATTGAACAACGTCTGACACGTTGGTGGGCACCTTTGCTTTATTAAAAGGATGAAATTATTTTCAAATGGAGATGGGTCAGCTGCTGAGTTTCACAATTTTTCTGCCCATTTCTTTGCTAGATATGGGACTGTTAGAACAGTTTTTGGCTTTCAGCTTTTACGCTTAGGAATGGATTCTCACGTTTTATGATGTAATTCCATTTATAGCCATATAAAACTTGACTATCTCTTTAAGATTGGGAGAAACACATTTTTTGTCTTTTTTATAGCATTTTCTGCAATAACAGTATTTTTTTCACTATTTATTTATAGAATCATAACAATCAAATGGGAAATCCGAAGGGGAAAACCTTGGAGTAAATCTTTGTTATTAATTTTCTGTAGGCCAAAGAACAAACACGTCAGCTGACAATTAGTAGACCGAAACTACAATTCTCAAACAATCCACGTGCACAGTTTAAAGCCGTTACTTTGAGAGGGCTCGTGGGTGTTTGGCACCTTTTAGGCTTCTAATGACTGTGAAAGATAAGAAGGTTGGAGTTTGTTCATCACAGAGGTGATGACATCACGTTTCTCAGTGCCAGAGGTGACGTTCTGTACTTGAAGACCAGAACCTTGCACTGCACAAACAAGTGAGGAGAACTTTCCTTGCACAGAAAATCCTGTCAGCGCTTGTAGGATCAGCGTTACCTCCTCGGTAGTTCACGTATGTTGGTAACATAAAATATGCAAACTAATTTTTCATCCGTCTCCGTTCGAATGCTTGGTGGGTTCATGCTTCACTGATCTGCTCCGTGTCAGACGTACACTCCAAATATCATTACCTGCAAACTGCATGTCCTCCCGTTCCTTGGATGTTTTATTTTAAAGATTTAAGATTAGAGAGTTAGCTGGTGCTACGGGGATGGAGAAAAATGTTTTTTTGATATTCAAACATCTTTTCCCAGTGCAGCTGATGAAAGCTTTTTCAGAATCAGTTCTTTCTGCAAACTGCCTTCCTGTGAGCCTCACCTAATTCAGAGTGAGAAAGGACTAGAAATCTCTGACCCAGGAGTTTGTTAACTATGCTTTCATCTGGTTCTCTTTTGCACAAAAATAGCCCAGAAAAAATTTATCAGATCTTTAAATCTGAACATTGAATATTGAAAGTTGTCTGTGCTGTAGGTGTTGGCCTCTTGTTGGCATCATCAGAAACCATTGGAAAGAAAATATTTGTCCATCTTTTGGGCTTTTTGACCCAGTTAAAAATCTGATTTTTTAAGGTCGATAATTTTGTGAAGAGCTAAAATGAGCCTGGGCAGTGCAGAGAGCAGAGTGGTGTTTCACAGAGATTTTATTTGTGTTGGTAAATTGTGACAAGGCAATTGCAGACAACAAAGAAGTCAAAGGCAGACACCTTTCCATTGCCTCGTGCTCTGAAATGCAAGGTGTTGGATGGAAAGAGGTGTTGCCATCACAAGTGGGACTTTGAGGAAGATCTGAAGATGATTCTGGGTTCTCAGGGGAGAGAAGCCAGACGTTAAACTTTCTGCTGGAGCTTTGCTTGAAAACCTAATATGTAATTTCACATCTGGTTCATGTCGCTTTGCTGCGTTTTTAGTGAGTAATGCTGCAGTCTTAGAAAAGCATTCACCATATTTTTCTGTTCTCCTCTTCTCATAAATCCTTGCCCCAGTCAATACAGTGGGCTGGGAACACAGAAACGTGGAATTGGGTTGGAAGGGACCTTAAAGCTCATCCAGTTCCACCCCCTGCCATGGGCAGGGACACCTTCCCCTATCCCAGGTTCTTTCCACGTGCATCAATGGTCTTCACTGCAGTAAAGCACCACCTCAGTTCTGTGAGTGTGCTTTGTTAACTCAAGTGTTCCTTCCAATATTTTAATCCAGTCTGGAATCTCTGTGTGGGACAGGAATGGGGAATGGTGGCCACTGGCTCCTGCATTCCCCTCCTGTAAAATTATATTGTGCATAATGGAAAAACAGAGATATATTTATTTAATATGCTTTTCTCTGCTGATAAAATATGCCTCAATATGTAAACAGGACTCTTGAGGTTGTAGCATCATGTCTACAAATATTTATTCAACCTTAAAATTATTTTTTTTCTTCTTAAAGCCTTTTCCAAAATACATTATCATCTTCAGCAGCGTATTCTGATGAGCTGTCAGTTAAAAGGTGGTTTATGACTGTTACCTTTCCACCCATTTATTCTAAATAAATTATACGACTTTTAGTGATAGTACAAATTTATTCAGAAGTGATCACTGAAGAGTAAGACTTAGTAAGTGTTTCTTTTTTCCTGAAAGTGTTCGTCTGACCCTTGTCATTTAGTCAGCTATTGATTCTGTCTTTTCTTTTGTTATCTGCATGTACTGTTCACACAGTTCCTAAATCTCTGCCTGTACGTTAAAATTATTCATAATTAAACCCTAGAGAGTTGATGAAACTAAGGATGCCTAAGTAGATGTGGTTTTCCCCAGTTAATATTTCCATTCTGATTGACAGTGGTAAGATTACTGCCAGGATGCTGATTACAGCCAAAAACAAGCTCGAAGAAAAAGACCCTTTAGGAGGTACCACAATGTCAGCTGGGAAGTCAATTTAAGTTACACTTTTTTAAGGTTTGAAACTACTGAAGTAAGCATCCTCCAGAGACTGACTGGGCTTGTTCAGAAATCTTCTTGAGTGCTAAGCTGTGCTGAGAACACAGAAAACATAAACTGACCTAAAAAGTGGCTGGAATATAAACCGGACCCTTTTGTTGTTAATGGGACAGTGGGAACAGGACAGTTGTTGACAAATGATATTTATGACTGAGAAACATTTCTCTGGGAAAGACTGGGGATGTTTTCCTGTACCTGAGGTCTCTCCTACCTGCTGGGTTTGCCTGGGCAGGTAAGGCTTTATCTTGTACCTTCGTAGTTTTAGTATTTCTTTCAAATCGTGGACCCTCTGCTAGATGGACCTGTTTGAAACAGAGCCTTTGGCAGGCAGGGCCATCCGTGTGCATCCCTTACCCCAACACGAGTTCTCTTTGTCTGCGGTTAAAAACGCCACAGACTGATTTTGCTGAATGTCCCACTCACATTCTCTCACAGTCCTCAGAGCACAGTTCTGCATGGCACAGACAGCAGAACGCTGATCTCACCGTTGCAGTGCTGCTGTGTGTTTGCACCAAGTGCAGCTTTCACCTCGGGTATTGTCAGAGGGACCTGGGGACGTGGTGTAAAAATGGAGATGTGATTGATTAGGCTGTGAGAGGTGAGGCAATTCTTTCTGATCATGTGTCCTTTCCTGCACTCGAGTCCCATCCTGCCTTAAACCAGAATTAGATGTGCAGTATAAAGATTGGACATGGAAGCCAGGTGGGACTGGAAATGTGCAGTTTGCCTTCACTCAGGACTCGTCCCAGGATGGCTCTAACACATCAGAGAGAGACCAAGGTGATGGCACGTCACTCCCTGAATCCTTCTCTGGCAGATACTTGTAATTTTATTAACCATTTTCCCCCAGCTGTAAATACCATCATTGTCAGAGCAGCTGGAAGCGTGAAGAGCAGCAGAGAAAACATACAATCTTCTGGAGTCTGAACAGAAAAGCTGTTACTTTGAAACTCTGGAGAATACAGGCTTGTATTGTATAACAGGATTACTCTGCATTAACTGAAGTGGAGACACCACTCGGCAGCGGCACTCTGCAGAACAAATAAAACATCATAAAAATAAACTGCTTAAAGTTCTTGCAAGAGAGAAGCTTTAAGATAAAAAAGAGTAGTAATATAGAGGAATAATTTATTGGTCGACTGCATCCTTTTCCTTATTGAGACTCGTCTCTCAGTGTGCACTGACAGCAGGTTTAAACAGAAAAATTACATTGCTGGATAAAATATGATCTTGGCTCAAGGGAGTAAGCACAGTATACTTATAGCAGGATATAGTCTTGTCTCACAAAACTTAGTGTCCAAAAAAAATTAACAGTCAGTGTTGATTACAGCAATGCTGCACGTGCCCCTTCCAGCTCCACACTTCTGTGTTGTCATCTTGCACATATCATTTGTTCCTAGACAAACCATTCCTTCCTCACAAGCAGTTTTCAGTTTCCTGAAAGTTTACAACAAAAATGTTTTCTTGCATGAATGAGTAAGGATTTCTCATGTGGGATTCCCACTGCTTTGAAAATAGATTTCCTAGTGCTGGTAGGTCTTGTACCGCTGATGGTTGTGCTGCCATGGAGGCTTGTTCTGCTCTTTACCTCTTATTTTTTCAGTGCAATACAAACCTAGAGCACCCTGAGATTCTCTTCCTGACGCTTAACTACCACAGGAATGGCTGTGGTGGTGACTTAGTCATTCTTCTGGCACAGTTGGGAAGAAACCCCAGTGATGCTAAGCTGGGGTTAAAGACTAAACACAGTCCTTAGAGTTTTGTTGACTGATTTAGCCAAAATACCACAGGACGTGCCTAAAAGGAGCAATGAAAATGTAAGGGAAAAGTAATTCACTTTGGAAAAAATGATTTGAGTACATATGTAGTAATGGGGCTTCAAAGATAGATACTAATGGCAGTGTAAGGGAGGGCAGCAATCAGGGCTTTTAAAATGTGAGTTCCATGCTCAGGACTGCACTGTGAGGAATTACCAGGGGTGGCAAGAAGGTGGCTCGGTGGTCGTGCTGAGATCATGCCCAGTGCAGATAGTGATGCTGCACAGGTGGAAGCAAGCAGGGCTCAGGTGTCAGAGTCTTTATTGCTGGCCAGGGTGAAAAAGAGGCAAGAAAACAGCTCAGCTTAATGTTCAGCTTAATTTTTGAGTTTTGCTATTTATGATCATAAGTCATAGCTCTTTTCCATTCCAAACAACAATTGTCATCAGCGTGGGGTTGACAGATTTATGTTTGGTTTGCAGGGTTGACAGATTGATTTGCTGTATCTTGGAGCATCCTTTTTTAGATTAGAATAGCATTTTATATAAAAATAATGAGTTTATAATTATATAACATAAACAGAGTAAGGATGAAGGGTCCATTGGGTTTCATTACTTCAAAGTGCTGCAATGCTTGCACATTATAGACAAAATTTTACCACTAAAAACAATTCACATGAGACATTAGCAGGCAGGAATACAAAGTAGCTAAATGCTCTTAGATGAAGGTATCTGTTTGTTTTGGAGGCTTAAACTTCCTTGACACTGAAGAGAATTTGGCATCCCTTTTGAAGAGGTGCTTTTAGTACATGACACTTTAATAGAATACCTCAGTGAGTTATTAAATTAACAAAGACAACACTAAATTATTGATGTTCTTTCCCTCCTCCCTTTCTCTTCTGTCCTTTCTCCCGAACTTACCCTGTATATTCACTTTTAGGAAATAAACATCCAATCTGTCTTGCAGTGCGGTTCGATGTCCATCGGTGAAATAGATTTTGAATAGAAAAAGTGCAGATCTCGAGGTTGCCAAGTTGTCCATCTCAGGCTGGAGCAGTGATTTGCATTCGGCCTGAGCTGTGTAAAAAGAGCCTGTGATAAATCCCTGCTCTGGTGTGGGTGAGTGCTGGAGCCAAATCCGTCCTCTGTGCTGTGGTCTGAAGGATCACAAATGATCCCGAGGGGCAAAAAGTGGGGATAACATCGACTGCTCCTGTAGGTGTCAAAAGTGGTGTGCAGTGATTCTGATAGCACTATTGAAAAATTTTAATTCAGGCTAACCTCTAGAAGCTGTTATTGTTATTTATATTCTGGAATTATATTATACAGCACTAGAAAATTTGAAAACACCTCAGTAAATCTCTCAGCTGCGTAAAGTATGGTGACTTCTTAGGAGCATTTCTCCACTATCATAAAATAATTCTGTGCAAGAGCTAAGCCATGTGGTGGAATCCAGTAAGTCTTTGATGTCTGTGAACTCAGCAAGAGCTTTTAGTCTATGCCAGAAGGTGAACAATCTTAACACTTGTGGGAGGTGATGTGTAAAAATAAATAAAAGCACTTTTTTTTCCATATGAAACTGCCTTACTGTAGTAGCTTTCAAAGTGAGCTGCTTCTCAGTGCTGCTCATGCTATTTTCCCAAACATGTTCTCAAATAGGATGACTTTTTATCTCACATCAAAATACCACATTCCAACGGCATAACTCATCAGTGAGAGCTGTTTTGGCAGGTTAGGTATGAAAGGGGCTTTTTAAGTAGGCAGAGCTGGTGTCAAAAGCCATCTCACTTTGGTCTGATGTATGGAGAAAAAATTGTTTTGCCTTAAACATCTGGAATTTTTTCCCTCTTTTATGTTTGTTTGTTGTTTGGGGGTTTTGTTTCAGGTTTTTTTTTTTTAACCTAATTATTTTGGGATTTGATGTGCTGTTGGAATTGGAAATTTTGCAGTGACCATTAGGATTTCTGATACTCTTCCTCAAGGCATCTCAGCCTTCCACTCGTACTGGCTCACCTATTTAAACATCACCTTTTTTATTTTAAAGAGTTTAGCTCTTGAGATGCTGGTTTAGTTTCCACAATGGAATTTCAATTCGATGGCCATATAACTTGTTGAAGATTATGATACAGAACTGTAAGAGGTGATTTGAACAGAAAGCAGACGTTCCCCGCTTGAGGTTCCCCAGGACCGGGATGTGAGTGCTGGGAGACTTCAGCCACTGCACTCTCGTGTCTGAGCATTCTGGGTCTGTAGAGTGTGGGGATGTGTTGAAGAAGGAAAATCAATGTCTTTTTGAATTAAAATTAAAAGTGAGAAGGGTATAATCTCTGAGTCTAAGATGTGCTTGAAATATCTGAAGTTTATGCGGCTGGTTTGTTCATTCACAGTGCACAGAACTGTACCTTTGATAAGCAGACACTTTGAAACCAAAAGGTCTGAAACCTTTGAATATTCCTTCCTAGGCTGGACGAGGTTTTTGATTTTAATAGAGCTGCAGTCAGGATGCAGAACATAACCCCTTGTTTCTCATGTGTGATACAATCCTCTCTGATCACATTTGTTTAATATTCTGATCGTGCAAAGGGGTAAATGGTCTTGGCTTCGTTTAAAGTCAGGAATTGTAGCATCTGTCTTTAATTACCCGACAGCATTTTCAGAATTCTTGTCAGATTCTGCCTTAAAGGAATGGTAGTTTACAAGCAGGTTTGGACTCCTTTGCCACATCTCCTTCACCACTTACTGGCTGGAACAAGCCACTCTCTCTTCTTGCACCTCGTCTTGGGAGACTTCATTTGCATCCCTAACAGCAGCTTCCAGGGCCGTGTGTCCTGCACATCTCCCAGGGTGGGAATGGCTGTGCTGAGCGGGGTGGTGGCTGTGGAGTCACTCTCATTCTGAAGCCAAGGGATGATCGAGGAACCCTGGCAGCAATTTAGGGAAGTTCATGTGCTGTGCCTCGGGCAAACACTGATTAATGAAATGGCCCCGTCCCTGAATCTGCTGAGGGAGGCTGTTTGTGGCAGAGACATTGTGTATTTGGGCATTAATTGTCTGCAGTAACCAGAAAGTTCCCGATAGCTCTGTAATTATATATATATATTATATTATAAATGCCAGAAAAGCCAAAACATGTTCAATTCTTTCCATATGGAACAGGGTGGGACATAGAGGAAATGATGCCTCTATCCCTAATTTCCCAGCCCTGCCCTCCAGAGTAAATACACCATATAAATCCTATATATATAAATATATATATAAAATATCACATACTAGATACACTATAATACACTGTTACAGTATATTTCTCTGTATTCCCAGGGTAACGTGAGTCTGACCGGTTAACTCTGGAGTCAAGCAGCAATGTCTGCTTTTCAGAAGCCAGATGGGCTTTTGGGGCTGCCTGGCAGGATTGCTGTGCCACAGTTGCTTTCCAAACAACTGTAATAGAAAGAAAATAAATGTTAGAAGAGCACGGGAAGCTTGACTTACTGCAATTCATTGCTTGTGTTCCTTAAAAGCAGAGGCTAAAAGGCCTAGCGACTGAGGGAACTGTGATACAGGATTTATTCTGACTAACTCTGCATCTCTAAGATGTAGTCCCTAAATCTGTAGCAGTCTGAGCTGTTCCAGAGGCAGAGTGAGCTGATTCAGCAACCAGCTTAATCCTGCATTTAAACTGAAGAGGGAATTTACTCGCAGTTATTGGTGAAATTAGGAGGAGCTGTACACTCCTCACTTCCTGAAGTGCCTAATTAAAAAGGGTGAAAGGGACATGTCTTAATTTTGTGACAGTAATAACATTTTGGCTTGTCTGGAAGACCAGCTCTGTGTTTGCCTTTCATCTGCATGCTCTGATCAATATCTGTGAGCCAGAGCAGTTACTCGAGTCTCTGCAGAAATCCCCTCTCACGCCTGATATTTCTGCTTCCAGCCTGGAAATTGAATTCCTCTCAGCACCTTTAATAACTGTATCTCAGTGCCTGCATGTGGGATGGGTGGGCTTTGCCTCTCTCCTTACAGCTCTGGGACTTCTCTTTTGTAGGCCGCCTTCCGCAGGATTTCCAACTTGTAGCTTTTGGATTTGAAAGCTCTGTTTAAATCCTCATTGGTTAATTCTCCATTTTTCAACTGGAGCCACAACTCCAAATTTTACTGTCGGAAACCGAGTTCTATATGACACCCTGTATGTCTGCAATACTTATTTTTTAAAAGAACGTACTGGCCAGGGATTTTGGGAATGTTTGGTTGTTTTTAGACTGAGAGAGAACCACAGAGTTGTTTTCGTGTAGCTGCAGCCCTGTTTAACGCCACGTGGAAAGTTCTGTTCTCCTGCAATCCACAGCATTTGCAGCAATTGTTTCAACTGTTAAAAAATCCTCAGAATTTTTTCTGAAAAGGTTCAAAGATTGAAGCAGAGAAAGCAAAAAAAGTCTATAGTGAAGGCATTAAGGCTTGTGTTGCAAAAAATATTTATAAGGAGAATACAGGAGCCGATATCAGTTCGGAAGACCAAAATTTGGCTTTAATCACGGAAGTTACAATTTATATTTGCCCGAGTTGACAAGAAATGTGTTTCAGTATTCCATTTTCATCTCTTTTTTTGCCAAGGGATTAGTTTAATTTGTACAATCATAGGTAGACTGCATCCATACCCATATTGCTGTCAGCTTACGTGCATAAAAGGTGGCCAAAAAAGCCCAAAACATGAATCACATATTTGCTCACTGTGATTTTGAGAGTAATCGTGACTTTTTCAGATGCTAAATTCAGATTCATAATTCAGGAAGCAAACATTTTTTCTCCACTTTTCCCCCCTCTATTATTGTTCCAAAATAAGTTCCCAATAATTTTTTATATCACACTTAGGTAAGTTTTCCCTGTAAGATTTAATAGATTAATTCCTTTCCCATGTAAAATTCCCAGTTATGGCCCCTTTATGCATTGGTGAAGTGATTGTTTCAGGAGACAGGCAAGAGTGCTTTAACTGAAATCAGCATCTTTAATTGGGAGTTATCGGGGGGGTTTTGAGAAAAAGTTTGCAAAAGTGTAATTTTGTCTAGATGGGGCCCCACTTTCATGAAGCAGAACAACTTGGGCAGTATTGCACAGTCTCAGCTGTGGATGGAGCTGCTCATTTACCTGGAGATTTCTAATAACTCCACCCTGCTGTTGTATTTATTCAGGCTAAGATGTACTGCAAAATGCTACTGAGAACTGCAGTACCAGATCTAAATTTAAACTTATCTAATGCAACCTGTTTTCCTTCTGCCTAATTTATCTGTGTGACTTAAAAATATCGTCCCATTTGCCCCTGCTAACGCTGCATTTTTTTAATTCCAAGTCAAACCAGCCCATGGGGGTTTATAGTCGTAATGCTTTGTTTGGATGTTGGTGCTAAAAATAAATTTAAAAGGGGAACAATAAAACAGTGGCACTGACTGTATTAAACTGAGTAATTTTAAAGAATGAATGCATAAGAAAGCTACTTATTCAAGGCCTTCCAGAAAATGAACTACTCAAATTTATTTCCCACGGTAAGAATCTTTGAGCAGTATCTTCTCAGCAGCTCAATTGAGAACACCAGAAAGGGAATTGGAATCCTTCCACTTATGAAAACTAAGGATGGTCTTATCACACAAGATGCTTTCTGTGGAATGCAATGTTTACCATAGATCATTTGAATTTTTCTCATCTGTGAACTATTTCATTGAAAATAAAAAAAAAAAAACCAACCCCAACGCTCAAGCAAATGCTTCGTTTTGGAAAGCCCCAGAAGGACAGAGGGAGCAGCCTCTGTTCTGGCCATCCCCCAGTGCTGTTCAATAAAACCAAACTGCCCTGAGAGCAGCAATCCCAGAGCTCTCCCAGCCCCAGCTCCAGTATCAGCAGTATCTAAAGCACTGGAAGTGTTACAAGTTTTAAACAGAGTTATCTGGGCTGTACATTCACATTCCGGCCCCTCGCTGCGTGGAGTCGGAATTCCTTAATTGATTCATCGTCTCCATAAAGAGAGCAGCTAATGAAGATTTTCTTATCTCGTGGAGCCAGTGCTTTTGAAAAAGAAGGATCCCAATTTGGTCTGTCCCGATGCTTTGAAGTTCCGAGTGGTGCTGGTGCTGCAGAGTGACAAACGGGATATTCGAGGTGACTACGGATCTTTTCCATTAGACTTGGAGGCATAAAAGAGGCCGGGATGAAGCAACAAGTAGGAGCTGCGACTTTAAAAATTGAGGGAAGGAGACAAATCAAATTTATGGCTTGGTTGAAAAAAAATAGTTTTTCCGTATTTTTAATCAAATGGATTTCATATCAGTACACTGCATAATCTGAGAATTAGTTCTCCCTTTTTACATCTACTTCCTGGAAACCCCTGATAACAGAGATATTTTTAGAGCACGGCATTCTCGAATTAGCAGATTTTTTAGAGTTCTGAAATTACATTTCGCAATTTGCTCAGGTATGAGAAAGATTTTACGGAAACAAACAGTGAAGATAAATCATTGAAAGTGAAATATTCTACAGTTACCTAATGTGGGAAAGATAATGATGCCATTCTTTTGTCAAAGGTGTGATTAGAAAAATCCCTTTTCCATTCTATCTCCTTTTTCATTAGCAAACCTACTTGCAAGGGTAGGGTGTATGTGCTCATAAATGCACAAATATCCAGCACAATTTTTGTTCTTCTTAAGGTAATTCTTAGATCCATTAAATTTTTATGACTGGTACACACACTGTGCCAGGTAATACATATTTATGAACAGTACACACAGCACCAAGTAATATGCAAAATATTCCACAATTATCTACAAGCCTTTAAATATCAAGTGGTAGAAGGCCATGGAACAGGCCAGCCTTGGATACTACAAATACTACTGATGGAAAATGTTAAAACATTCATCGCTTTGCAAAAACAAAACAAAAATGCCACTTCTGTGACCCCAGACACCAGAGCTGACCGGGAAATGGAGAGACTTTGCAAATAAGATTGTGTTCAACATCCTTTTCTTAACGCAAAAGAATTCCCATTCCTGGCCCCAGAGCCCTTGGAACCTGCTTGGAGAAATTCTGCAAACAGCTAAGCTTGTGTAAATGGCCTCTTTATATGCATTTAGTTACTTTAGGTAGTTGAGTCTACTGAAGAATGACCCGAGTGTGGAATTTGCATTAATACCCAGTTTATGACATACCCAGGTGTGCTGGGGGGCTGTGTTGCTTCCCTGCTGCTGTTCTTTTCTGCACAGAACTACATTTGTCAATGTTTTAATGGTTTGCATGACTCTAAAGGAGGACATCAGCTGGCTTCTTCTAGTCTGAGAACAAAAAATTGGTGGTCAAGGGACTCCAGACAATGCTGTGGAGCACATTCCTGCATGGATCCTGTTGTGTTGTACCATAACCACAGAAAACAAAACCAGTTCTCTTCATATCTCTCCGTTCACCTCTGTCTCTCCATCCCTCATTTTCTAGAGCAGGGAAAGGCAAAGTCTGGCTTCCAGACATGGGGTTGGGTGTGTTCTGATCTGCTGGCTCTCCCAGGCCACACAGAAACCTCTCCCTGGTTGTCCTGTTCTCCATTCCCCCTGTCCTGATCTGGAGTGTTACAAAGCATGGGATGAGGAAATCTCCTCTTTTTATCAGCTGCTCTAGCAAGCCTCTAAATTCCTTCCTCAGAAGATCCCAGAGCCTGAGATTTACCTTGGGACTTGTGTTGGATGGCTGGAGTCCTCCAGATGGAGACCTGGGAGCAGCTGCAGCACAGAGCAAGCAGCAAATGCTCAGGGCTGGATTGCCATGGAGGCTTGGGAAGCATTATCAAACATCATCGCCCTTGAGGTCCCCTTCCAACCTGGGAGCCTGTGCTTCTGTGATTTAGCTTCAGTTTTAAAAAGTGAGGCATGCATTGAGGGGCTTAATTTAGTTCCCATTAATTTTCTTTTTAACTCAATATCCTTTCAAGGCCACAAACCATATCCTGGGGATCAGGAGTGCTCCCTGGCTCGCTGGAATGATAGAGCAGGCGGCGTTGCTGAGGTAATAAATTGGAAATAAGTAATAATAAAAAACATGAGAACATCACGGTGCTTTTGAAAACAAGCAATATTTCATCTTTATTACATATATAACCATCCCTCGTACTTGATGTCATAGCTTAAATATTTCTTAATCAATTGGACAGGTGATCTTTATCTAGGTTACGTGGAGAACCCACGGAATGAGTTTGGAATGGTTAGCAGTTATCCCGGGGAATGGATGGGTAGGATGGAAATGGATGCAAAACAGCAGGAAATGTCATGCCTGTTTTTAGGAAGGGGAAAAAAGAAATATGGAAATTAAATGTCAGTCAGCTCACCTCTCACTCCTGGAAAAATACTGTAATAAGCAACCAAGAGAACTAATTGTAATCTCTTAAACAAAAAAAAAGAAAGGTCATTTAACAACAAATATATATTTATATGTGTGAGAAATGGGTTGTGCTGGGACCCCCCTGTGGTTGGTAGATACAAGTGGAGCAGCAGATGTCACCCATCTTAATTTCAGCAGGGCTTTCAGTGCTGCATTGCGAGTTGTAAGAAGGTCTGGTCTGCCAGAAGTTACCAGCAAAGGGGTGGAAAACTGGGCAATTGTACTTTGAGAAGGGTTAGCAGCAGCAGTTCCGTGCTGGGTGATTTGCATCCCATCCCAACAGGATGAGCCAACCAGCACTCCTGGAAGCTGTTTCTCCTGCTTTCACTTGCAGTGACTAAAAGGCGGCTGTTTGGAAGAAGTCAAATTTTGAGCAAAGCCATTGGCAATCTTAAAACAGCCCAGATTGCTGACCCCCCAAAAAAATCAATAAGCTGTTTTAGAAGTCAGTCTTTTCCAATATAAAAACCCAGACACATCAAGCTGTGCTCTCCATTCAGGTAAGGATGGAACGTGCAAAATGCCATAAATCCATTGCCAATATTTACTGTACTAACGCCTCAGTGCATGCCAGAAAAATCTGGTACTTTTTCATTTCTATCCTTATAAAATACTGAAAACTCTGTGTCTGGCCCTGTAATACTGCATTACATACTAAAACCTGTCTTCTGTACGTGGTTGCTGGGCACATGGTTTATAGAGAGGCAGGTTAGTAGAAACTCCTGCGCTTTCTGCTCTGTTGGCACTTAGTGACTCTTCCTCCCTGCTGCTCCTCAGTGCAGAAATACATCTCTGGCTTGTTCCTGGGAAGAATGTTTGCATGTATCCAAAGTTTTTCAGACTCCTTGGAGACCTGCTGCTACTTTTGATGGGAAGTTCTTACAGATGACGAGACAGAGCAGCTGCACTTGGCCACTCACAGGTTACATTTTGTTTTCTTGAGGTCAAGACGGTGGAGTATTGTTCCAAAAGCCACTGAAAATTGGCGTGCAGCGGCTGTAAACACACAGGTTCCAAGGCTTTGAGATTTAAATTTGCAGAAGACTCACAGAATGTTGTCCGTCTCTTTCAACTGCAGATCCTTAGGACAAAAATTATGTGCAATTTTTTCTTAATACATGAAAAATACGTGTATTTTAAAGACATGAAAGGGCTCTGAGTAAGCATATAATCATTAAATCTTCACAATGTACAAGGTTTAATGTGCACAACATTGAATACACCAAAGAATAATGCCATAATTATAGCTCCTGTAATAATTATGTTTTATTGTGGTTTCCTTACTTTTTATCCCACAGTTGGCATAAGCTTTTAAGCAGATGCCTTGGGTTTGCCCTTTGCAGCTTATAGGCAGATCACTGCTGTGTTGATTCTGCAGTCAGTCAGCTTTTCAGCAATCTCATTTTTCTTTTACCGTTTTGGCAGAGATGAAAAGCAAAGTTTTTAACCTTCCACTTTCCTGGTACTTACTCGACTGTTGGAAGCCAACTTTAAAGCTTAAATAGGAGCACAGGCGTATCCTCACGGCAACACATTATTTTTCTCCCCGGAGTTCTTGAAGCAACTGACTGAAGAATGAAATGCAGGCAGTGTGAAGACACAAATGAAGGACTAGAGTAAAATGTAATTTGAGTGGTGTCTTTTTTAATTAACAATTGCTTAGGCTCTGCAACACAGACCTTCCGACGGAAATTTGCCTGTAGACATGTTACAGATTTCCTATTATAGATAGAATATCTATGGAACACCTATAGATATATCCTGTAGACTATAGAGTATCTGTAGATAGATTCTATAAATATAACCTGTAGCGTTTTACAGTCTCTCTCTCTATATATATTTCTGTATATCCCTTCTATAGATGCAGAGTATATAGAGGTATATTCAATATGTATATAGAATTTATACTCTGGAATCAGAAGTTTGAACCTGTAGCCAGGCATGAAAAAAAGTTACGTAAACGTGGATTTCAGTTCTGGATCTTTGTGCTCTGAGGTGCTGGGAGCACTGGAATTTGTGATGAAAATATAATTATCCACAAGACCCATTGCAGAAATGGAGAAATGACTGAGGTCTTTACAAAGGTTCCTCCTAAAACACCTGATGCTTGTCTGGTATTGATTGTTCTGTTTGCCCACAGGTGCTTCTGGTTTCAGAATCGATGGGACAAAATTAACCCCACTGAGCACTGGGCACCAATGGAAGCTCCCAAAATCTCTGTGGGAATCCGATATGGGTTAGAGGAAGCCCCAGAGAGGTCCCTCCCTGTGAGAAGGGCCTCAGCTGAGCTGAGCTGAGTCCATCAGCTGCTGTTATCTCCAAATGAGCTGCAGGTGCTGCCACTTGCTCGGCTGGGGGAACAGAGGAACCCAGGGCTCAAAGGGTTTGGGGTGGCTGCTGGAGACAGGATTGAAGGCAGAGTTTCTGGTTTTTCTGGCTGTTTTGTGGCTGGAGGCAGCAAAGGAGCAAAATGTGGCTGTGAGGTCAGTGTTAAAGAAGGTAAAGGTCCTGCTTGAATTTATTTTATTTTATTTTATTTTGATGATGGCGTGAAGATTCACGGGCATAAGATGAAACTTGTGAGAGAAAAGGCATTAATTCTGCTGGTCAAGATTTGTCTCCTGAGGGTCAGGTGCTGCTTGGCTGTGGAGGCTGTGTTTGTGTGGCTGCAACCCAGAGCAGGGGAGTAGCTGCTGGTGTTCAAGCTGCACCAGTTTCCCCCGTCAGGTAATTCCAGTTGAACCACAAACATGCAGAGTTTTGTATTTGCTGGTACTGAGTTAAATGCTTGCAGAAAATAACAAGAATATGGAATTATGTGAAGAGTGTGTTGTGTTTCAGCAAATTTTTTATGACCTTCCTTTTCTTAAAATAAGCTCCTGGTTGAAAGGAGTCCCAAGGACCTGCTTTAAATCTACATTAAGTGGGTGAAATGTGGTTTAAAGCAGTACAGCGTGGAAATGCAGAGTTTGGGGGGTTGCTCATCCATCTTCACAGGTCATCTTAACATCATCCTTTATATTTCGCTGCTGGCTGCCAGAAGTGGGTGCCCTGGCAGTTTGTCCCAGGGCTGGGACACAAAACACAGCCTGAGCTGTGCATGCACAGAGTCCCTGCTGTGTCCCAGGCTGGAAGTGTGTACAGCAGGAAAGAGTGTTGGGTGGAAGAACAGGGTTTCAGGGGGCTCAGTAACTCTAATAAACCTCCAGCGGCTTTCTGTGGAAAGAGGAGAATTGTGTTATCTAGGAAAATGCTTTATATCGATGTTGTTCTTGCCGTAGAGATGACCAACAAATACTGTTTTGATACATCCTTGAGGCATCAGAGATGCAGCTTCTGAGTGACAAGAGAAATGTAGAAAAAAAATTTCCTTACTGAAGTGTTGGATTTTGGTGAAGAGGTTTTCCCTTTCTGTCTCCAGTGCTGTTGGAGTGAGGAGATTCTTTGAAGTGAGACAGTCCCTCTGCTGCTTTAGGAGGGAAAACAGTGCAGTGGTGCAGCCTCTGCTCTTGAGAGGTAACTCATGTTCTCTTCTCAAATATTCCTTTTCAGCTGCCACTCTGCACTGAAGAGTGAAAAACGAGGGAGGAAAAGGAATGTGTTACGTTTGTGACCTTTTGCGTGAAGTCATCTAAACCGAGCGGGCTGGAATTATCTCTAGAGCAATATTGTTAGGTCTTAAAGCTTGACTCTGACATGATCACAAACCCTGCCCTCGTGCAGACACTACTGGCTCATTTGTGGCACCGGGGAACAGAACTGAAAGTATTTACTTCAAAAACCTGGGCTGTTGAATGAGCTGAAGGAGGAACTTCAGTGCTTGAGTTGACAGAGGGATCAATCAAGAGGCAGCTCTGACACCTCTCCCGAGATGGATCTGTGTGTTTTAGGGGGATGTGTGCCCTCTCTCCTGCTCATTCTCATATGCAAGCACTCAATTAGACACGAGCTGTGCCATGGCTCCCCTTTTCCCTGTAGTCTCTCTGACTTTGCAGAGCGTGTGGAGCTGATGTGTAGGCTTGGATGGACTGAGGAACCGTGAGCCTGCACGTCTGTGAAATGTAATTGTGAGTTTTAGCTTTAAGTTACAATCCCTGGGTACCTGTTTGACTTCTTTTCTGGGTTGAATATTAACCACTTGAACAATGTGCTTTTACTGCCTTGAAACAAGGAAACTCTGAACTTATTTGCACCCTTTGCATGAAGATCCTTATCGAGAAATGAGACTTAAGAACTGCAAACCTGAAAGAAAGTTGTCTTTCTGTTCCTTTATTATTACTAATTTAGCAGGACTTGTTGCACATCGTCATTTTTCTGATTGTTTTGCATGATTCAGGAAGGGCTGCAGTATAACCAAATATGTATTTTATCTCCTAATTATTGGGTGAAGCATATATGGGAGAAAACAGGGCATTTACCTCCCCATCCTGTGTGACTCGTTCCTTATCTCCTGTTTGTTACCTCTGTTTTCAAGACTTCATTCTGCAGTTTGTGTATTGTTATTACTGCCCTCGTGGCTCTGGCTCTCATGAAACACTTAATTTTCCCTTCTTTGGTACCCTATTTTCATTTTAGGAGGTAAGAGGTTAATTTTCCCATTTCCTTTAGCAAGGTAGCCTGCAGGGTTTATTTGAGCATTGTTTCTATTTTCCATCATTCGAGTTCAGTTAACAACGGGATTAAAAACTTGGAAGTTAAAAATGTAGACGTCTGTCTAATTAAAGGAATTGGCTGTCGGGGCTGTATTTTTCTTTCTCATTAGCATTCTGTTCATTCTGTTTTCCTTCCCTATCTCCCTGTTCCCTACACACTCAGCTTGTAATAAAAGTTGATTCTTGAATGTAAAGAGCGTGTTAATGCACCTGGGAAAAACATGTACAGGAAGGAATTGGATTTGTTTCTATCTAACCTGGGTGAGATAGACTGGAATGTTCCAGTGTTTATCTTTACAGTAATAATCAAAGGCTCCTTTCAATGCTCATAAGGATTATTTAAGAAGAAAATTAAGTAAATGTATTTATTTGTTTGTTTTCAACAGAAAAACAGTCTCCTATTTTAAGTTTATACCCCTGCAGCCAAGTGATAAGGGCATTTTAATGTCTTCCTGCATCTATCTTTCCATTTTTATGTGTGGCAGGATTAGGGGAGAGCTGATGCTGCCGCTGCGTAAATGTGAGCAAGCAGAGATCCTCATTACAGGGCAAAGTGGATAAAAAGAGTCAGTAACTGAAGGTGATGGAACTGTTGTGTCTACTGGCCATTAACTGGGTAATAGAACCTCTCCTCCAGATGAGGGGAATCGCAGGGAGCAGCATTTTGCTGCGTTGCAGGAGCAAATCCCTAAAACCTCTGCAGCAGGAATGTCTGCAAGTGCGGAGATAAATACGTGGAGACAGATTGCAGCAGAGACTTTGGGGGCATCGGAGGTTTTCTGTCCTGGTCCAGCTCCTATTTGGAATTGCTTGCACGGGCAGGGTGTGGAGCACTCTGTTCCCAGCCCCGGGAACACGAGCTGGGCTGGCACCACGCACGCCTCTTCCCCAGCATTTGTGAGTTCTTTCTCCACGGAACTCAGCCGAGTGTTTCTTCAGCACTGAGAATAAAAATGCTCTGCAAAGCCTCTTGTAGCCATAAAAATCAAAGAAGCCACGCTGCATCTCCTGACGCTTCAGGGTTTCCTTGGCCTGCTCTATGGGCACAGTGTTTATGGATCATGCAGCAGATGCAAACAAGACAGGGTTGGGGATGCAGCCTCTCTATTGCTCTTCATTAGAGGGAGCGTGTGGTGCTTAAAGCTTCAGTGTTGGGAGGGAGTTGGAGTTCTTCACTTTTTATTTTACCTCTGGGACTATTTCTAAAGTAGAAGTTGCTGTCATTCCACTGGAGGACTGGCCAGATTTACTGCAGGAGCTTTGGCCTCCTGACTTCCTTAAGGTTTACAGCCAGAAGTCCTGAATATATTTCATTGCTCTAAGGCAAGGAAATTTGTGTCATTAGACTCAGAAGTCAAATATGCAGTAAGTCATACAAAAACACCTGGGTCTTGATTTCAAGTGATTTAAAAATCAGCAGAGTTGAGAGGGTACCTGTGTGCCCAGATTTGGCAACACCACCCACGTTGAAAGCATAAAAATCTGTATGGTCCTTTAGTCTCGTGTCATTTACACTTGAGTTGGCCCCTGAAGTGTTCTTGATGAGCTGGAGACAAGGGCTGTAATGGGGTTTCAAGCAGGACATACAAAAGGATCCCAAAAAAGAGCTTTACTTCGGGATGTCTAAAGCCTCTGTTCTCGACACTCTATTTTAAAAGATGCTGATGTTCATGTGGAGGTTTCACAGATTTTACTGTAGGTAGTGCTACTTTGCCTGGGACTGGGATCATCAAATGCTTAGGTGCAGGCATAATTCTTTTTATCTTCTCAGTTTCTTACATAAACCTTCTCATAACTTTGCTTTCCACCTTTTGGAATTCCGTCGCTTTGCTACACGACAGCTTTGTGTATGTTTGGCTCATTAATTGAAAGGAAGTATTTCTCCTTTTATTTCTGAAAAGTTTTCCAGTTGTATTTTTTTTGACTAGTAATGTACCCCTAACTTAAAAGATAAAGTGCTATTGTTAGACCAGTATTTTCCAGTAGTTTACTGTGCTGTTTCACACACTGTTGACAGAAAATCATGTTTGAGCAGAAACCACAACAGAAAATGCTGCTGTGACGTTACACAGTTTTTTCATTCCCTGGTTTCCGGTGTTTGGCTTCATGTGTTTGTTCAACATTTGGTTGAATGAATCCAACCTGGCTTTGACTTGGTGCCTGTTGGTGATAGAAATAAGGAGTGGCTTCTTCCTTTTAAATTTCTGCTTGTTTCTTCTCTTTAACCAGTGGTTTTTATGTTTTATTGTCGCTAACTTGAAGTTCTTGGAAGTGTTTGCAGTGTGGACGTTAAAAGGACATTAAAAAAAGTAAATCTGTGATTGACTGGCTTGAAGTTTCTGCTGCTGAATCACTGTCAGTAATAACCAGGATTTTGTGGAGTCCGTGTGTTTGTTACTGAGTGCATCTGTACCCAGTACGAGGGCATTTGCTGAAGGAAGTTGTGCAATTCCACGAGTTACTGGGATTCTGGGGTTCAGAATGCAATGCTCACCTGCCTGGAGATGTTAAAGCAGTTGAACATCAGTGCTTTGCCTGAGGTTGTAACCAAATGCCCGATAGTCAAACTGAAATGCAAGGGGAAGTAAAGAGTATTAAGGTTTAGCACTTACATAATCTTGTACGCCTTTTGAGTGCCAGAGGTATTAACTATTTAAACCTCTAGATAAAATTTTTCTGCATAAAAAGAAACGTATACAGGTGCATCCTTTTTCTCCCTTGGCAAAACGTACAGACGGAAAGGCTGAACACACCAACCTGGATGTACGTGGCTGCAGGCCCTGTGCTCAATTTCTGCTGCACAGCAGTAGTGTGTGAGGAGAAATGACCCCACAAAATCCCTGTTTTGATGTAGACAGCAAACCTAAGACACTGTGTAATAGCCCTGTATGATGAATCTGCAGCAGTAACACAAATGCTGGTCTTGGCAAACTGCAGTGCTGTACGCAGATAGTGTTTGCTGTTGTATCGATCCGTGCCTCTAAATCTTTAATTATCTTTCATAGTAAAACTTGTCTAAATAAATTGCTGTAGTGCTGCTGCTCTTTGGCAGCAGCAGAGGTTGATGCTTGGGTCAGTGGCCACTTTTTACCATATCCTTTCTCTTTGTTTAAAGATTTGGTGCCATTAAAAGGAAGGGTAATAGATCTAAAAACTAATGGGCTACCAGACTGTTAGTCCTGAGGTACAAGATTCCTTACTACAAGTTATATCTTGTACAGCTTTTCCTGTCCCTTGGAGGGTTTATTATCACCTGAAGGAGCTGAGTGGCCAGGTTGGTGCTGTTCCTCTTGCTTGTAGAGCAAGTGTGGTGCACCTGGATATTTATTTTGCTGTTTCTAAGCTGGAGATATATTTTTCTGGCACTAAAAGGAAACCAAAGCCTTTGGTTCATACAATAAGAAGTAGCCGCTGCGGGTACTGGCCTCTTGAGGTCTTCCACCTGTGGATTTCATCTTCAGTGATGAAAATCAGCTGCCATTAGGTTGGTTGGTTACAGACAGCAGCTGCCACTGCTCTGTGTACTCTGGATATTAGTTTTAAATACACTCATGTGCATGTATTTTGCTGCTGAAGGACCTTTTTCATCTAAGAAAACTGAGCAAATACATTGATCCAGCCAAGATTTGGTATTTTATTTCCAAATGGTGTGGCTATTTCAGTTGCTGTGATACAGATTTCTGAGTCCCTGAGACTAGGTGTTCTCATACCTAGCTGTGCCAAATCTTATTCTCAGCTATACCTATGTGAAAATGGAGACGGTTCTGAATGAGATATGTGTGAATTCAGGAATTAAAAAGGCAGGGATGGTGCTGGGGCAGATCCAGGAACATTAATAAAGGAAAGTTGGGAGCATTTAAGTAGGCACAGCTGTGGCATGTCTAAATATATGTGTTAAATATGCTGTTAAGAGGTCGAAGTTTCCTTTGTCATTGTTGCATGATCAATTATCCCTTCAGGGCATCGCCCTGTGACAGGGCCGTGCTGCTGCTAATTTGTTTTATAGTTAGTGCAGTTCACAGCCATGGCTTATGTACTCAGAATAAAAACAAATGTGTCTCAGTGAAGTAATGGTATGAATATCCAATATTCAACAGGAAACCCTTCCACACTTCACCACAAAGCACTAGAGCACATACCATTATGCTGACATGTTTTATCAGAAATGAAGATATAATTTAATAACACAAGTTTTCCTTCCACAGCAAAGGAAAGGGGAACAAATCAGCGTTTAAAAAAACCCACAGCACCTTGAATAATCAATTCAGGAGAACTATCATAAAGTGGAGCAATATTCATGTCTGTCTCTGAAAATTGAACTATAAAATCCCAAATGATTACAAATAGTCTTTGTGCTCGCTGTCAGTGAAGTCAGCCAGCTGTGTAGATCAACAACCCATGGTACTTTTTAACTGCAATGTTTTGTTTAAATAACCCATTTGTATTAAAAAAAAAATTTCCACTATTCTTCCTCCCCGTGGTTGCCAGCAATGTCCATAGCAACAGCTGGTGACGGCACGAGTGGAGTTCAATGTGTTGATTATACCATAAACTGGAGAGGGAAGAAAAATAGACACCCTGCTTACAAATATCTTGAATGCTGTAAGAGTTTTATAAGAAGAGGAGGCTGGAGAAAATTGACTTATTTTATTCTGAGTCTTCGCTTTCTGCTATTGACTGAGACGTGTGTTTTGTCTTGAAAGTCTGGGGGGTTTTTTTCCTATTAGCCTGAGAAGTGCTGCTGCAGGCGTAGCACATCCAGCCACACCTCGGTGTGGTTCAGCAAGATAACGCCCAGAAGCTGGGATTTAAGCACCTTCAAGTTCTTATATCAGCTGCACTAACTCTTGCTGCTTAAAATGTAATAATAATTAAAAAAAAAAAACCCAAACAAACAAAACCAAAGGAGCAAAGTTGTATGATAATAATTAAGCTGCATTAAGTAAGGATTGAAGCTGCTGAAAACCTGGGGAGGAAAAAAAAAAGTTTTAACATCAATAGTGCACTTACAAATATTGTTCCTTAGCTTGCTGCTGTAATTCCTTGCCTCTGGACTGGCAGCATTGTCTCTCCCTGTAAACATCTCTCTCGTGATCAATTATACTGTGATTATCTTGGGCTTTGTTTTGTGGGGTTTTTAGTCTCTAGATAAGTAATTGCTTGATATGGGCGTGATTTAAAAATATACATTTGGGATAATTCATCTGAGGATCTTTTCTGGGAGCTTCTATCTCCAAAGACCAAAAATAAGCTTTCTGAGGGCGAGCTGCTAAGATTTTTATAACAAGACTCAATATTTGGCGATTCTGCTTAAATCCGAGGTCCTTTTTTGTAACAGTCCTGTACCTACGTGAAGATGCTTGTGATGGGTCGAGTGGGTTTTTTTTGTTTTGAGTATTCTCCTGCACGTCACATTCTCTGGATGAGTCTTTGGATCAGATGGGTGGCAGAGGAGGGGAGTGGATGGTTCTGATACCGTTTTGGTGCTGTTTTGATTCTTCTTGGCTTACCCACACATTTAAATCTAATAGCTAGGACTGAGTGGAGGCCATGCTGGGTGAGAAACATGGTTATTTCTTAGATTTCCCAGTGATACTGCTGTTTGCACACCCCCTCGTGAGGTTTGCCTGTTGCTCAGTCACTTATTCTTTCTCAAATACGATGTTTTGAGCTTGTTCACTGAACTGCAAACCTCGGTCTTGTGGAGAGGCTTGAACAGGTCTCCTGCATTTGTAATTCTGATTCTGTCTTTCGGAGTCTTTGGGACTTTATCAGCAGATTTAGTAAGTGAAATCTATATTCAGTCAACAAACACCAATGAAAATATTAAGCCAGGCCAAAGACAGACTCTGTGGGTTTCTACCTGATCTCGCTTTCCAGTCAGGTAGAGGATCACTGATGATTTGTCAAGTGCAGTTTTCCTTCCACTTCCTTTCTGGCCTTCCACTTGCTTTACACAGAACAGATTTAGTGTAATGTGTTCATGAGGAAGCACAGGGAGTGATGCCTACAGCCTTATTAAACCAAGACCTTGCAAGCCCCAAAACCAGAGAATAGGGAAACCAAGCATAAAACGTGGAAATTCTGCTGTTGCTCTCAATTCCTCCTGGAAATACCTCTGCTAAACCCATCAATAGCTGCTTGTCCTTCATTTCATGATGGTGTTTGTCCTCTGCCTGGCCATTAGGACTGTCTTGGTTATTCTCGTGGGACCCTGGGATGCTTTCATGACTAGAAATCCCAGTCACTTCCCAGAAACACACGTCGTGCCCTGACATAGCTAGAGAAGCTATATGTGAACGGCCCTGATTGTAAACTCAGTGTAGTTGTACTTAATATTCAGTGCCTGTGTAAGTATAAAAGTTTTATTAATAGATGGTTGATTTGCAGTTACAACATACCTGGAACCTGAGTAATATCCCACGAAACTGCCACCCAACCACAGCTCCTGGTGCTCTGTCCCTGTGGAGGTGCTGCTCTGTAGCACATACACAAATATTTTTCCCTGTGATTGAGTCCTGAGAAACACAGGCTGTTTGTGGGAGACACGTATTTAAATAACTTTGATTAATAATTCCCCCTCAGCACTGGGAGACGCGAGGGCGGTGAAATGCTGGCTGGGTTAAGCCGTCCATGCACAGGGATCCCCTGGAACAGCTGTGTGTGCAACTGCAGCAGATCCCTGCTTTTCCAAGAGGGAAAGCCCATGGGGGAAGTCTTGCAGTAATTATTTTGTTATTACTCCATAATCTCTCCCATCACTTTTACTCCGTGGCGTCTCGGGCGTGAGGAGATCGGGCTTTGCTGTGTAGTGTGGACAAAAGTTTCTGAAAGGGAAACAGAGGCTCTCCAGTAAAAAAATATCTGGTAGAGAGGGATTGATAATCGTATTAGCTGGAGGTAATATTGGAAAAGAGGCTTTATGAAGGCCTTTGTACTAAAATATTGCACGCTGGCTCAGGAGCAGATGGTGCCTTCTGAGAGAGAGCCTAATCAGGTTACTCTGATTTTCATTTTATGTTTTTATAACCCAGTATTATCTACTTTTTGTGTAATCTGGTAGACTAATAACATAACAAATATCTAACTTTGGGGAATTATCCACTTGTAGAGTAGATTTTGGTATTTTCGCATAAAAACATTATTAATCTAAATCCACCTATTTGAGATACTGAAGGATTCATTCGCAGCATTAACTCCAAAACCTGTCTCTTTT
Organism: Mohoua ochrocephala; assembly: GCA_013398855.1. Classification (NCBI taxonomy): domain Eukaryota; kingdom Metazoa; phylum Chordata; class Aves; order Passeriformes; family Acanthizidae; genus Mohoua; species Mohoua ochrocephala. The sequence goes on along the minus strand of VZTA01009190.1, from coordinate 244,753 downwards.
AGGCCGTAAGAATGGTATCTCCTTTGAAAAATTATCTTTCCTTGTAAAAGTCTGATTCATGTTCCATTGATTTTAACAAAAGAATTCCCATAAGCTTTAGATCAAGCTTCGAGATTATTTGCAGCAGAGTTTATAGTATTTGGACAACTTGAAAAGGTGTAATTAAAAATTCCGGGGTTGTAGAATGGTTTGGGTTGGAAGGGACCATAAAGATGATCTATTTCCTGTGCCATGGGTAGGGATGCTTTACTTTCGACCAGGTATCCAAGTGCTCAATTCTGCTGCAGTGAGTGGAAGTGAGGAAACCTCAGAAGGTGCTGTTGTGTGTTCTGATGTTTAGAATAATGGGCTGCATGATTTGTGTCCATCACTGCTGCCTTTTCCCATCCCCTCAGTCCATAACTTTTGATTAAACAGCATCCCCTAAACACACTTTGTCATCAAAGGCCCCCCTCGCCTTTGCTTTGGGATCCATCTGGTTCAGTCTCCATCTGCTTTTGTGGAGAAGGTGCCACTGAGCTGGTTTTGGACATGATAACCCTGGATCCTCTGTTACAACCTCCTCCCGCTGCCAGCCCTGGCCACTGCTGTTCCCTACAGGCTTCTGCTGGGCTCCGGAGAAATCCCAGAAATTCTTCTATTAAAACATGTGCTTTAAAATGTTCCTTTCCTCCACTTAAGAAATCCCAGAGGATCAGCCTGCTTAGTTTGCTTGCTGGTTGCTCCTGTCTCGAGAATGTTAGATTGAGTTAAGTTCGATACTGCTTTAAAAAAAGCAATATTTATATCTTTCATGAATCCCGCGCTGGGTATGAATTACTGACAGGTCCACTCCATCTGCTGCAGTCATCTTCATCAAATGTGCTGCTAAACTGAGCACCCAGGAATCAGATTTTCCTTGGAACACCAGAGTGGTGCTGTCAGAATTTTAAAGTTATATCAGACAATGAAAACAAACAATAAGCCCAGGAAAACACATTAAGCCGATTTTTGGGCGCTCCGTGCAGCTGTTCTGCAGAAAGTGGCTGCAGCCCTGGTAAGGGCTGGGGCCTGGAGCTTCAGATGGTTTCGAAATGTTGGAATTAATGAGTCCTTAAAATGTGACTGATTGATTTTCCTGATGCACGAGGCTCACGCGTGATCTAAATAAAAGTCCCAGGCTCCGCAGCCGGGGAGGGCTCCTGGCTGGCTCCGTACCTGCCTGCACTTAATGAACTCAGGACATTCCATTTTTCACACAACTATTAAGATATCAATAACTCATTTGGGGAGTTTTAATCTAACTTTGACCGTGTAATTGATGACCCCTAAGAGTTGCCTTGAGGAGTTGCATTATCTTCTAACTCTTTTTTTTTTTTTTTAAATACAAATTAATATCAAACTTTTAAGCTTCTGTAGATTAATTTCCAAAATTTACTTACTTTTCTCTCACAAATGTTACATTTTGCTCACACTCCAGTAAACATTTGTACATCAAAATGAAAAAGCCCCACTTCATTTTCAACAATTTCCTTCATAAATACATTCTCATTTCCTTTGCTCTTGATTATTATATAATGAGCTTAATGGTTTAAGTGTCAATTTTTTCAGCCAATTTAATGCAGATAGCAACAGTGTCCATCTCAGCAGTATTCAAGGATCACCTTTAAAACTCTGGGTGCAGTTTTACCTGGAATCGAAGCAGCCTGAAATATATTTCAGTATTTTCAAAGATTCTTTCTAATGCTGCTTTCTTTAGAATTAAAGTAGAAATGAGTATAAATGTAATCGTCTTGTAATATTCAATTATTAGCACTGCACTGGAATTTTATCTTTATTTGCTCTATCAAATGTCTTATTAATTGTATTTTATGTCCCCACTCCGTAAATCTATCACAGTTTCTTTGATTAATTTTCTAAATCAATTAAATTAGTACAGTCTCATTGAATAAACCAAAAAAAACCACTGCAATTTTTAAAAAGTAGTTTTTATAATAAAAATTGCCAAAGAAGATGTTGTAAACAGGCTCTTTAAGTGATGTGTGATGACTGATTTCAGAGCTGAACATTTAGCTGCATTTTTTGGCAGCTTTTTTTTTTATTGGTGTCTGGAGCAGAAGTCTGAGGAGCAGCTGAGGGAGCTGGGGGGGCTCAGCCTGGAGAAAAGGAGGCTCAGGGGGACCTTTTCATTCTCTGCAGCTCCCTGTCAGGACAAGAAGAAACGGCCTAAAGTTGCACCAGGGAAGATTTAGGTCATAAATTAGGGAAAATTTCTTCACCAAAAGGATTCTCAAGCACTGGCACGGCTGCCCAGGGCAGTGGTGGAGTCCTCATCCTGAGAGGGATTTAAAGCCATGTACATGTGGCACTTGGGGACATGGTTCAGTGGTGACCATGGCAGTGCTGGACTCCGTGATCTTAAAGATCTTTTCCAGCCTAAGTGGCTCTCTGATTCCATGATAGCTTTACAGAAGTTCGGGGTTCTTTGTATCCACATCAGCAAATTGAAGCGTTCTGAATGAAATGCCTGGCTTTGAACGCGGCCGTGTTCTCACTGTAATTTCTTATGCACTCCCTATGTATAAAGCTCAGTATGCTGCACTAGGAATGTGTCATTTCCACTGTTCCTTTCAATGCTTTTTCACAGCAAAATAGCTGTTTATTATTAAGGGTAACCACCCCATGCCAAAACAGGAGGATGGAATGCAGGGGTGTTTATTATTGACTGATTAGTGCACAAATGCTTTGATTCTTTTTGAGCCTATTGATGTGTGAACTTGTTCCTTCCAGTGTAATAGTTTTATAAGTTGTTTCACCCTCATGCTCAGTGATATGTCTAATAGCACAGCTGAACTCAGCGTGGCTTCTCATCGAGTATTAGAAGTGAAGGGAGTTTATTCCTCCCAGCCTTACGCTCAGATTTCCAAGCCTGTGCCTGTCCCAGGCTGCAGCAGGTCAGCTCTTTGCTCCACAGGCTTTCCCTGGAACTTTACATTTGCTTTTATCTTGCCTGGTTTTTGAGCTTCCTGTGTCCTGTTCAGTCAAACCCTTGAATATTTACATGTTTTCTCTAGGTTAATCCTTTTATAGTCAAGAAAAGGGCATCTAATCCACGTGAGAAGTAAAGTAGCCAAGTGGGTAATGCTGCCTGTGAGGGAGTTCACAGGAACCTTGGTTATGCAACAGCCCTAAGAACAGACTTGTATTAGACAATGACATTTATGACTCCTTCAGGCCCACACCAGTTACCTACAGGGTTCTGCTGTCCTGCCTGCCTTGGGATGAATGGAAACCCTTCCCTGCCTATCCACACTCAGATCATCTCTGTTACAGCCCATGGTCCTGCCTGTGACAATGGGATAATCGACGGTGCAGTTAAGTGTAGAAAGTTTACCTTTGGAGGTTCTGCTGCCTTTGATTTTTACTTTCTCATTTCGATGAACTGTGTGTTATTCCTTGAGTGTCACTTTTTAATAGGCTGCCTTTCAGTTGTTGAGAAGGTTTTCAATAAATCTGGCTTTGCAGCACCCTGATGATTGCCAGCACTGTCGTCACCCCACAAAGATGCAGTTTGCAGCCTGGCGGTCGCTGGTGTCATTTGCTGTTTCTTGCATAACTTTGTATTGCCATTTAAACTGTCCCAGTTTCACGTGTTGTAGCTTTTTCTGTGTGTCACCATAAACATCTTACATGATCTAAACAGAGAAAAGGCTGAGAGACATCTGAGGTCTTTATTTCCTGTATATTTGAAATGGGGCTGGTTTAGATTTCGCAACATCTTGATTTATATGACCAGTGAATATCATATCAGGTCTGAAGTGTTGTATGGGTTTTTGCCTGGTGGATAACATTCTTCCGATGGTTTCAGTGTGATCTTTCTCTTCCCTAAACAGAGCCATCACTCTGGAGAACCAGCTGGTGATCCTGGGGACGTCGGTGACGGATGCAGGAGGTTACTATGTCCAGGCAGTCAACGAAAAGAACGGGGAGAACAAGACCAGTCCCTTTATTCACCTCAGTGTAGCACGTGAGTATCCAAATTGTGGAGAATGTGCTGTCACACTGAGGCTGCAGACAGGATTCACAAAGGCTGCCCTAATAAAAAGAGCCTTGCTAACAAAGGATTGGGCCTTTAAAGGAGGTCAACGTTTCCTTCTTGGTTTGGAGCACACTGAGCTCCTTGTGCAAAAGAGGGACCTAAGAGAGGAGATGCCCTCCACAAATCACCCTCAAAGCCCTTTGTCTGGTGTTTTACTTTGTGCAAGGCAGGTACATGATGATATCCCTCACTGTTTATTGTGAAGTTGTGATTATAATTTCTTTTTAATGCAGGTGTTTATAATGTGTTGTTTTCCATTGTGCCTAAGTAAACAAGTCATCCTTCCGAGTGCAAATTTATTTATGACTCTATTCCCAGTTTATGGCATTATTTTTACCTGGAGTTATCACAGAGTCCCAGGGAACATGCATTTCATTGTTATTACTTATTATTTTACATTGCACAGGTTGTGTTAACACCACCACTAGAGAGATACTCCATGGGTGGGTTTTGCAGCAGAGCCCTGGGGTCAGGGGGATGGCTGCGCGCTGGCTCCGCCGAGGTGTTCATTCAGCAGAAACGGGAGCGTGCAAACTCTTGTAAGACATCCAGTAAACCTGTTCGTATGAAAAATTAATGCTCTAAACATGTGGAATGGCTTGAATCCTTGTACGAGGCACTTGATAAAGGTATTGTTTATGTAGCAGTGAGAAGAGGGAGTGTTCAGTGCTGTGGGAATGGGGAGGTTCCTCGTTTTGCTTGTGGAGACAGGGAAGAGGTGATGGAGTAAATCGCTGATGGCAGTGGCAGCCCTTATAATTTGGGCTTCTAAAAGATGCAGGACTCAGCTCTAGATCAGTGGCATGATGAGATGCCACAGATCTCCTGATCTTGAGTGCCAGTAGATTTGGGACAATCCCTGTTGGCTCATTTCCTTACAGTAGCAAATCTTGGGAGTCTGGGTTTCTGGGCAGGAAATCTGGGAAATTGCTTTTGGAACTATGCTTGTGTTTGTCAGAAGTTCATCCAGAACATTCCAGACCTGCGAAACATTTAATTTCTAAGAAAAAGTGACTTTCCTGCTAAAATTCCTAGTTGGATTTCAAGGAAAGCTGTTCTTAGACAAACACTGGAAGTCCTGGTAGCGGGGCTGGGATCACTGGGGGCAGCAGCTGGATGGTTTGACAGGCAGCAGGAGAGACAAACCTCTGTTTTCTTCCAGACAAGTATCTAAACTAAATGAACTGCTCAGGGGTTTTCTGTGTATCTTTCTGAAGTGGAAATAATATTCCAAATCCACTTGTGAATTCTGGCTGTACTGTGGCATGTAGATTGTAAACATTATTATTTCTGACAGTATGAAGAGGTTTGCTAACACTCTAGTAATTTCATTTTTAAAGCAAATTTGTGTTGTTTGTATTATGTGACCAATAGCATACTTCCCACTTTAATTTCATGTCTTAATTAATGCTAGAAATAGTCTGTGATCGTGCATGCATAACAAGTGCTATGCAAAGCAGAAGGTAATATGGGCATATGGAAAAGAAAACACTCCAAAATGTTCACAGACTTGATACCGTGAATGCAAAGTCTGCCTGGAATGTGGCAAATAGGAAAGATAAAATGGATAAAAAAAAATGAAGGATGAGACAAGATGGAAAGCCAAAAATGGATTTGCTTTTAGAATTAATGCCAGCCAATGAGGTTTTCAAACTGACACCTTGATGCCCAGGGTTATTAAGGCTGTGTGTGTGTGTTGAAGGCAGGCACTGGCCGTAAGGCATTGGGGTCTGTAAGGAAAATTGGATTAACGTGGTCGTTCTGAACTTTGATCTGGGGAGGAAACTTATGTGATACATTACATAGAAATGAATAAACATTTTTGGTCCAGTAACGGAAAAAAAATCAAGCAAAAATATAGTCTTGAAGCAACATACAGAGAATGGTGGCAGAAAAATGACATATTTTGGAAGAGTCATAAAGAATTCAAGCAAGAGGTTGGAAACAGATTGTTAAAGGTAACACAGATGAGGAAGATACTGCATTGGCTTGTCACTGTCTGAGTCTTATGGGATGTCAGGAGTGACGACACTGGTAATTTTCCATTAGGACATGTATAAAATTTAAAAACAGTTTAATCAAAATCCAATAAACCCCAAGGAAAGCGGAATAGCCAATCTCTGTGCAAGTAGATTATATATTAATTATTGAGTACAACCTTGCTGCATGACTCAGCGTGCACACTGCCACTGTTATTGAGGGCAGAAGGAAAAAAAACCCTATAGATAATTCCCAGGGCAGCCATTCTCTGAGAACAGTGTTAGATATGCACAGCTCGTTATTCCTTGAAGGAGACCGGTGTCAGATTTGCTTCAGCCTGTAAGAAAAGCATATTTGCAGAATCATTCTAACAGCTGAGAAAGCTGTAAGCTGTCCTGTTCTGCTCCAAAGTACAAGACTGACAGCAGGAGAAAGGTCTGGCTCTGAGCTGAGCAGAAGATGAGTTACAGGGCCTTATATTGCAGATTAAAGTCATCTGTTGAATTGTGGCTGAAGGTAAATGGAGCTTGAGCATCGCCTGGAAAATACACGGAACTGTCCTTCAATTAATAACCGTATTTGATACGTGTGGTGTAAAGAGATTAGAGGATGTTGAACATGTTTCAAAAACAGCCTAAAAGCCCCAATCACATTGAATTCTCTAGTGGGACTCTGAGTATTAATAGCAGAGACATTTTGTTTCTTGTCAGTCTAAACTGCAGCTCACTGAGTCCAACACTGTGAAGTCTCACACCCACCCATCGCCCCTGATTGCAAACATGCGGGGAAGTTGGGAAGCAGCTCCCAGAGAAAGCCTGCAGGCTTGTCAGAGTTGCCTTGGCTGTGCTTGGGTTTGCTTTTCTCCATGTTCTGAGGTTGGCCACACACGGCAATGAAGGCAGCAGAGTGCCAGGGCTTAGGGGAGCGCTCAGCTCTTGGGGACATTCGGGTGTTTCGGGTACACGCCCCGTCCCCATCGCCGCGCCAGCGCAGTCCTTACACACCCTTGCAGCAAAGGCACTAAAGATTTATTTCCCAGTGGATCTGGTCACTCTGTGAGCAGATCCAAATATTGAGCAGTGTTTTTCCTCAACAGCTGAGTCCCCAGCTTGGCCAAACACCCGTGTTCTCCATGCCTGCCCTAAACCCGCGTGTCTGAATGTGACATGGCGTGAGGCCCACCCAGCTATGCTTGAGAACCACGGTTGTTTCTTTCAAGTGGACTCGTTTCCACTGATTTCAGGAGGATTAGATCATCTCTGAGGTGACAGGCTCTGGGGAAATAAAAATTATGTCCAACAGGCAGCATATTGGGAATAACGTCACATCTGAAATTAGTGTGAGATGTCATAAATTAGTCCTAAATTTAAAATGTCTTAAAATGAGTTGAACTGTGTACTACACTAATGAAAATCCTGCCACTTTTTTTTTTTTTTTTCTTTTTAACCATATGTCAAAGCTTTCATGTAAATAACACAAAATTTTGGCTTGGAAAATCGGAAAGTCTGAAAGTCGAGAGCTTGGCAGTGGAAATAGTAACAACACTCACTTTGGGTTTTAACTCAAATTACTCACTCGCTCCTTGTTGAGAATTCAGTTTTACTGCTTGGGAGGGTTTCAGTATTAATTCCATTGCTGGGACTTCCTAACTTGATTGGAGTGGTGTGAGAATTAATCTGTCTCGGGGTTGGTACAAGCTTTTTGGGATGTAAATACTGCTCCTCAATAATAACAGTTGGAAAATCCTGAATGCTTTTTTCCCGTCTCCATCTATTGAGCAATAGGTTTGATGATGGTATCGTAAATGGATCCTTAATTCTTTAGGCCTTTTCTTTCCTGTGCCCATTCTCCCACAGCCAGACGTACCCTGCAGCACAGATGGTCAGGTCTATTCCTAAGGATTGTGGCTTGTCAGGGAATAAAGTGACATTCTTTGATCTTACCAGTGTTGGCAGGGCACCTGAAGATTGAAGTGTTCATTCAAGTAAGGCCCTCATAAAACCCTTACTTCCTTGAAGGCCATTCTCAGTGTAACAGCTAAATATCTCTGAAACTGCAGCACAACTCTTCTGGTTGTAGTATGGAACTTAAAAACAAACAAACAAAATCCAACCAAACAAAACTCAAACCCCCAAATCTCCAAAAGTAATGATAAAAAACCCCCATGAACCAAAACCCCCCAGAAACACCCAAGCAAACAAAAAAAATTAGTACGTGGTACTTTGCTGTTGGCTGTGCTACTTTTGCATGAAGGTTTTTTGAGGGTAAAGGGGGGAGCAGGGATGTTTAGAGCTTCTTAATGAAACCATGAGGGATTTTAGTATGTAAGTCAAGAGTTTAAGTGGGTTTACTAGAAGTGGGGGAAAAAGGAAAGATTCATAGGGAGCTTTTTATTGCTGTGAGGAGCTGGCTGAGCTATTCCCCGCAGGATACTCAATCCACGTCCTTCCACTTTATGATGTGACACCGTGGCCAGACTCTGGAGCCACTTGGGAAGAAGTTGGCAAAGCCCTGGTGAGATATTTCCATTATTGACTTCAGCGCATCGCCTCATGTGAGCGCCGGTGACCCACTCCTGGAAACTTTTAAGGGTGGGTTTGGCTTTTTCTGAGTCCGGTTGAAGCATTTTATGAAAAATGTGGGCCTCGGTAAAGGATGAAAATGGCTGGTTTGCAGGAGGTGGGTGTGTGTAAGCTGTTGTGACAGTTTAGATGCTCCTGCTTCAATTGGTTTTGCGGCGCTAATCGTCCGGAACTGCAATTCAGGGCCTTGCTCCTGCACCTCCTTGTTAAGCTGTGAAATATTGAGATGCATGTCGCTCCAATAGATTTATTAGTAAATTAGATAGTCCCCAGACCTATTGGTAACACCAGGAGATACAGAGTGTTCTGCAGCCTGATGTCATTTTCTGATGCAGGCTTTGTGAAAACAGAAAACAAGATTGATGAAAATTTTAAAAACCTTGCCAGGCAGCATTTCTGAAGAGTCAAAGATAATAAAGCCAATTATCATTTAACGAAGATAAATTTTTCCCTTGGGCACTGGCAATGCTTTAAAAAAAAATAAAATAGTAGGGAAAGAAAAAAAGTTGGGGACTGAAAATTAAACTCCTGGCTTGGTTGCATTGCAATTAATTTAAAGTATGAGGGTGTCATGTTGTTCTGCCCACCTTCCGCTTGCAACCAGAAGAATTTTATTCTGTTGTGGCAGACGTTGACATGAGGCTAAATAGACCCTGTTTGTCCCTGCATGGTGCCTATTTTGTTCTTCAACTTAATGTATCTAAGCCATAAATTTTACAGAAGGCAAAAGTCCCCTTTCAGGCTCACAGGGACTGAATTTACCTCAAAGTTCTTGTTTGGTTGGTTTTCTGCCTATAAAGGAAAGCTCTCCTGATTGTACAGGACATCTAGGTCACTTTCAGTGTCTGCAAGAATGAAATATTCTTTATGTTGTCAGGAAAGGAAGAGGTTGGGGGGAAAGTGCCCCATTACCTGTCGGTGTGTTTGATAGGATGTTCCTCTTGACATCCTTCTGTCAGGTGTGGTAAGAAGATAAGTTTTCAGAAGACTCTGAGCAGACATTTTCCTCTCTGGAAGAGAGCGTTTCACTAACATGATTTTTCATATTAACCATCAGGGTTCGTTCAAGTCAGCAGATGCTGAGGATCCTTCATGGATGTGTTTGAAGCACAAAAGGCATGAATTTTTCATAGCCAGTCCCAGCTTTCAGGTGTTGGCAGGAAAAAGGAAAAAAGGAATGGGCTGGCACCCCCAGGGAACGGATATTTCTATTCTGACGTCAGATTCGCACAAGCTCTATGGACTTGTCAAACTGGTTTTAGTTCACGCCAAGAGAATTGACTTCTTTTAGCCTCTCTGGGTCAGTGCTGCGGAGGTGAATTTAGTGCTTCTGTGATGCTTTTTTTACTTTTTGGTGTTATTTCGGTGAGGGGAAAAGAAGGAATATGGGATGAGATGAAACTGCATTTCTGTGCCATGACTGTACCTGGTTGCCCGAGGCTGTGACCAAACACTGGGGAAGTCCAACACAGCACAGCCCAAACCTCTGTGCGCTGGTTTTAAGGCATTCTTTGAAAGGATCACATTTCTTTCCCATTTCCTCCAAGGTTTTGCTCTCTCTCTGTCAAGCAGGGTTTCCAGGAGGGATATCGTGGTGGGGGTCCACGAGTAAATGCGAGCCTTTGGCTTCGAGTGACACTTAACATTTGATTGACACTTAACAACCCTCTCTTATCCAAAATGTTAATTTGAAGGAGACTGTAGAAGTGTTTGGGGTCTAACACTCAACCCTAAGGACACATTCTGTGTAAAAGCCATCTTGAATACCCTGGTCAAATACTGTCATCAAAGTGCTTTTTCTTCCACTGTTGCTCAATATTCATAGACATAAATTTTAAATGGGGATCTTTTTTCTTGTTTTGAGACTGGAGTGCAACTTGCACACATCTCAAATGCGTGGTGATGTGTTTAAGTCAAGCACATTTTAATAACAATAATCGCTGTAAGAAAAAGGACTAAATTGAGTTAGCGTTAAAGATTTGGGTTTGATATATTGGAACAAATGTTAGTTGAAGCTTTATCCAGAGCTGGGAATTTCAGTGGAGGCTGATATTCTCAGTGCTTTACCCTATTATCTTCTGCAAAAGTGACACTGTACTGCAGTGTAGACTGATTTTATATGCATTACAAAGAAGTAACAGATGATGTTCAGGATTTATCAGCCTTCTTGGACTCCAAATTTCATTGTTAGGTTTTTCTAAAGCATCAGCCGGATCTCTTGCATAATTCTCTACCTTTCTTCTCCTTAAAGGAAAACTTTGCTCACTTTTAACTGTAGTGATAGAGAAGGAAACCTGTGGTTAAAATGGAATATTGCTAAACTGCAGGAGTAATAAAGGTGAGACAAGAAACCTCTGTGGCAGCTCAAGCTTTTTTTTGGGAGGGTGTGAGGGGGTTCCAAATATTCTGTCAGTGCTCTTCCTGATAAATAGCAGAAATATTTGTTGGTCTCCAGTTTCATCTTCCTCTGGACTGTTTTTGATAAAACTTAGTGCCACACATTGTGCATCTGCTGCAGCCCCTGCCCCAGGCGAGCAGGGTCTCCTCTGCTGGTAGAGCTGTTGACCCGGAAAGATGATAAAATGAACTTTCTGTAAGATTCTTTCAGTCTTATTATTAAAGAGAACTTAAGCAGCCTAAATCAGCATAAAACCTATTCCAATATCTGGCACTTAATTTTCATCATATCGCATCAACAAATGTAATGAAGCTTTAAATGCGTGGTTTATGGGAAGAATAGTTATTTCCTTTTCTCCCAAGTGCAATGGAACAGCCCTGTTGTTATGGGGACTCCTCACTGGCTGGTGAAACTACAGAACTGCACCCGAATCGAGTGTCTGTTCCCTCAGCAGATGCACATACATTATGCATGTTGCTCGGAAAAAATGGCAAATGCTGAGGTTTCTATAATCAAACTTATTATTTGAACATGGCTTCTTGTTACACTTGTCTGTTTATAAGGTTTGGGGTGGGGGGGTTATGGTGTCTGTGAGGGATCTGGAATGTGCACACACACACACACAGGCTCCGAATCCTAGGTTGTCTCCTAAACCCTTTATTTATATCTGACACATGCAATTAATCTCTCCCTATCTCTAATCACTTTTGCTATTACATTCATCGGGGTGATTTGTATCCTATCTCTGTCACTGCTTGGTAATTGATATGTGGAGATAAGGGATTCTTAGAGGACACAAACAAGGAAAAGGGAAAATTGAATTTACCTTGCAATCATTTTATAAAATGTGACACCCATCAATTATACATGCCATCCAGGAAAATGCCATCTTGAACAAACTGCGATGATTTGTTGGAAGATCAGCAGAAGAGAAATGCCAGAAAACTTTTCTAGACAGAAAAGTATTGCTGGTTCAACAGACAGACTTTTCAATTTCATTGGTCCACCTCCAGTGGTTTTAAATAATACTGTAAAATTTACAAAGAAAGTATCATTTTTGATCCGTGTTTTTCTCCAGTCAATCTTGTACTAATACTTCAGAGTGGAATAAGATGAAAGGGAGCTGTTGAAATAAACATTGTTTTGATCAGACATAAAAAGATGATGTTGGTTACTCGAGATTGAATCATGTTTCATGGGCAGAAATGGTAAAATTGATAGTATAATCCAATTCCAATTTAACCACATTCTATCCTGAGCATATTTCTATTTGGTTCCTCTTTTCCATTTCAGTGCAGTGATAAGTGAATTAATTTTCTCGCTCTTGTGTAAGTGCTTTGTGCTCATGATTAGTTCTAATTGTTGGCATGAGAGTAGTAGCTCCTGTCCATACTTGTAAGTTTAAGCACTACTATGGGATCTTTTTAACACGTCCTGATAATGCCATAAAAATGAGCGTATAGATGAATAATATAATAACAGTAATAGAAATCATAAAACTGAGAAGATTTAAGTCAAACAACATTCAGTGTTGGCAGCTTCCCGGGCCTGTCAGTCTGGCAAACAGTCTTTTCCCTGGAACTACTTCTTTCTTTATCCTGTACACCCCAGATCCAACTGCACTGTCTAAAAACTCCCAGAGCAGACAGAAGCCCAGTGATTTGTAGGCATTTGTGAAGGGCTTTGCATTTCAGTTCCTGTAAGGATCGTAACGCTGAAGCTTTGGAAGGAACGGCTACTGGAGACTGGTGTATCAATTTCCCCCTTTTGAACATTAACTCCTGGTTTCTTATAAGTCCCTTTCTGCTGTGCCAAACTCCTGGAGTTTTCCAAGGAGCTGACTTGAAGCATTTTGCTTTGATTCCCATCTTTCCACAGTGGGATGTATTTAAAGTATAATTCTCATTTATTTTAAGTGGCCAAACTCTTCTGAAGGTGCTTTTTACTGCGAGAGTAAGAGCCTGGAACTTACTGAAGTGAGCTTGAGCTTAAATATGCTATTTTGAGGGAAAGCAAACAACCCCCATTTAAAGAAAGACATCCAAGAACTGGACTTTGATGATCCTTGTGGGTCTCTTTCAACTCAGGATAATGTTTCTCTGATCCATGGCTGTGACAGCTCTCTCCTGGTCTGCAGTGAGACGAGTTGTCCTGGCTGGTCTGTGAGTGAGAGAGTAAAAAGATACCAAGCTCTTGCTTAGGAAAACAGTGACAAACGTTTTATTTCTTATGAACCAGATAAATTTGCAGCCTGTAGGGTGTTTTGGAGTTTTTTTTTTTAGTCATAGGAGAAGGACTTTTATATTTGGAAAAGAAATAATTTAGGAACTATTCGATAGTATTCTTTAAACTATCACGTTAGGCAAGCTTGAAACGTCTTCTAAACAATATAGATAAGGAATAGTAAATATGGCCAAAACAGATGTTTAGTAGAGTATGTTCTGCACTGAGTTACTGCAAAAGCCTAAATCTATCCTCAAGATTCTTGCACGTGCCAAAGGTCTGCACGGCAGAGCTGCCCTCCCAGCGTCTTCACAAAAGCTAATTTTCATCTCCAGCTTTCACAGACATATGGTTGCTTGAGGGTTATCATTTCTAAAGCTCTTCATATTAAAGATGTTTTTAATTTCTTCTCAATATACATCATAAAACAGGGAAATTGAATAAGAATGGAAACCCCTCGAATGTCTCGCTCATCCTTCTGCCGGATGGACGTGATTTGTCCAAGTAATTGTGGGAGTGCAGACAACAGCCTGGGCATGGAAGAAAATGGAAAAATAGCGATTACAACTGCAACCCAAGCACTGGAGAGTCAGGACAGGCAAGATTCAAGGTCATCTGTACAGCTGTAAACGTTCTTTTTAGATTTTAGTAAGGACTTGCTATGAATTTTAAAGTAATTGAGTGTAATTGGTCCTTCCTAGGCCATTTGTAATAGGAAGAGAAGCTCAGACCTGGCCGTAACCTGGGTTGCTTCACCTGATGTATGTAAAAGCTGCATTGATTTCCTGTCCCCTTGGCGGTACCTGGGGAGCTGTGAATTGCCAATCCAGGATGTTTGTTATCCTTTGGTTTTGTGCTGCTCGGTTTCACGCACTGTTGTGGGCAGCTGGGGAGTGGTTCAGACATTGGAGCAATCCAAAATTTGATTTTTTTCCCCTACAGACTGTGCTATAAGGTGATGGAAACGCTGTTTTCTTTTCATGTGCAGACTTTTGTCTATACTTTCAAGCCCTTAAAAAGGCAGGGTTTGGGATTATGGATTATTTTTGAGGGTGGATAAATCATTCTGGCTCTGGAACGTGGGAACAAAGTTCCAGCTCCTCTAATACTGGAGAACATCGTTGTTAAATAGCATGTCTTTAAAAGACTGCAAGCTTTCTGTGGTAAAAACAGAGCACAGCAACCAGGAAAATGCACACAATGTCCTGGTCTCCGAGGCCCTATTTGTGCAAAATCATTACTAAATTTTGTCCAGCTATGTTTGTTGCTAAATATCTCCACAAGCTGAGGACGAGTAGCTTCTGCTGTTTGTGAGTAGAGAAAACACAGCAGTGGAAAATGCCTTGGATAAAGAAAAGGAAAAGCAGAGTAGTTGTGTCTGGTGGTTCTTTTTCATTCCCCACTCATTCCTTGCGCACTAAGGAGGGATTAAAAGAAAATTTTGCTTTTTCACTCCATGTGGCTGCGTTTTGATCTGCTGATAAACCTGACTTAGTAAAGACTTGGGGAAGGCTTAAAAAGCCAGCAGTGTTGTACCTTCTGCAAATGCTGGGAAAGGAACTGCAAAGCCTGTGCTGCCTTCAGCCATCCTTGTGGATTTATCAGGTATCTGTGAGTGATACTGTCAGAGCTATTAAAGAAAGTAATTGGTAGTGAGTGATTAAATTGCAGATGGCCTTTTCAAGGTGATTATGAATATTAAATCAAGTCAGTAAAAGCAAGCTAAAGAGGCCCATGAAACCAAGAAGTGAATATGCTGAGGATAATGGCATGAAGAGAGGCTCTTGCAGGCAGGCCGTGCTCATCCGACCCCCCCAGCCCATCCAACCAACCACAAAAACCCCAGCAAGCAAGAGAATTCAAGGGGGTGTATGGTATTAAAGGGGGTGGAACTAAATATCTCCTTTTTGAGGCTGTGAACTCCTCTGTGCAGAGAACTCAGCGCATCTCACTGCTCTTTTCTCCAGAACCTTATCCCAGGTCCGTGGCTGTTGTCACTGAGCGATGATGGCTCTGCAGAGTCCCCCGTGCCAGGCAGTGCTGTGTCATTAACAGCAATCTTCTCCTGTTCTTTCCCAATTGTAAGTGATTATGACAAATGTTTCTTTACCACATCGTCCTGGAACAAGGCCAAGAAGTGCTGTAAAGTGACTTTAATTTCGTTTGGTGATCTTCATCTCACAAAGCAAAGGTTATTGTGAGAGTTCTTTTTTTAGCTGAAAAATCTAAGGTTCATTTTGTTCAATTATTTAAAGTGGAAACTTCAGATGCAAACAGAGATAAAGGAAACTGAAAAACAAATGTCTTCATTTTGAGCCCTGCTGACTTAATTTTAGTGCAGAGTGCTTTCACATATATCTAAATAGCTTGTGAACTTGGAGCCTGAGGGTTGGTTTTCTTGTGCATATTGTGATTATGGACTCATCACTTTTGGGCCAATTTCATGCTTTCAAATAGAATTTGGTATGGTTGCTTATACTTCAACATATTATTATTGTATTGATCTCAAACATCGTGCTGACCCATCTAATCTGCTCTCAAACTGTAAAACGCCATGGGATTGATTCTGAAGATTTATATAAATGTGCTTTGTAATTATTATTTATTATCTTTGGTGCAACAGGGATCATTTTTTAATCATTCGAGGAGCACTTTCCCCTTCAGACAATATTTCTGCTTACCCGAATTTTGTGGTCATTGTAATGTGAGTGGTTTTGTTGCATATTGATTCTTCATATAAATTAATATTCTTTCACTTACGGGTATTCCCTTGGTAAATCTGACAGAGAATTCTGCGCATCCCACTACAATAACACAGATTTCTGACCTTGTTAGCTTAGGAACTTGGTCGGTGATCTCTGTGACAAAAGCATCTCTACCTTGGCAGTATTTAAAAAAACTTCTTGTACTGTGCAAGTATTTTAAAAGCTTTTCTAAAAATTGTTCAACTTGATTGCTTGGTTGATTGCTTGTCAGTGCAACAGGTGTGTTTTTTAAGGGAGAAGGAGGTTTAACCAGATGTTCAACACTTCCCTTTAACTGTGGAAAGACGAGTAATGCAAATGGCCAATGCCCAAGATGTCATGGGGAATTAAAAAGGAGGAGGATTTTTTTTTTCTACTGAAAGAAGCACTGGGTTGGAGTAAGGCAATATTAAGTTTTTCCACTCTCAAGGTGACGTGTAAATTTTAACTCTGTCTCTGAATTTTAACTCAAGAAGCGTCTCGTACGAAATGTGAGCGCAGCCAGTGGGTCCAGGCTGCTGAATATTGAAAGCGTCTTAATAGAGTTTGGATTAACAGTTGCCACTTGCTTTTGGGGGAGGATATTGATCACTTCTTCCATGTGATTGATGGTCTGTTTCAACTTGGAGGTCCTGGGGTGCTTTTAAAAGTAATACAGTGGGCCACAGTATCAGCAAACACAGCTCTGCTCTAGAGGTGGCGAGGAGAGGAAGACTCTGATTAAATTGTGGCTGACAGCTCTGTGTGAACACTGCAGAACAGGGGGATTTGCACCTCAGAGGCTAATGGGGTGAAGTAGGGAATGTGGCAGATCTTTTAGGACTTGGTAGTGGCTGCTGAGTTGCTGAGCGTAACGCAGAATTCATTTTGAGCAAACAAGTCTGGGGTGCTTGCGCATTTTGTTGTAGCTTGTAACGGTGTCACTGCAGTCAGCCAGGCTACTTGAGGAGGGCTTTTTTGGATGATTTAAGGGTGAGGAAAGCAGTGGAATTCTTAAAATTCACAGATAAATCTTTTTTTTACAAGGTTGTTACAAATGCTTTCGGAGGGTGTTTGTAATGGAAGAAGTGACAGACCTCTAATTAGTGTGGCAGCATGAGGCTGTGGCAGCTGTGAGAGGGATGCAGTAACACTGTTTATCTCGAGTTTATGGCTAGCAGATGCAGGTAGATAGTGTTTTTCTTGGTTCATTCTTTCACTGCACAGACGAGAGGAGGTGTTTTTAATTTTGTCAAAATATTTCCGAGTTGTGAGACTTAAGACATACAAGTTATGAGTTTACTGTGAATAATGACTAAGCTGTTTTCCTGCAGCCTTTGCACACACTGGTTCTTTAAGGCAGCTTCCTTTCAGAGCTATATTTTGCTACTTTTAAAGCAATAAAGCTATTTTCTGTGTATTTTAAGTGGAGGTTTCTGAACTCAGCTGACAAGACTTTATTGCAATTTTTAAAAGACTGGGGTTTAATGAGTCCGTATTTGGTTTGTGTGGCTCAGGTACTCGATTTCAGTTTCACTTCACAATGTCACAAACAACTTTGATGACTTTTTAGTATCTTAATACCATATTTACAGATGCTTCATGGCACAGCAGCGGAACGGGGAGCTCAAACCTCATTTGTGTGTTAATGCTGGAGATGGTGTGTTTGTCATAAATCCTTAACTGAGTGGTGTTCTTTAAATATTCATCAGAGGTGAATGTGAATTACCTGAGTAATATTTGTGGCATAGAAGTTTGTCAGTTGCATCTTTTAATAAGAACTTTCCAAAGTAAATTTAACCTTTATGGTGAGGCATAAAAGTGTGTGATCTGTAGAAAGTTCTGCCCATGAGTGCAAACAGCGAACACCAACCCTGTCTGTGCTGCCCACCCCTCTGCCTCCAGAGGAAATGGTCCCTGGAAAAACAATGGCCTTTATTGAAAACCTCTCCAGTCCAGCTCACTTCAGCGTCCAGTTGTGTTTGTCTGACACAGCTATTACAAAAACAAGGGGGGAACAGAGTTTTTATGGACAGTGCCTTTTGTTAGAAATAGGATGTTTTGTGAAATCTGTCAGCTTTTGAAATATAGGAGAGAAGTCCCTCTTTTTCTTTTTTTTAAGGGCACAGAGGTGTGTTTTAAGTGGTCTCCATGTCCTCAAGTGTAGTGAGCCTGTGGTTAGACTGAGACAAAGGTGAGCTGAATTGAACGATCAATTCTGGCTGAAGAGAGACATCAAAGTTGTCTAATGCTCACTCTGACCTCTGCAAACTCAGCACTGGGAAGGGAGGGGCTTGTCCTTACAGCCAGAGTTGTTCCTTTTGATGAGCCCTTAAGAACAATGTAAGATACCTCTGCTTTTCATCCTTGATCACCCAGAGAACTTTAAAATCTCTGTTTCAGGAGGAAATCCTGGGTAGCAGTCTCTGGAAACGCACAAAGCTCACCAGAATTGCATGATAGGGAATATAAAATCTCAGTGAAAAGTGTGGATCCTGATTGAGGGAAGGAGTGCATTGAATGAGAAAAACACATCTGGCTCGGAATGCATCGGGCTGTAGATCAGAGTTTTATGAGTTTGCAGGAGATGGGGACAGTTTTATATTTTACTTTTTTTTTTTCCTCAAGATTATATCATTGCAATCCTTTCAGAAATTGCAAAGTAAGCTTAAGAAGGAATAAGAATCCTCTGAAAGTCACAGCAGGTTGTATTTTAGGCAATTTTCATTTTGCCGTTTTCTTCTGAATTTGTCAAACAGTGAATTTTGAAGCAGCATAACCAAGTTGTTTATGCAGTTAAGGATTTATGGGAATGTGATTCTCATTCACAAGGGGAGTGCGTGCGTTTGAATTCCTTTTTACAATATGCCACCATGATCCCGAAGTAATTCAGAGATTGATTTGTAAAACATTCTGAATCAATTAAGGCTTTAATCAGCGAGTGGCAAACTTCAGATGGCTCGTGGACTAATTTTACCATCTCCCATCAACATGAACCTAAGCTGGAAAAAGAAAACAATTAAGAGGATGTAATTATCTGTCCCGATTACTGAATTAGAAGAGTTTGTGTTTATTCCATCGCTATGCAAAGGGAGAAATCTGCTTTGAAAAACAATTTGAGGCAGCTACTAAATTGCCGAGGGGTTGCAGGGTGCAGTGTAGATGTCTGCTAGGCCACTTTTGGAAAAGGTTTGTAATCCACAGCTGTCAAACAAGTTCTGGCTGTGGAGCTTTGGAGGCTGTTTCCCAACAGCTGTGTGGTGCACCCTGCACATCCTAGTTCTGAGAAGATTTTTGCTACCTGTGCTTAAAATCAGTTTGGATTTTCAAGACAGTCTCATCTACAGATTTGTCCGAGCACATCTCGGGTCCTTGTATCTGGTGATCAAAAAAAGAGAAATCTTTCTAGAAGGCAGGAATTGATGTTTAAGTTCCCATATGAGAACAAACTTTGCAGAAAGCAGGGATGGAAGAGCATCCTTGTGTGATCAAACGGTCTCATTACCCTGTGGTTGTACCAAGCAGAGTTACTTTAAGTTATTGGTGCTTCGCTTGACATCAAATGAGATAAACTTATAGAAATACAGCAAACTATTACATAATTCTTTCCCAAACCAGGCTTTCAGATTTGGTCGGATTTTTATTTTCGGCTTAGCAGAGAGATAAACACAGATTTGTGATAGACCTTTACTTGCCCTTTAATATTGTCCCAGATGTGACCAGAATCCACAAATTGCATAAAACCTCTCATAAACCCCCAGCTTACAACACCAGTGTAATTTCTCTTGGAATATTTAGCAGAATGTTAATCCTGACAGATTTGGCTGCCATGCTGAAGGATTGTTGCTGCATTCTGTGCAAAGTTTAGAATAAATGCCCAGAACTCCAGTGAGTTATAGGTCAATTACAGTAATTGGAAGGAAAAGTAAACAAGAAAACCTTAGTAGTATCCAGCAGGAGCGATGCCTTTATTTTTTATTAATGAGCAGTAAACAGGCCTGTCACCAATCACTGACTTTGAAAAATGTGCCATATAACTTACTCCTATAAATGGTATCATTTCTATGTAGTATATGTGTCTCTGGGTAGTACTGGGTTTATTAAATACTGTTGAACAGAATTTTCAGTTGAATGAGATTAAAACTGTCATGTTAAGAAAAATGAACTTTATTTAAGCAGCAAGAGATAAAGCTGCCTCATCACAGAATCACAGAATGGTTGGGGTTGGAAAGGACCTTAAAGCTCATCCAGTCCCACCCCCTGCCATGGGCAGGGACACCTTCCACTAGCCCAAGGTGCTCCAAGCCCCATCCAACCTGGACTTGGACACTTCCAGGGATGGGGCAGCCACAGCTTCTCTGGGCACCCTGTGCCAGGGCCTGGTCACTCTCACAGGGAAGAATTTCTTGGTGCATTTGAAGGAGTGAGAGAGTTCAGGCCATAGCCTGGTTTGGTTTGCAGATGTGCTTTGTTCTCAGACCACTCAGCAGCGTGGGCGTTGCCATGGGTTTGCAAAAGTACCCAGGACCGTTGTGAAGGTGGTGTGAATTCACCATGAGAAGAGAGTTGGCTGTGCCGTGCCTGTAGTAACATTCTTACCTTCATGACATCCAAAGTCCCTGTTAGGTGTTGCACCTTTTGGATAAATATTTGAGAGGAATGGTTCTGTGAAGAAGGGAGTTCATGTTGTTCTAGCAGTTTTCCATGAAGGTTCTTAATACAGGAAATACAGGGACTGAGGAATCTTATTCCTGAAAAATGAGTTTCTCCAGGGATGTATCCATTGTGGATTCCTTTGGGTCGTTGACCTGGAACTCTTACTGATCACGACTATCTTGAAAACGTTCCAAAAATTCCTCTACCTTTTCCTAACTATCATTTCTCATTGGATTCTGACATTATTGATGGAAAGGATCTATGTGAGCAGGGTGGCTGTAGTGGTGTTTCACACAGGCTGAGGTGTGGAAGGAGCTGAAGAAATGTCCAGAGCACACAGTTCAAGGAGTAAATTGCAACAGAAAATGAACTGGTGGGAAGGAGGGATCTTCTGCCAGGGCCGGCTTCCAGTCCCGTGTTAATGGACAGGCAGCATTTCAGAGAAATGTCATCTAAAGAGATCAAAGTTTCTTACAGAAACCAGCTTTGAAAGGCTGCTCTTCTAATGGCTTGGGGAAAAGGACAGTCTGCAGTCAGTCTGCTCCTCTGGTAACCAAAGGGCAAATAAATGTTAAATCTGATTTCCCCCCGAGACAATGAGCAGATTATTGAGAATGGGGACTTTATTCAGAGCTGCTGCCTCTCCTGGTGAAATCCTATCAGCAGGACACGTTTTTTGCTTACCTCCACTTGCCAAGATTTCTTTATTTACCAGCTGGGTCATGATGTATGTGAACAGACATCTTGTCTACAGGAAATCCAGATGGGCTCCCTTCTCTCTCCTTTCTTCTCCTGCTGGATGCAAAAGGTCAGAAGTAAAGCAGCAACAGGAATTCTTGCTGCCAGCACAAGATGCTCTTGACTATGCCTGCATCAGTACCAGAGACTTTAATTTCCTTTACGCTGAACTAAGGTTAGACTCTCTGAAAGGTCATTCTCTGTGCAATAGGGTTTGTTCTGCCGTTTGTTTTATTTATTGAAAACAGCCTCTTGCCTGAGAACAAGGTTGTTTTCCCTGCCATTGCCTCCCCTCTTCTTAAGTTGCTTTTGAAAGGTGTTTCATTACTTGCTAAGCTCCAAAGTGATTTTTCTGGTAGTGATAATATCAACTTGCAAAACCTTTGAGCTGGGAGTGTTTTTATCTTAGAACTCCAGTGGTGCTTGTTGCATACAGAGATGGTGACATTTGGAAGTGACCCTGTCTTTATTAACTCAAGCTTTGAGAGAACCCTGGAATTACCCTGATAACTTTCTGTCAGCTCCCCCAGACTCTGGGGATAAACTGGAGACCAATGCTCTCATCATGCAACTTTCTTTGGAAGGTCCAATCTTTTCTTTAATCAACTGATGTTGAAAACTAAATTTTAAATCTTTCATTTCCAGTTGGTTCCGATTTTTGGCTTCAGAAATGCCCAGGTGAAGAACTCTCTCCTGGAATGGATCAAACTTCCTGCCTTATAACTGTGAGAACTTCTGTGGAAAAACAGGTGTTGCTAAAATGCCGTCTCCTCTTCTTGGCATTTATTTTCATCCTTGGTCAGACAGTGACCATTGTCTGTCTTAGGCCACCTTGGGTGCCTGGGTACTCTGTAATTGTTAAAGAAACCTCACTCTCCACCTGTGCACGGGAAGATGTTGAGGCCAGAGGTGTTTCTGAGAAGGTTTGAGGTGAG
Organism: Mohoua ochrocephala; assembly: GCA_013398855.1. Classification (NCBI taxonomy): domain Eukaryota; kingdom Metazoa; phylum Chordata; class Aves; order Passeriformes; family Acanthizidae; genus Mohoua; species Mohoua ochrocephala. The sequence goes on along the minus strand of VZTA01009190.1, from coordinate 222,440 downwards.
AGACCTGAAACTCTCCTTAGAAACAGGCACAGGAAAGTGTCTCTGGTGGGTCTTCTTCCTCCTCCTCCTCATTTCCTCACTTCCAAAACATGATTTTTATTTCTTTTGTTCTTTATTGGACTGTAGCAGATGTTTTTCAAGGTAAATGTATAGGTTGGTTATGAATTAAAAATAGAACTAAAAGCAATTCAAATGTGGGCTTTTTCATGAACATGGGGCAAAAATTGAGACCAACAGAATGTGACAGCTTTAGGATTAAGGACGAGTTGGGTTTTTGGATGATGGAGCTCTCCGGGCAGGCGTGGGAGGATTTTGTTAGATATTGGTCTTATTATGTAATTCACTAAATGTGTTTATAGCTCCAGATGGCTGGATTTAAAAATAAAATTAATAAATTATCTTCAAACACTTTTGGAGTCCCTTGTGCATAGCCAGGTATATCCAAAGCATTATATAGAGAAGTATTTATGGGCTGCTATGAAAGGAAATAGATTTATTTTGAAGACTCTCTTTGCTCGATAAAACACTGCAGAAGAGTCCACAAGAACTGTCAAATATTTTGGATGTTTTTGTAAAAAGGAGCTTATTTGGTGCTGAATGATGTTCTTGGGTTTCTGTTTCCTGATGTAAAAAGTAAAGTAACCTGGGAACTGTATCTGGCAGGGAGAGTGTGGCCTTGGATTAAAGTGATGTCTGGCGATGTGAGGGAGCCTTGCAACGAGGATCAGTTTGGCTCCGGGATCGTTTTGTTCAAAGTTAGAACCTGTCCATGTTTGACATTTTTTATGTTGTAGTAAATATTGGCAGCTGGGGAGAAGCCTGAACGCTCTCCTCATGCCACCCGGTTTGAAAATAATTTAAATAGAATATAACAATGTCTCTGTATGCTCCAAAGGGAACAAAGACAGATTTCTCTCTCCCACTCCATTCCACGGATGGCACTTCCTCCCTTCCTCCTGAGAGCCAATATTCCTTAATTAAATAATTTTAAAAAGGCCTATTCAACTCTTTCTTTTCAAATCAAATGTCCATCAATGAGAGATTTGTCTGTGGAAGATGCAAGCACAAAACCCCGAGCAGAGCTGATGATAACCCCGGCCAAAGTTCTGAAAGGAGCAATCCTTTGTTCCCACGTCGGGGACGGGAGCTCTGACTCCTGTGATTTGCAACCAGTCGGTTCCGTCTCTCTGAACGTGGCTTTTCCTGTTGCTGTGCAATTATCCCCCTTGTTTTTCTTTGCCTTTGCTGGGGTATCAGGCTCTGGCAGCAGAGACAAAGGTGGGGAGGAGCGTGGAGGGTGTGTGTTGGGGACGTGCTTTGTTCCAGAGTCTGGGGCAGCTCTCTGGGCGTCTCTAAAGCAGGAAGGGACCTCGTGTCCCCCGTGTGACCTCTCGGTGCCATTCTGGCCCTGCTCACACCAATGGCCAGGCTCAGTCTGCGTGTCTGGTCAAGAGGTTTTGCACCGTGTTTTTTTGTTTGTGGTTAATGCAGCGTGTTCCCTCCTCTTCCTCCCCTCCCCTGGCTTAAAACAAACACTGCCAGGCCCAAAGGGCTCCTCTTGCTTTTAGGAAGTTACAGCCTGAGATGGAGCAGAGCGGTGATCTGATTAAAGTGATTAAAACCATATACAGAATGCATAATTAACCCCTGCCCTGGCTGTCACGGGGAGCTGATGCTGGAGCTGATACTGTCTCTCTCCATGGCAGCAGGCGTATGCTCCGTGGCTATTTTATTTTAGGGTTTTTTTCCTGGAGAACTTTAATCGCTTGAGATAAAGAGCCAGGAGAGAGAGATCAGGGCTGTATTAATCCTCTCAATGGCTTTATAATTTCCCCACTATTCTGCTGCTGGTAATCAAGAAAAATAATGCTGCCTTAATCCTGGACGCCAAGGTCAGTCATCCCTGAGCCTTTTGATAGGAAGGATGTCATTATGGGAAGATTTTTAATGAACGTAATTTTCCTTGCCTACTTTGGGACTGGCAATATGGACGTGATTTCTTATTCCTGGTGGAAGAATATTTCTTGGCTGGAGCAATAATCGGCCGATTTTGATCATTGCCTAACAGCTGGCTGGGGCAGCAGGACAGACAAAGGCTGTTTGGGGAGGTGCTGGGGACAGGGGGTGTCCCCAATCAGCCAGGGCTCGGCCAGAGCACCAGAGGCAGTTCCTGGGATCAGCAGGTGAGCGGCAGGGCAGGAGGATTGGAACAATTCGCGGAGAGAACATATGCCTGTCCTCATTAGGTCTGGCCTTGCCAGACAGAGGCACAAACTGGAGCCTGGAATATGTTTTCTGGTGTGATTTCAACCTGCCACCGTTTTAGTTCAAAAAAACCCCCTCAAACTTGAAAAGTTTTCTGTTTCTGAACTAAGGGAAGAAGTTTTTCGCCGTTTCCTGAAGGCTGACGTTTGGAACACCTGACAAAGCCACTGCTGTAAATAATGCTGCTCACCGTCGCACGTAACTTAATTCTGCAAAGCTTTCCAGATTAGAGATGGTGAAAGATACGCCTGTCACCGAGACCGGTGGCTAAAAGTGCTAAAAAGGCAGAGCTGACACACGTACAAAAGCTGATGTTGATGGTGGGCTCATCTCGTGAGGAAACGGATCAGCCGTGTTTGCGTTCGGAGAAAAAAGTGTGAGGGAATTTTCAGGTTCGTCCCCATAGCCAAGGTTTGGGTTAATCCTGGGAGATTATTCTGTGTTCTTGCTTCTCACACTCATGGCTGATAACATCTGAGGGGTGTGGAATGTGCAGAGGGTATTAACCCTTCTGCCTTGTGCAGAACAAACCCTTTCTTCTGGAAGCCTCTGTGAGGAATGGCTGATTTTTGACTGTGTTTTTTGCTGCGTTGCAATCCATAGCATCCAAACCACGAAGCCTCCTATTTATTTAAAGTCATGGGGAGTTCAAAAATAACAAACAGAAAGAAAACACTGTTGGATATTCCATTTCATACAGATTCGGAATGCCAATTTCCCTCGTTGCTGATTTCTTACACAAAAATATTAACTTAAATGCGAACACGCAGAAAGATAGAACAGGATAAAATCCATCTTCACATTTTCACTTAACCCAGTAAAAGCAAAGAATTCCAAGGAAGAGGCTTTATTGCACAGTTCTGTAAAGTTTAATGATGTTGTACAGGAGTTGTGTCTTTCTTGGCATTGATAATGCAAATATTATGCAATATTTTTGCCACTGATATTAAAAATACTGCATCATTAACCCTGTCTTGGGGGAATGAATAAAAATCATTATCCAGGAGACTGACTGAGATTTAACCATTGGGCTAAGATGAGGTGCTGTTGGGCATCTTGGGTTTTCTGGCAAAAATATACATTGTTTTATCTCCCTGCTGAAAGTTTTTGGATTGTTTCACAGCAGTCATTTTATCCAGAGGCAAGATGAATTATATGTTCTACAACATCTTTTTTTTTTTTTGGTCTCAGGGCGATGTTGTTTTACAGCATCACAGCCAGGGAGGAAAAAAAAAAAGAATCCCTAATGGTTTTTTGAGTGAAACTTTGATGTGACCAAAACAAATGATAGTTATTCTGCACAATACATCCTCAATGCAATGTTTTTGGGAGTAGATAGTATTTTAAATGAACCCAATTATAAAAGTAGCTGGAATATTTCTAGTGCCCGACTATGGCTGGAACGCAGCCCTCTTGTATTTTTAAGTAATGCACTTCTCATTGTCCCTCTCCTTCCTCGTGGAGACGAGGTTCTGGCAGTCAGTATCCTCCTTTCCACAATGCACGCTCCTTTCAGTTTGTTTTGGAAAATGAAATGGATGTTAGCAGTACTTAAGATCTTGTACAGGGCATGGAGTTCAAGCCCCAAAGAGCTTTGATTTACAGGTTTTGTTGTAGAAGCATCTTAAACTATAAAAAAAAAAAAAAAAAAAAAGGAACAAAAAGCACAAGTCCTGGACTCCAAAATGATTTCCATTGAAACGTGGAAGCCGCACTGAGCAGAAGTGACGGCTGCTTAGCCTGGTGGCACAATTCTGATAAACGACAAAGAGGAGCATAATTAATGTTTCATAAGGGGGGGAAAAAAAAGAGCTTTTTACCTAAATTTCTCTGCTTAGTGATTTTCACTTTCTTCCCCATTGAGAAGCAAATATGACTGAAAATTCAGCTCCTGCTCTGGATCCCTCCCTGCTGGAGGAGCGTTGCTTTAGGCCATAAATACGGGTCGCTTGTTAATTCCTCAGAAGTGCCGGGGGCCAAGGCCATCACTGCTCATCAAATTGATTTGGTTTGTTATTAAGCAAAACAAAGCATGTTCCTGTTTTCCCATGGAGTTCTCCTCGCTACTCAGAGGTGTGAAGAAGCTGCCTGGGCTTTCTGCAGTCATTAATAGAGACTCAGGCAACCGGGGAGGCTTCCTCTTCGCACTTCCAGCCTGGAATCTGGTTTATAATGAAGAAATAATGTTCCTGCAAGGGAGCGCTGTGGTAAGGTAATGGGCTCTGGCTGGGTAATTCTGAGCAAAAGAGATATTTCTGAAACACCAAAAATACTGGGTATTAAACTGTATGACTAATGCAGCACTCTGCTTTTGGCCTGCTAATTTCTGATGCAAACTGATTAGTAATTAAGTCAGTCATTACTGTCTTGCCAAAATTAGGATGGCTAAAAAAGCCATGTTTATGCTTTATTTCCCTCAGGTGGAAGATGAGTAAACAGGAAAACCAAAGTTTTCTCTACAGTTTTTTATTAGGGGAGGTACTCTTAGATCAAGTCCAGGTTTTAAGTGTTTGCAGCTGCTCTCTTTCATTTCCTGTAGTGAATATAGGTCACGCATCAACAACCTGGTGATCTGAGAGGAATTATTAGTCACAGAGTCACAGGATGGATGAGGCTGGAAGGCTCCTGTGGAGTCCAGCCCCCTGCTAAAGCAGGTCACCTCCAGCATGCTGCTGAGGGCTCCGTTCAGGTGGGGCTTGAGCATCTCTGAGGGTGGAGAGTCCACAGCCTTCTCCAGTGTTTGATTACCCTGGCAGTCAAGGAATAAATTAAAATTCCTTGTGCTTAAACAGAATTCCTTGCATTTCATCTCGTGCCTGTTGCCTGTGTCTCTGTCCCTGGGCGCTGCTGGGATGATAATATCAGTTTGCAGTTGTTTTCCCTGCAGTTTGTTATGGAGACGGTGGGCGAGGCTCCCGTCGGAGCCGGTGCTGGAATTGTTTTCCCACTGTCACCACCCGCCGAAGCCTCTCCTGTACCCGGATGCTGTTGGCAGCATTCAGCGCTAAAAGCAGAAAAAAGAACCATAATGAGCTGTGCCCTGCAGAGTAGTTATGTGGGATAATTGCACTAATAGACACTGGGTTTTACAAAGGCTTTTGCAGATGAAAATATAGGGCACATTAGTGAATAAATCAATGGCAATACTTTAATAGACTGTGGCTCTGATCTTCACTCAGTGAAACTACTTGATAATGACATTTTGTTCCCTATATCATTTCAAAACAACGGAGGTTTCATCACAATTGTAATGACTTTGATAAACCGTTGCGTAAATGGAAGGTTTGAAGTTGGACTGTTGAAAGAATTTGGGGATTTCAGCGTTCCCATTAATACCCAATATCCCACCAGCAGCGGGAGATTTGGATGTTTGCCATGTGGGATCCCGAGCAGCACAAAGCAGGTGTTCCAAAGCCTCGGAAGCTGCAACAGCAGTAATGCAAGGGGCTCCTACATTTATATCTTTGTGTATCCACTCTGATATAATTCGAGTTCAATTTACCTGTCAGTGTGTGAGTAAGTAAAACTGGGGTAGATCTGAAAGATGAAGCAATTAAGGTCCCAATATTTTCTTTGAATTTAAATAGCACTTATCATCCAAGGATCCCAAAGCAATTTCCTATTATTAATAATAAGGCCTGATTCATAGCTAATGCTTTTCATCAGTATTCCTCAAAAGTCTTTACCAAGATGCAGGTTATTAATTCCAATATCAAAATGAGAAACCTGATGCACAGAAAGATAAAAGTGATTAGCCTAAAATCACTTAGTTAGAATCAGGGACAGAAACAAGGTTAGAAATCACATTTTGTAATTCCCGGTCCCATGCTCTTCTCACTTAACAAAATTGACTCCTATATGCAACACAAGGATAATTATTTTATGGAATTTATAAGAGCTGTGTCAAATAATTTCTGTTAAAATACCTCAGTATCTGTCTTCTTTAGGAGACAGTGGTGTAATAAAGTAAGGCAGAAGCACTTAACAGATCAAAATTGATCTGCATTGCTCTGTTGAAGGATGATTATCAGCAGTGATTGATTGGGGTGGTAGGCTTGAAGCCCGGGTGTGCTGATCCTGGAATATCAGTGCAATTTGCACGTATCATGTATTACCTTGAATTTTTTTCTCTTCTCTTAATGAACAACATTCAGAATTTTAGAAAGAGCAGTCCCTTCCTCCCTGATCCAGTAATCCCTGGTATATGACATGAGGCACTAGGCTTTCTTATAGAAACAGAAGGTCAAATTCTTTAAAAACAAATAGAGAAATCGAGAGGAAAATGAATGGAGTTCAGATTTCATTGCAGGCAAAATATTTTCTTATGGACATTCGGTTGAACTGTGAACACCATATCTGGTGTGCTGTCCACAAGGTCTCTGAACAACTTTCCCTGATGCTACAGAGAGAGAAGAAAAGACAGCTCTGGCTTTATTTCCCCTCCCAGAATGCAGTGAAGTACATACCGGTCTTTGTTCCTTAGTTTTGAAGCTGGGCACAGCTATTTTTGATGACACAGAATCATACTTTTCCCTTAGTATTTTGCTGGTAATGAGAAGTCATAGTGGAATATCTGCATTTTCGGGAAGTATTTGAATCAGCTAATTTTTTGCAATGTATTTTCCTTATTCTTTCTGTTGCTGGACTGCACTGACTGGTGCCAACCAATTATGGGAGAAATAGATATTCCTAAGTTCATCACAGTGCTATTTACTTGCAAGTGGCAGCCAGCACACAATGAAGCTTTTTGGAAGAATCTAAACACTGCATTGGAAATTATAGGGCAGAGGGCAGAAACCAGAAGAATAAAATGCTGGAAATTACCTAATGAGTAAAGAAAAGCATCAGTGACCTGAGTCTTTATGGGTGCAATTCCCATCAATGCTAATGGGAATTGTTGATGTAAAACCCATCCCTGCCTTCCACCCTCCCCATTCTCCCTACACACATCACCCAAAGTTGAAATTGCAAAATAGGAGGAAATTATTGGGGAAGAACATTTTCTGTGTGCTGTTGAAGTGCTCGCATATCAATTTGCAAGCCATTTTTTAATTGTTTTTTATGAAATGCTGAGAAGGTAATGATTACTGTCCAAGCCCTAAGTTTTGCAGATAAACAGCCTATTTTAATATGCCACGATAATGAAGTTACAATATGTTATATGGTAGTGGTGTTAATATTAAACCTTTTGGGCAAGAGGTCGCTGTATTTTCTGTGTTGGCCCAGCTGATGTGGCCTGACAGTGGAAGCAGAGATTCACCTGTGGAGATTTCAGTCCAAATCTCAGTCAAACCTTTTATTCCAGCTTAATTCCTTTTCTCTTCTGCTTCTTCCCTGGGATCCACTGATCCCCACAGAACGATCATTCTCTGCTGTAGGTCTTTGCTTGGGAAACGGGAAAGTTGTGCTGCTTGCTCCTCTGCCTGGCCTTGGTGCTGGTACAGCACATCCCGGGAGGGTTGTGGGTGCCTTGGTCGTGTTGGCTCCCCACTGTTACTGAGAATCCCTCCCATTTGGGAAGATTATAATCTCAGGGTGCTAATTATCATTAGTTCAAGCTTTGAAGTCTCTCACAAACACAACAGTGAGGAGAGCTGCCTGGGGTAGGGAGGTGATGCTCTGGATAAAAACGTGTGATCAGCCCCCGCGGTGAGCGTGCTTTGGGAGATGGTGCTTCTGAACATCTTCATACACAGGCTGTACACCAGGAAAACTCGAGAATGGAAAGAATAAAAGGTGAGAAAACATCGCTGAAAATTAGGCTGGAAATTGCCTGCAGGGTCTGGCTGATGCAAGGAGGACATCAAGGAACTGGTTCTCCTCTTTTTGTACCAGTTAAACTTTATTATCCTTGTTTGACTTACTTTGTCATCTAATAGAGAACGGTTTTTAACTGAGTGTTGTTTGGGGTCTGGCAATTGCAGGGAGAGGTGAAGCCGTGTGTGCATTTCTCCTCTAGTGCTGTGGAACAAAATCACCATCAGGACGTGATTCTGTCAGGGGACCCTGGATGAGTGTAGATCCCCATTTCTTTTTTATCCTGAGTCAGTACCGTGCAGCAGATCTGCTGAAGCATCCTGGGCTGACTGAAATTTCTATGGAGATTTCACCCTGTTCCTTGTAAAGCTAATTGCCTTGGAGGAATTGGATACAAATTAAATTAAAGGCTGGAGAGGCAGGGTAGCTGGAGGATCGCTTTTGTTTTCCTGCTTCTGAGGTATTTTTATTCCACTAAAGTGCTTAAGGAACAGGACCCAGAGTGTCTGTGTTATTTGTTTACCCAGAGTGAAGCCATCCCCGTTAGAAGCTCTGACAGCCTGTGTTCCTTCCCAGGTGTTCCCCTGCTCCCTCGCCTACCCATCACCGTGCAAGGAGTTTGCTCCTAATTGACACACTAACTTGTATCCTGGACAGCTTTCATTTGGTGGGGCTTTGGTTAGCATTTTGAGACTCCAGCAGCTCGTTTCAGTAGATCTTGCACTTCTCCCTGCAGAGCATAACAAATGCATGGCTATTAAGCCGGGGTGGTTTCTGAGCAGGAAGATCTAGTGTGTGTGTTTGGGCACTGGGGAGAAGCAGAATGCTCGGGGATTCTCAAATCACAGCAGCAGCAAATGCTCGCAGGTTGCTGTGACGGGCTCTGCAGATGACAAGAACACCAGTTCCAATGAAACCTTGCCACCATCATTTGTGGAAAATCCTGATTACAAATTTCTTACACGAAGCCCTTGCTGTGAACATTCATAGATTAAACCAGACAGCTCCTTTTCGAGTTTTACTTCATCTTTGCTGTGTTTGCTCCCGGGGCCATCTACAGCACATTTTCTGAGATTTAGAGAAAGAGTGAAAAATTACAGTGCATGTAGTGCCATAGGAACATTCTTCAAGATACTGATTTTTATGAAAAAGGGGAGAGGATGGATTGAATGCCAGTCTAGTTATAATTGCAACCACAATATTTTTCAAACTAGGGGTATTGATTGTGTCCTTGAACCAGCAGTGATTGTTTTCATGAAGCTTTATGTTAACCATTAAAACTATTTTAATATTTCTCGGTCTAATTAGATTCTTCTATAGATGGCAATTAAGCAAAAGGGTCGCAGTCAGTTATATTGATGTTAGATCAAAGTCTTGCAGCAGTGCTGAAGTTAAATGCTGTCAGCAGTGCTAATCTCAAAATTATGTGCATTATTTATTGTGGGGTTTGTGTATCACTTGCAATCCAGAATTGCCCTAATCATGCTGTGGATGATTGTAAGTAGAAAATGTTTTACCTTCTCTTCAGTACAGGTACTGTTATGATGACACTTCTACGAAAAATTGAACAATAGTTTAAGGGCTGAAACGAGGAAGGATTGTGCATCTCACTGAACTTTCATGTGGACTTTTAACTGGCTGCATAATATGTGCTGATTAACATTAATGTTAGAGCAAGAAATGTTGTGGGAAATGCAATTAAAATTATGTCATGCTGTGCCATTTTCTATTCAGCCTTGGATTGTGCTTCCTGGATCCCCAATATCATCCAGAGTCAGATTCAGTCCTCATTCTGAAAGAAATCTGCATCCCTCGGTGTACCTGTGCTGTAGTTCTGTTGGATTTTTCTGGGGGGTCACTTGGATGGACACTGGTAAAACTTACTCATCCTTTGCCATTAGTATGAAAAGGTTTTATTTAAATCAAGAGTTTCCGAAAGATGTTCTCTGCTATCATCCAGATCTTGTGAAATAACCTCACAATACTTTGAAGACTTGAACTAGGTTTCTTTTTTATATTTTTGACTGATATTAAAAAGTATGTACTGAGGTATTCTGCAGACACTTTAGGGTTTTTTTTCCTAAAGGGAAAATAAAGGAAGATAATGTTTAGAATATTGGTAGAAGTGTTAATTTGGGAAGCAATGACAAGTGTTTATGACTGCCAGGCAACCCTCACCATCAGCAGGTTGGAGTGGCGATGTGAGATGGCCAGGAGAGTGAGAAGCAGATTCTCTCTCCTCCCGGGGTACGTCAATTCAAAGTTGTGGCTCCTGCTTGGTGCTGAGAGCAGAAATGTGTGAGACTCTTCTGACCCCTCAGGGAGAAAATCTCCTACACATGTCAGTATTTGGGCGATTGTGAGAGGATCAGGTGACAGACACTGGGCCCTACAACGGAGGGGGAAGGCTTTTGTTTGATTTCTGTGAAAGAAGAAAGTGAGATTTCATGGCAAGACCAGGCTGTGCAACATGTATCTTAAATGATGATTGTTAAGCATTAAAGAGCCATTTTTGAGCAAGGATGGGCTTTTTTGGACATTGACACCAATCTTTTTAAATTAACTTTTACCTAAGGAGCGTAGAGGCTTAAAAAAGCATTGCATGTTATGTTTCTTACTCGTAACATCTCTAATCAGCACAATGAGGGCTGGGCTGTCTCGCTGGGTATTTGTCCACTGTATTGAGCTGAGCATCTTTTCATGCCTGATAACCCAAATGCTGGTTCTTATCTTCTGAGATGTAATTTTATTACATCTTTTTTTTATTCCCTCTTATTTACTTGTTTATAAACTGGAAGCTGAGCCTGTTCTTTTAGTTATAAATGCCTCTCAGAGGTACATCCCAAATTGTGTTGTAGGTCCATGAGCTGGGAGGTAAAATTTATTTGAAAGCAAAGAAAGAGAGGAGGCTGTAAAAATGAATATTTTGGACAGCTGAAGAGCTGCCCAAGAACGTTGTTAATTTTCCCTGAAAGTAGCAGTGGAAGAAGTGTTTGTTTCTGTGCTGTGGGAGCTGCCCCGCGCTGTGCCTGGCTCTGAGCTGTGCTGCATCAGCAGCTTTCTGGGGAGAGTGCAGCACTTTGTGTTCAGCAAACAATGGCAGAATTGCAGGATTAGTTTTTCTCCCGTTTTGAGAGACGAAACAAGAATAGACGATCCCACTGTATTGGGCCTTCACTCCCCCAACAAAAGCATTTCGTAGCCACCTCTTACAACAAACTTGTTTCTCAAGGAGACTTGCAGACACCCGGATTGTTCTCTGCCCACAGAGGCGTCTGTTTGCTGGTGAACTTGCACATTATAAAGCCAGTCAGCACCCTTAAAGTACGAGGCTCTAGGAAGGGAAACTCTTGATATCTTCATTCTTTGATGGCATTAATTTCTCTGTTGTGAAATGATGGTATTCCAGTAAGATTCCCTGTCCCCCTAGCCATGTTTCCCCTTCAGTTCTCTGTTTGCTCCTTGGTTTTGTATCCATTTCACGCCTGAGGTGCTGTGTTTCAGCCCTTTCCAAGGACTTGCTTTCTGTGCCTTTTTTGGAAGTGTCCGAGGCCAGCTTGGACAGAGCTTGGAGCAACCTGGGATGGAGGAAGGTGTCCCTACCCATGGCAGGGAGTGGCACTGAATGGGCTTTAAGGTCCCTTCCAACCCAAACCATCCTGGGATTCTCTGATGAGTCTGTGATTCTTCTCCAAACATTTTATGCTGCTTTTGGTTTTCTTAACGCTCAACTGCAGGAAAAAATAAAGAGGAATTTTGAGAACTTCTTGGTATTTTAGGTACACGACTTACCAAAGATTATTTTTACGTATAAGTTGATAACACAGAGGCTCCTTTTATCTGACCTTTTGCTTTTTGCTATTGGTCCTTCACACCAGTTCAAGTGACAAAAGCAGTGGTAAGCTCCTTGGATGCTTTAGCACATATCCTCCTTTAAATCTTGACCACTTCTGCTTCCTTGCCACCATCCTTGCTTGATTTCCTATCAATGTAATCACCCTTTCAAAGAACACCCACCTTATCCCTATTTCTTGGGGGTATCTTTTTTGCCTTTCCTCCAAATCTCTTTGATATGTATCAACTGCTTGTCATCCACTTTTGAAACATCAGATTTATCTTCCCGTAGCAGTCCTTGCAGATCCCACCACACCTCTTCCTCTCATTCTTTGCTGACTCCCCAGAGAATGTAAACATGCTGCTTATCCCACGGGATGTCATTGCCTGAAAGTTACTTACTGTCATCTTCTGAGATCCCTCATATTTATGTTGTGCCTATTATTTACAAATTCCTCTTACTTTTGATAGTCTTGTGATGATACAGCCTTTCCAGTAAATCCAAAACTCTCGTCTAAGCTCTTAACAACTCATATTTCAATTACTACAATGCCTTCTCTTCTCAGGTATTGCTTTGACCTTTGCCCCCTCCCATTTTGTGTCCTGCAGTTTGTCTCTCTCTTCCTCACTTTGGAGGAGATTTATGACCCTCTCCCATCATGGAGGCAGCAAGGAGACATCAGCTCCCCTCAGCCATTTCCCAGCCCGTTACCTGCTCGTTCCGTTTTCAGAGTCTCACCTGTGCTGATTCCTATGCTGCTCCTGACTTATATTCCAGGGAAAAAACCTAATCCTGTGAATCTGCCTCATTAGTGCTACAAAACGCCTTCTGGAAGCGTCTCTGCGCTGGGATGCCTACAAGAAAGTTTGAGCGTGATCCAGCAAGTTAATATGCTGTCAAACAGAGCTGAATAATTTCCTTCTGCTTCTTGTTTGGCTGCACCATCCTTGGGAGGGGGACTTCTGGCTTATAACTCGCACTGCCAGGTCTGTGAGGCAGTGACTGTTTCATTTTGTGTGATGAACTGTTCCTCTGTGAAGCCCTGCTCCGTGTCCTTGACAAGACTCCATCCCAGTTTGAGTCTGTCCTGTGCTTTGAGCTGGAATTGCCCTGATTTGGGGAGCACAGCTGAGATATTCTCACCTAGGTGCAGCTTTCTCTCAAATCCATGAACCATTTAATTGCTCATTCTCTGCAAATCCCACCAAAGCAAATTCCTTGTTATTTTGGGCTTGTGATTTACATGAAGCCTCGTTTTTCTTTGCATGCCCACGTTCCTAAATCCTTTCTTTCCCTTTTTAATCTCGCGTCCAGGCAAGGCTGGGTGTGCTACTTGGTGCTTCAAGTTCTGCTCTTCTATACGTGCATCTGTTTCTTATTATTGTGTGGCTCCTACCGCAGAACCGATTTTTTTCGAAGATTTATTTCGTTCACTTTCTAAAATATTTTCTGATGTTTTCTCTGATGGAACATTGTGTAAAAAATACGACTTGAATAGATTGTATACAGAAGTAAAGAGAAAATATGAGGGTATGACAGACTGCAAACAGAACTTTGCCAATTTAACTGAAATTTTACAGTTCTGTAACTCAAGAAATGCTTTGGATCTCAAAACTGAAAGGTTTTGAATAGCTCCATAACAGCATCTAATTGCTCCAGCTATTTATAAAAAAGAGAAATTGTAAAACATCAAAGTTCAAAAGCGAGCTATTGCACATGCCCAACAATCTTTTTCAACAATAATTTCATAATGATTTTTAGCTTGAGGACTTTGTGCTGTGCATTTGTAGCAGCCAAATTGACACGATGGAGTGTAATAGCTCCAGAGCAGCCATTACAGTCTGTTGGGTAATTAAAAGCTAAATGGAACGTTGAGAAATGATCCGTACAATGGGATTGGCTAATTTCTTCACTTTTGTAGATTTAAGTCACTCAGGATGATGTTACCATTTTTTTCGGAGTGGGTTTGTGTTGTTTAAATCACCATGAAACCGGGTTCAGCCTCGATGTGGTGCTAAGGAAGACATCAAACTTTCTTGGTATAGTGAATTCCATATGCATTACCTTCCTCCCATGAAACACTTTCAAACTTTTGTTGTCCACTGAGCTCGTCATGGAGAAGAGGATATTTTATGTAGAAATTCCTAAGAAATATCACTTATTTAGGACTGCCAGCGCTACAGGGACACAGCGGCAATAAGAGGCTTCCCTTTGGTGTGGTGTCCCTGTAGACAGAGAACAGGCAGCCAGGAGCATTCCTCAGCTTTTCCAGAGCATGCCTTGGGCTGGGCTGAGAATGGGAGAGGTGGATGTGACACCCTCATTGCTGCAGTTTTTGTGGCGCTCCATCCAGCTGTAAACAGCTGTAGCACTGAATGGGGAGGATAAGGAGGTGCTCCGAGGGCTGGAGCCTCCCTGCTCTGAGGACAGGATGAGAGAGCTGGGAGTGCTCAGCCTGGAGAGGAGAAGGCTTCAGAGAGACCTTAGAGCCCCTTCCAGTGCCCAAAGGGGCTCCAGGAGAGCTGGAGAGGGGCTTGAGACAAGGGGAAATAGCTTCAAACTGACAGAGGGCAGGGTTACATTAGACATTAGAGTTGCTTACTTTTAATTGGTTTTGAAATAGCTTTAAGTTTATGCTTAACTTAAATCTCCTTCCAGCTCCTACAACTTTTCTTCTCTACAACTTTACTTCTCCTAACTAAGCAGTTCTTGCTGGCTGTTGTCAGTTCATTTTGTGGACCTGTCTGTCTCAACTCTGTCTGCTGAAGGGGCCACGTCGTGTCTCTTTTATTGATTCTGGGGTCCCCTGGGACATGCTCACCCTGGTAATTCAGCAGCAAACATCCTGCTCCTCCATCAGAGATTGCCCAGAACAAGCTGTTTCTGTTTTATTAGGCTTTCTTAAGCTGCGTGGTTTTGCTGATCCGCAGCCCGGACACTTCAAACGGGCGTCACGGTGATGCTGCCGGAACTGGACTTGACAGGTATTTTTCAACCTGTCTAGTGTTAGCTTGGCTTTTAGGATCATTCCAGACAGCTGTTGTAGCAAAAATTACGCTGCAACACAGGCCACTGGTTAGAGAATCCATATTTCAGGGTGTAATAATGTTAGGTGTGCATTCAAACTTGTTAAAACTCTTCTTGACTGTAACTACGTTTAAAAATGGTTTCAGCCCCAGTTACAAGCCCCAGAGGGAGCAGGGCTTTGCTGTCTCACTCCTTCAGGGCAGCACACACTACCTGCTCCCCGAGTTCTCGCTAGCCTCCAGAATAAATGGTGAATTAATCTTGTGTGACTGAGAGAAACTTATGGTACATGAAATTTAGAATGCTGTCCAGACCCTTTCAGAGAGGCTTCCATCTCTTTCAGACCTCAGGCTTTAGAAAATTGAACCAAAGGAATATATGTTGTACCTCTGACAGAACTCCTGTTGTTAACTATTTCTCATCCTTTAATTTCTCCGAGTCAATAGCCTGGTGTGGATGCAGGCCAGGGTTTTGTGGGGAAAGCTGCTCTGAGGGATGTGGCACCTGTGCTGCTGAGACCTTCATCAGCCTGGCCCTGACCTTGCTCACACTCTGGTCTGAAGCTTCTGCTCCGGCGAGGGCTGAATCCCTCCATCTGCATTATCCTGCCTTCCCTAACAGCAGTCCTTGAGGGAGCTTTCTGCTCAGGCAGGGAAGGGCATTCTCACCCATACGTAACCCGCTTGTCTGGTTCGTCACTCACAGTAATTGCTAAACTTGTAATTTTAAATCTGACTGATGGTATCAGAAGGCCAACTACATGGTGTTATGTGGTTCAGGACCTGCAAATCCCAGCATCTTAATTTGACCTTTGGCAATTGACTCTGTGCTGTTTTATTCCCCATCTTTTCTCCTTAATTGCAGCTGCAGCCGTGTCTGGCTGCTATTACAAGAACTGAATTAGAAAAATGGAAGAAGTTATTCCATGGTGCTTTGGCTCTCGAAGTAGCTGTTTAACCCCGTGATTTTGTTAGAGCCATGCATGAAATCTATGCCTCTGATGTCTCTTCTGTCATATGTGCTTATAATGCTGAGAAAGAACACTCTCAAAATGATGATAAAGGGAAAGCTTCAGAATTGTGATAATTTTGACACATCATTACTATGATTGACACGATAAATAAGTCAGGTCATAAGGAATAATGCAGTTCTAAATCCCCAACCACATAAGCTTGCTGAGAGGGAAAAAAGGGTCTATTAAATTTTCTGTATAGAGATTGCAGTCAGTGGTGCATAAACAATACATTCTATAGCAACCTGTTCATTGCTCAAGTTGTTATTGGCAGGCACTGTGGCATTTCTACAGTCATTAAAAGAAGCTATCACTATTAATCTCCAGTCTCGAGGCAGACAGGTTTAACCTGAAGCTGATCATCAAATAACGGTAACAGATATTTGTGCTTTGTTGAACGTTCCCTTTCATCTTTGGATGCCTTTCCTGTAATGTAACAGGAAGGGCTGAGGATTGTAACCTTCATTATGAAACTTAGTAAGTTAATAATGTGTCATTTAAAAAGGTTTTCCCTTCATCAAACCAGGGGTATTCGTGAAGGGGAGGAGTTTTCACGAAACTCAGCAGCTCATTCTGTGCGTCCTCAGCATTTGGGGCATTTCTTACTCTCTAATTTTCAGTGCCCTTGGTCTCATGAAAAAACCTCACCCTTGAGCTGCCCAATATTCCTCTATTAGAAGGAAAAGCTTTGTTTTAAATTGCTGAATCAAGTCTTTAAAGTGCTGTCAAAGAGTGATGTACTAACTAGTAATGCATTTGCGTTCCCCTTTCCCTCCCGGTGGCCTGAGGAATTCATCCCACCCTGCAGATCCACCTGTAGGTACGAGAGCACATGGGAAGGCCAGCTGTAAGGATGAATTCATCAAGTTCTTTCCTTAGAAAGTGGCCCTTGAAAGAACTGAAATAATCAAAATATTTTGCTTTGCGTTCCCTTTTGCTTCCCCTTATTCAAGGAAAATTGTATTTCCCTCTGGGAAAAATACAGGAATCTGTCACCACAGACAAATGGGAAGCTGTGATTCATAAAGGTTAAGGGGAGAAAATTCAATTTATTTTTCATTTTTCCTAAAGAGAAAGTCATATCCCTTCTCAAATATCCCTTAACATCCTCTCAGAAATAGGATGACATCTGTCGTTTAAGCTCTCTGAGCGCTCTTGTCCCAGTTCCAACTTTTGGTTGTGGTAATCAAGTGATCAGGGCAAAACAAACTCATCCCAAGTTATGCCTTCAGAAACCATTTTTATGTGCAAATACAAAAATTGAATTCCTGCCCTGGAGATATCCCTGGTAGAAATGATCTTCAGAGCATCCAGTGTCACCAGGACACGGAGCCCCCCAGAGATGGGGACAGCCCTGCCCTGTTGTACCCCGTGTGCTCATCCACTCAAAAGATGAGCAAAGCAACAGCAGCTTTACCTGGCCTCTCATTGATCTCCTTTGCTCTGTAGTCTGGCATCGATCAATGATGGGCCTAGGCTGGAAAATCAGTTTAAAATTAACAGTTTAGGTCCCCCCAACAAGGGCCATGGTCCCATGCTGTCTGAAGGAGGAGTGTGCCAGTCATGGACGGACAAATCCACAGGGACAGGGCAGGGCCACCTGATGGGTGCGAGGCTGGGTGTGAGCACACCCCCAGCACCCCTCGGCAGGGAACAGGGTTTGGGGTTAAGGTGCTGCTCCTCTGCAGTGGGTGAAGGGGAGGGTGGGATTTCTCAAAGCACTTTCTCACAGAACTGTTTGGGTTGGACCTTAAAGCCCATCCCTGTGCTGTGGGCAGGGACACCTTCCACTAGCCCAGGGTGCTCCAAGCCCCGTCCAACCTGGCCTTGGACACTTCCAGGGATGGGGCAGCCACAGCTTCTCTGGGTAACCTGTGCCAGGGCCTCACCACCCTCACAGGGAAGGATTTCTTTTTAATTTATAATCTAAATCCACCCTCCTTCAGCTTAAAGAGCAACCAGGAGTTGATTTAGAGTGTATGACACTGAGCATGTCTGCATCCATAGGAGATTTGGGAGGGCAAAGAGATGACATTGGTTTGAATTTTGGAAGGACTCAGCTCAGGGGGTTGAGAGGAGCATCCCCTGCCAGGGCTCCTTTCCTGGCTGGTTCCTAGAGAAAATGGTGATTCCTCACTGACGCTTCACACCCACTGAACCCATGCTCTGCTCATGCTCAGACTGGTTTTCATCTTGGCTTTTTAAACTTTTAAATGTCTTGGATATGTGCATTTGATCTCTTCCAGAAAGGACAAAAGCTAGGGCAGAACGTGACTGTAGTGAGGGAGGAGCAGGAGAGCGGGTGTGTAACACTGGGATGGAATGGCCTTAGCACACGTTTTGATCTGGGCTTTAGACATTCATTTCTGATGCTTTGTAACAGCTAAAGCTCAGTTAAATTGGTGTGGTGACATGTGCCAGAGTCTGCAGGCAGCCCGAGACAAGAACTCTGAGAAATGCAAATGGCCTGGTTTGCTCTCACGCTGCCACTGCCTGTGGTAAAACCTGCGAGGGGGCTCTGCTCTTCCCCCTCTCCAGTCTGCTACTGACCAGAGATGCTGTGAATAACTGCCCAGCAGTAGAACTTAATTTAGATTGCCACATCCCATTAATGAATTTTCCAGCTGAGAACTGGCCTGCAAAGGGATTGGGAGAAGGGGGACAGCTTCAGAGCCTGCGAGATTCCCAAGGATTTGTGTCTTCTTCCGGCTGTAGACTGGAAAGAAAAAAAAAAATCATCTTTCCATCTCGTATTTGAGTGTAACCTAAAGTGTTAAAAGGTTGTAATAAACAGGTCAGATGCACCTGGTGCAGCCTCATTTCAGTAATGTTTGTCCTCGCCTCATTTTCACCATGCATAAAATGGAGATAATGGTTCCTCCATCTTCTCTAGAGGTCTCTGGTGTGCTGGGAGAAGCAGTTATTATTTTTCAAGAGCGCTTTCTACTCCTTCTGCTTTCCAGCGGTAATAAATTGTACTTTTTAATGGTAGGAGTAAAGGATTTGTGCAGAAATAATCAGCTTTTTTAAATTTTCCACTTTCCCTCTTTGCTGGGCATTACATTTTATGCATTTGTATGCATAGAGAGGAACCAGAAACAACAGAAAAATTGTTAGCAGTTAAAAACATTTGTTTAAAAGCATTTTTTGTGACCGTGGTTCTCCTATGTGAAAAAACCAGATTTGTTTGCAACATGCTATTTTTTCTTGTCCTTTACATTGGCTATTGCCATTAATTATCGTGAGTGGTACTTGTGATTCACTACAAAATGCACAATTTTATGTCCACCCTGCCTGTATTGAGGGAAGGTTCAACCATTTACCACTTTCAAAGTGAGTAAATAACAACGATTTGCAGCAGTTTCTCAATGTCTCTCAGAAATTTGGTCATTTTTGTCCTGCCCGTGGTTGCACACCTAAAATTTGTGGCCAGAGAGAATTTGGGAAATGCAGAGAAACACTTAAAAGCCAACACATTTGCAGAGTGTTGGCTGCACATTGGAGCTGAAGCTTGTAATCTTTCCCATGTATGTTATTTAAAATAAAAATAAGAAAGCAAACCCAACTGCCCCCCAAATCAACAACAAAACCCCACCTGAGATTTGAGCATCGCTGCTTGCTGGATCGGGGCTGAGTGGGAAGCATGGAAAGCAGAAACCCGGTGCATTTCCCATGTTTTGGGAAATAAATGGCTTTATTCAATGCATGGAATGCTCAGGGGATATGTCTGAAGTGTCTGCCCTGTGCGTGGGACGTGGGAGAAGGGGCAACTGTTCCCAGAGCCCAGAACACCCCAGGTTATGTGTCCTGGGACCCGGAGCTGCCCTGTTCTCTTCACACTGGGAACTGCACCCTTGTCCCAGTTCCCTTCCCAGCCCCTAATTCTGGGGTGCAGTGGATGCTTGAGAGTGAAGAGCTTTATTTGTGGGCTCTGTTACAGAGTGGCATTAAAACCTTTTGCTGAAATACCAAGTGATCCTTTTCTTTTTCAGAAGTGCTAAGTGAAAACACATTGATTTTTATTTTCTTTGAGCAACTTCAATAGCTCAAGATTATTACTATTTTTAAGAGTGATAGAGAAATGTCAAAAATGCTTCATCTGTACTTTTATTTTTATATATCACCAGGCTTTGTGTTTTTCAGGTTTTTTTTTTTGTTTGAAGTTGCAGACTTTGGGAACAGGACAGAGAGATTATGGTTTATTTCAAAAAGCTGCTTCTATTCCTGAGTTCTTTCAGAGATTTTGTGGTTCAGTAGGTAACACATTTTATTGTCTTAAATTCAGTCTGTGCCGCAAAATTCTTTTGCTCCTGAATAGACAAATGGTCTGGCACACATTAATCTCTTATCTATAATAGCATTTTTTGAAAGGAAGGAGGGGAGGGAGACGGAGCAGTTCGTGACACTCCGTGGGGTGCTGGCACTCGCCTGCAGAGAGACCAGCACCGGCTTTTGACACTGCACATGCTTTATTCATTCAGTATTTCCTCCCACTGAAGGTGTGAGTGTGGGCACACTGAGTTTCCAGGACCAATCCCACAGCCAAAACCTGGAGAGAAGTCACCGAGCAGGAGGTGGCAGAACCAGCTCGGTGCTGTAGGTGTTTGTGCATCCCCTCCAGGATCCAGCCAGCTTTTCCAGCCTGCCTTCCCTTCAGCTTTGTTTTACCTGCTTGGAGTAATTTTAATCTCCTCTAGATGCATTTTATGTGTGTGTATAAGTGATTCATCCTTCCTCGTTCTGTGTAAGTACTTCCAGGAGATTGAGTGTGTAGGAGAGAAAGCGAGTGACAGCTTTTGGGTTTCAAGTGGACCCTGCAATGTTTGGTTTCTGGTTTAGCTGCTCTGACACCTGATAGTTCTGCTCTGACACAGCCCATCACCGTCTGGAGAGCAGAATCATATTCTTAAGGGTTGTTTTTGGGGCAAATCTGAATAAAATGGGTTAATTAAGTCGAAACAATGCTGTTGTGTTCTGCCTAATGACACGTTGCCAATTTATTTCAAACTGACAACCCAAGGACATTGGGAGAAGTGACAGGATATTTCTAAACCTAGGGGTGAATTGATTTCTTTTTAAAACAAAATGAAATAGATGTTACTTGTGTCTCAACAATATAGAAATTCGTGTCTCAGACAATGGTGCATTTTCCAATGTACCACTTTATCTTTCATTTATTCCCCCTAATTTTCCTTATTAACTGTAATTCTGTTGTGACATCCAAGTGTCATATTATAATGATGAAAATTTCAAATAAGAAGCAGCATGAAACGCGAAGCTTTGGATGAGCTGGGAGTCAAGAGCGCCCTGTGGAAATGAGCTTATGGTTTTTATCACAGCAGAGAGTCCCTGGCATATCCAGGGGAGGCTGTTTACCATCCACACAGTCAAAAACTGTGCCCAGCCCTCTTCTGAGAGGGCAGGAAGTCAATGCAAGACTGAGAAGACATCGCACTCTTCAACTCTTCTCTCGGCAGGGCACAGCAGATAGGAGATCCTAAGTACACGAATGCAGAGAGCATTTGTGCAGGCCAAGCAAGGTACAACTAACAGTTTGTTTTGAACAATGCTGGCACTGCCCAGGCTGCAGAAATACCAACAAAGAGCCTGGAGTAATAACTTTCCTTTAGATTTCTTTTTACAGGACTTGCAGCATTCTCTGAGCAGCGTTTATGTACTGGGTATAAATAGGCAGCTACAAAACCCCATTCCATAGCCCAGAAAAGAGAGAGGCTGGTTTATTCTCACTTGAGAAAATTAAATGCTTATCCATCTGTGGAATTATTTTTGAATGGATAAGTTTGTAGACTTTCTTTAGCTGGGTTATTGTTTGCTCTTTTGGAACATTTTTTGCTTTCACAGTTGTTTTGTTCTTGAGACAGAGGAAATGCAGCAATGTGTATTTTTCTCCCTGCTGAGGTCTGAGGCAACCTTACATTATAAAATAACCAAAGATTGATAATCACAAAGACTGCAAAGGGGAAGCTGCACTTTGTTTAGAAAAAAACATCTATGCTGGAAAGGGGAAACAAAATTCTTTCTTTTGTTAGAAAAATATTTCTTTGGATTCTGAGCTCTGCTGCGTGCATGGTTTTGTCCTGGGTTTTGTTTTGTTTTATTTTACGGTACTCGAAATATTATAAATGAGATTTTATTTGGTTCTGAATGTCCGTGACCTGAACAACTCCACTTCTATTAAGGATTGTCTCCCTTTTTAGAAGACAGTGGAGAAGTAGCATGATACGGTCAGGGGGATGGAGAACTTTAGACCATATGGAGTGGACCTGAGGCCCCTGATAACCTATTTCTCAAAATATTATTCTGACAAGTCATTCCATATGTTTGGTCGAGTTAGCTGCTGCAAGAAGGCTGTGGGGTATCTTCTCGTTTCTCTGATCTGCTCTCTTTGTGTAAAGACTTGGAAATAGCAGACCTTTGGGAGCAAGGTAGCAATCTGGATCCCAAAACATGTTTCTCAGATGTGTGTGTGTGTGTGTGTGTATAAATATGTAAAAATAGAATGCAGCAAGAGTTGACCTTGAGCTTAAAATGCTGCTCAGTGAGTGCATCTTGGTGTGAAGAGTTAAGTTCAACGAGGAAAACCAAGAATGCCTGTTCAGTTCAGTGTTATCTGTAGAAGGGTTCTCCTTTAAGCCTTCATGAGCTGTTCCCAGCCTGTGGTATCTGGGATCTGAGGACAGGCCAAATTAGGTTAAATAGGTTAAATTTGGTAGGGTTTTCTTATTTATTTTAAAGTTCAAATGATGTTTATATGTGGCAAGTTTTAATCTCAGGTCTTAGGGTGGTTTTTCTGGAGAAAGCTTTGACCAATGCTTTGCTTATCCACCACCTGCAAAAAGGGACTTGCATGGCTTTGGCTGAGTGTCCCTCGTGGACGTGGGAATGGGGCCCAGCTGGTGGCCTGGACACATTTCCCAAATATCTGTGACACAGAAGTCCCTCCTTTCGTTGTGAAGGGCAGATAAACTGGGGAACGCTTCCAGGTTTGTCTTGTTTTCCTTCTCTGTGAGGGCAGATTGAAAGTCTTTACTCTTTTAGGAAGATCACAGGTTTTTGAACAGCAGGTAGAGGAGATACCCAGGCCTAAGGAAACCTCAAAAATCCAATAATATTTATCATTTCTGTGTATTTGCCAGGTATCTAATAGCAAAGTCTAGGTTGATGCTAGAAAACTCCAACTCGTTTTAAACTTGGAGCCTAACTGAAATTCAGCATTCATTTTAGCTTTATCAGGACTGTTTGTCAGATGACTTTTTAAACTCTCCTTAACTAGAAGAGGAGAGATTTAAATTACATATGAAGTTAGGAAGGAATTCTTCCCTGTGAGGGTGGGGAGGCCCTGGCACAGGGTGCCCAGAGAAGCTGTGGCTGCCCCTGGATCCCTGGAAGTGTCCAAGGCCAGGTTGGACGGGGCTTGGAGTAACCTGGGACAGTGAAAGGTGGCCCTGAAGTGGATGAGTTTTAAGGTCCCTTCCAACCCAAACCATTCTGGGATTCTGTGATCAGTCTGTGTATGCAAGTCCCTGCTTCCCCTGTAATGCCCCACAGGATCAGGTTCATTTGAAAAACTGCTACAAAGAAATCGATCTTGGGAACCCACATGTGATCAATTGTGTGTATCTGCTTTATGCTCTACAGAGCGTATTTAATCTTAAATCTTCCCTCTGAAAACAGTGCTTCCATTATTGTTGTCATAAAAGAAATTGTTGGAGGCATTTCTTAAAGAATGTCCCCCAAAGTCACTGCAAATGCTTTTCTTTATTTAAGGCCAGTGAAGGATAGATGAGGTTCTCTTTTTAGTTGTTACCACCCTTTCATTTCTAAGTAAGAGGAAGACTTTAAACTTCTTACAAGTAGAAGGAAAAGCAGCTAGATTGTCACTTGTGTGATTTTATTTGTGCCAAAGTAAGGAGTTAAGAAATTCATTTATAAAAAAAACCCAACTCACATGAAGCCGTATGCAAAGATATATTTGTAAATAGAAGGCAGCATTTTATTATCTCTCATTTTTCTCTCTTTCCTGCTGCTTGACATTAAACCAGGATCTGCTGGTGAGAATGGCAGCCCCTGAAATGGCAGCAGCCCTTGATCCCTGTGACACAGCAGCGTCCCCAGCTCAGCTTCCCTCCTTTGTTTCTTCTCTCAGCTCATCTCACCACTGAACTTGCATTTCTGGACATGATTATTAAGTGACGGTTTTGCTTTATTTAACATCCAGCTACTGATGTGTGGTTTATTAACCTAAATTTCCCATTGTTAAGAAAGCAAATGGTAAATATCCAGGTATGTGAAGCACCAAGGCTGGAAGACCTCAGAAGTTCGGGGTTTGTCCTCAGGAGAAAGTGAGTCTTGCCTTGTGCTGCAGAAACCTCTGCCACCACTGCCAGACCCCCCTCAAACCTGTTTCCTGCTGCCAAATGAGTGTTTGTTTATGGTTAAAAGGATGCTTCTCATGCAATGCACTAAAGTACATCATAAAAATATACAGCCTCTTAAAAGTAATTCCCACTAATGAGTTATTTTTAAGTCTTTTTAAACATAGGCGTGTTTTGGGAGAGATTCGAGGTTGTTCAGCCTGGAGAAGAGAAGGCTCTGGGGAGACATTAGAGCATCTTCCAGTGCCTAAAGGGGCTCCAGGAGAGCTGGAAAGGGACTTTGGAAAAGGGCCTGGAGCAACAAGACAAGGGAGAATGGCTCTAAACTGCCAGAGGGCAGGGTTAGATGGGATACTGGGGAGAAATTCTTCCCTGAGAGGGTGGGGAGGCCCTGGCACAGGGTGCCCAGAGAAGCTGTGGCTGCCCCTGGATCCCTGGAAGTGTCCAAGGCCAGGTTGGACGGGGCTTGGAGCACTCTGGGATAGTGGAAGGTGTCCCTGCCCATGACAGGGGGTGGAATGAGATGAGCTTTAAAGTCGCTCCCCACCCAAACCATTCTGGAATTCTGTGATCCCCTGGGAAGCCAAAGGCTGTGGGCCCTGGCTGCAGTGCAGCTGCTCAGCCTTTTGCCTCCTGCATCCCTTTGAAGATGACTCTGAGGCTAATAGATTCCACTGCCCGACCATGGATATTTTTCCCCCTTTTAACTGCTGTTGAATAAGATTACACACTCTATCCACTTATATAGCCGGTATTAAAGCTATCTGGTGAATTGAAAAGCCACCTGAGTGTTCTTTAGCTGGAATAGCTTGAGGCTATATATTTTTTCATGTTAAAAGCTCTAATGATGTGCTGGATGATAAGTTTCCAGGCAGAAAGAAGCCCCTCACTGTGCATGGGGGAAGGTCAGGTCAGTGACAGAGACTGAACTTCCAAATTGCTCTTTTTGCACGAGGAGTTGTGAGCAGGGAATTTCAGAGTGTTTGAGCAGAAATTTGCTCTGCTTTTGAATTTAGCTGCTGATTCATGGGAAGCTGTGTAACTAAGCAGTGGTTTAATTTCCTGAAAACTACATAGGACAATGCTAGAAATCCATTTCTGAGGTAGTCCTATAATACAAAGTGGGTCTGTAGACCTCAGGAAGTAGAAAAGAGAGGAATTCACCCCCCAAACAGCAGTTGCTGGGTCACCTGCACTTAATGGCCTGTAGAAAGAGAGGAAAATCAAGAAAAAAAGCCACATTTCCCATCCCTGTCCCTGTTTTCGGAGCAGAACTGGTGAAAGGACAGGCTGGAGAGACTGTGTCACTGTGGACCATCCTGGCCTTGCTGCCTCTCCTGGGGCACTTTGTTGGTTACAGAAATACATTTTCCATCTTTAAATCGACTGTATTTAGGCCCCAGCCTCTCACTGTGCCCAGGAGTAGACTCTAAGAACTCTCTATAAGGTTTTAGACCTTTTCAACCTGTATTTTAAACTCAGTTTTATCCAATAAAATACATAAATCTCCTCTTTTCTGAAGTATCTACGCACAAAGGGGTATAAATCGTCTTGTGGCTAGAGCTGAGTTCTTCATTAATCTTCCCCTAGGGCTAAAGCTAACAGCACTTGCAGCCTGTGTGAAAGTCCTTACAAAGGGGGGAAAAAAGCTGTTTCAAACGTGGCTGTTATTTGTTTAAACATTTGGAGACATTTATGGTGTGATGCTGGCTTGTTTTTTTTTTTACCCTCGCTCCTTGTCTTTTGTTTGTGTGTTTGAATCCTTCCAGGCAAGAAAAGTTTTGCTTGTTTAACTTAGTGAAATGAAGACTGTGAAAGAATGGGATTGTTTTCTGTGAATGCTTTAGGATGTGAACATCTCAGAGGGAGAGAGCAGCTCTTCAAGCTAAGGGACAGCTCTGGCAGGAGGACTAATGGAGTACATTGGCCATTTAAGCTGGAAATTAGGAGTGTTTGTAACAGATTGAACAGAAAAGCTTTGGGAAGCTTTCCAACCAAAAAAGGATCTGGACTGGCTAAATCCCACACTTGTACGGGTTAATTTCTGTGGGTAGCTTTGTTTTTCCAAGTTAAACGCATCAAAAGCGTCATGATGACACATTCAGACAATCCCACAGGCCCAGGAGGGGTGGATGGCAAAGGAGGGAGGGGGAGGTTCTCATTTATGACATGGGCAATTCAGGCAAAATGAATTTATCGCAAGGCTTCCTCAACAGGTGCTGATGAAATCTTTTCTAATTGCTGCTTTACCATATCCCTCCTCATACTGTGGATCTTTAACTTATGATCTACTTGCTGTTTATTGTTCTGAGTTTTATTATTTTATTCAACCTTTTTTTCTTTTTTTAAAAATTTTTTTTTTTAAATTTTGCTTGCAGTGGAAATGCATCCTGTTGTGTGTTTGTTCTGATGGGGACAAAGCTTAGTCACAGTGACAAGAGTGTAATGAGTCAATAAATACAGCCGACCTAGATCATTCACTCGCTTTGCTTGTGTTTTGTAAATCTTTTTCATATCTGGTGTTTTATTCATATGTTGTGATGTCTGGTTCGGGATGAGGGCTGGATATATAAGGTTTCACTTGCTGTGATTAATTCAAACAGCTAGGCTGCTTCTTCCCTATAAATTTGATCCACAAAATTAGGTTTTTATGTTGCTCCTTATTTACTTTTTTAAGTCTACAGTCTAACTTCTCAAAAGTTGAGTAAATTATGTTACTACTCACATGTTTGAGGAGTCTTAAGACGTCCTTGGGTACTGAAAAGTCATAATTCTTTATACACCAGCTCTTCACCATTAGTTTGCTAATTATTTTATAAATGTGTAACGTTGACTCAAAAAAGAAACTCCATCTGGAGTTTTTTAATGTTCTTCATCAAACGAAACAAATGTGACCAAGGAGCCTCACAGGAAAGTCTCTGTTATTTTTCTTTATATCTAGAAATCCGAGCAGAGACCTGTGCAGTGACAGCAGCATCGTATTTCCCTTTTCTTGAAAATAAATAGTCCCTGCTAGAGTCAGAGTGGGAAGCTGGAACAGTAACTTTGATTATCTTAATGCTCTTTTATTGTATCACCTGCTAATAATGGCCCTAATAAGCAGGGAACCAATAGACGTGGTTTGGGACAGAGGTTTATGATTGAGAACACACTTTCTTTTCGTTATTTGCATAATGTTTCTCTCTGGTGCCTGCAGGTGGTTGTCAGCATTTGCTTTTCTGTTGATCGGGCTCCAATTCCTGTTGTGCATCTTTTGCTCCGAAGGGGAAGGGAAATTAATCTATTATTGATCAGGATCCAATTCCTGTTGTGTGTCTTGTACTGGAGAGGGAAAGGCGCATTAATCCACTCTGGGTTCATAATTCAAACCATCTGCAGGCTGTACCTGGGAGCAGGGAGTGTGCTCCATTAGGCAGTTTGTATTTGTAAGGGCTTTTTTTTTTCTCTCTCTCTCTCTCCCTCGAGCAATCTTGAGATACCCTGTGATTGTCATTTCTCCTCTTCTCCCATATTCTGTGTCACAGGCAGAGATTGCACATTCCTGATGCCACGGTGTTGTACTCTGTGTAATATTTTTGCTATTTGTGTTGGGCTCTTATCGCCTGTCCTGCTTTTTTTCTAACAGAAGTGTCCATAATTTGATAAAATGAAGCTTTGCATGTATCCTGCATAGTAATTACCAAGGCGTTTCTGCATCCTGTGCGAGCCAGGAAGTCTGTGGGAAGTTTATGGTGAAAGTTTTCTAATATTTTTCTCCCAAGATAACTCATAAATGGTTTCAAAGTTCTGTTTAAGTACTCAATTTCTTATTAGCTTGAGGGCAGGGTACTGGTGATGTCTTCTGTGAAGCGTTTTTCGCGCATAGGCAAATTTCATAATGGGAAGAAGTAAATTTATTTTTGGGTACTGGTTCCTGTGGGATCCCTTCTTCCCTGCAAGCTGGACTTTTTTCAGTAATTGCAGTAATTGCAGTAATTTACAGTAAGGGGAGGGATGAGGAGCAGCCAGCCTCACGTTCCAGGCTCT
Organism: Mohoua ochrocephala; assembly: GCA_013398855.1. NCBI lineage: Eukaryota > Metazoa > Chordata > Aves > Passeriformes > Acanthizidae > Mohoua > Mohoua ochrocephala. The sequence goes on along the minus strand of VZTA01009190.1, from coordinate 194,122 downwards.
TGATTATTTGGACAATCCTCCCCCTCTCCTCCTGCTCGTGGTCACCTTGTTTGGATTAAGCCTCTTCAGAGGGTTGGGGCCTATAAGCCAGCCTCAAAAATAAACCTTATCATTGTGCTCGAGTCTGAACTCAAACTATTACTTCTTCTCAGGAGATAAACACTTTCTCTCAGTTTCTGTTGAGGCCGGCTTACCTCATATCTCTGTCACGTGAATTTGAGCACCCATTGAAGTAATACACTTAATATTCTGCACTGCAAACACAGGCATAGATAAACTTTGCATGTCATAATGTAAAATCTGGGGAAGAACTTAATGTTTATGCATTTCCGAAGGGGAAGGAACCTATTGTATCTCCAGTCATCCGACCTGGGTGAGATTTCAGTTCTGTTGGGAAAATTAAGCACTGAAGTGGCTTTGATAAAGTCTGTGATCTTTATAAACTGTAAATTACAATATTTAAAATTCCCTGTACCTTACATGTCAATATATGTACAGAGATAAAAACACTGTCTTTCCAGAGACGATAGGGCAGTGTACATAATTATTGTATTTAAATAACTGATTAAAATTCTACAGCTCATCAGTGCTGAAAAAAAAAATAAAAAATTCAGTGTTACGGAGGCCTTGGATGGGTTTCATTCCTGGTCAGGCAGGAGGAGGGAGGGGGAAGTTCAGCAGGCTCAGTGATGTGCAGCCATACACAGCCACAGGTGATAAAAACAAATAGACCGTGCAAGCGTTGTTCATTCTTTCTTCTTCTCTCTCCTCTCAGTTTATCTCTGCTTTGTGGGGGATTGCCAGATTCCTGAATTCCACAGTCTGGAGAGGAGTTTATGTTCAAAGGGATGGAAAAACCTCAGATCATCTCTTTCTGTTTTCTCTTGCCTCATTTTTTTTCATTTTTTTTTTTGGCTCTTTAAAAGAAAAAAAAATCAACAACAAAATTTTAATGTGGAAAACATTATATCAATGGCAATTTACCTTCATATCTTGGGCTGTAAATGGCAGCAGTTCACCAACTGCTTCATGAGCAGCTGGGGATGGCAACCACTGGAGGATTGGAGGACAAACTCCCTCCTGTCCTGAGTCCAGGCCTTTGGTGTTCCCGTAGTCTTGCCTCAAAGACTGTTTGGGGTCAGTCCTGAAGGCCTTGCAGGTACTGGGCCCTTGTAGATCCTGGTAATGGCTCAGACAGTGATAAATGAGAAAATTTACAAGCAAAGGGAAGATTGGAAACGCTGGGAGTGCTGTGGCTAAAATGGATGGAAAGGAGAATAAAGCAGTGTGAGCTCTCTTTTGGAGAGCAGTCCCTGTTGGATTAGGACTCTGCCTGTGGCAGTCCTTCTGTCCAGTCATCTATTAAGGGCTAAAATCAGATTAAGAGCACATCCCGTAAGTGTTTTTCAGTGTCACTCAGCCTTGTCTCTGCAGCTTCCCACAGGTTCCCCCCAGACTTATTATGTCTAATAGTGAGGCATCCCCTGGCTGCAGTTCTGGGGTCAGTGTTTTTCCCTAATGTTGCTTTGCTTTCTTAGCTGAGAGGAGGGTTCAGAAAGCAGATGGAAAGGAAAAGAAGGCCTTTTCTTTCCAAAAAGATAGAATATAGCTGGGAATGGTGCTTCCCTATTAGTGGATTCATCTTACTGTAGCTCTGTTCCCGTGTGCATTTGTATTGCTCCCCCATTCCAGTGTCCTTAATAAATATTTTCTTCAGAGAAGCTGAAGTTCAATCATTAAATTAAAGGATACATTGGAAATTGAGCAGCTCTTAAATAGTGTGAAATGTGTAGGGGACCATGGGATGGAAAAGGGAGGGAAATGGCCACAGATGAGAGCAGAGAAGCTGAGGGAGGGGAGGAGGAAAAGGAAGAGGTGATGAAAAGCCAGAAACAGCAGAATCCTAGAAAGCTCAGGCAACAAAAAGTCTGATGAAGTTAAAAAAAAAAAAGGAACAGTGAAAAGGAGAAAAATTCAATTGTTTTCGACAAAGGAATTTTTAAAGAAAATGTCTGTTTACTAACAATGACATTCTGCATTGGGTTTTCGTGTAGCATCAGTCAAGTAAAATCACATCTGTGTGGTGCATGAGGAGGCAGGAGAAGGATGGAGTGGCTTTATTGACAGGTAGGATGAGAAGCTTGGGAAGTCTGGGTAGCTGTTCATTATCTGATTGTTTGCAATAACTCTCTGCCTTCCCCAGCCTGATGGAAAGCTGATCTGCCACATCCCATCATCCAAACAAAATCCCGATGTTGCTGATCTCCATTAGGATCCTCCAGCACTCCAGCCCGTGGATTTCTTACAAAAGAGTGAAGTTTTGAGAGGATGAGGCAGGCACAGATCCCAAGTTACAGCCCTACTGAGATTTTTTTCTCTAAAGAAAAATAAGATCCTCCTTTGGTGTTTCAATTAGCCATAAAACAAAACTGCAAACAAAGCTCCCTCCGCAAAGGGAGCCCTGGGAATGTCCCTGTGGAAGTTGATTCGGCAGGACTGGGGCCAGAGTGAGTTATGGGAAGGGGTTTCTTAGTGCTGCAAAGGGAAAATTAAACTGTCTTTGAATGTGAAATAGGAATATTCGTGCTGCCTCCATACTGTTTAGGGAATACTTGGGAATTTTGTTGTTTTCTGTATGTGTTTGTTATGTCCACAGCTGACCTTTGTGGGTGCATTCCTGGGAATCCAAGTTCTGACCATTTTGATGAGCTCTCTGTCTCACATCAGTATCAGCTCACTCACAACCTTTAGCAGCAGCCTGCTTTTAATAGGTTTGTTTCAGGGATGGTACAAAATAAAAATAAACCCGTGCTTTGTTTAGATTCTTGTTACAGTCAGTAAGAAATCTCTGCCTTTTCCTGGTTGCAGGAGGGGGAATGTGCACTTTAATTTCCTTTCTTGTCTGCTGGGTGTGCACAGGGCCATTCACGTGGGGTGATGGGGGTGAAAGCAAAGCCGACTTCTCCTCTTTGTCTGCTTTTAGTGGGGAGCTGATAAGTCAAACAAGTGGTTTTCCTCTCTTCCAGATGGAGATAAGAAGTGATTACTGCCAAATTAGTCACTGGTTTGTTGATCTTTCAGCATTCACTGTTGTAAACCTTCGTCTTGGGCAGAAGTGGTGGGGAACGGTGATGCTGAGCTTATTTCTTCTCATCAGTAACAAGCTTCTAATCTGATCAGCTCTTGTTTTCTGGTTTTTTTGTTTGGTTTTTTTTTTTAGTTACTATCTGGAAATTTTCTGCCATGAATACCTCTATGGAAATCTTAGAAAATAGATTTGCTACCTGATGGCATCGTGTTTCCAGGAATGTTGACGAGGAGGTGTAAAATCCACTACCAGCTCGTGCTTTGAGATCCCGTGTGTGTTGCACAGAGATGCTGTGTCAGGTTGACAGAGCATATTTAGGGGAAGGAATAAATAAGTGCTTACACTTTCTTAAGGACTATTCTTGAATGCTTGAATTTATTCAGAAGTGTGGGTGGTATTCTTAAAATTTTAAAGCGATGCTCCACGCTTCCATCTCCTGTACGACACGAGCTGCTGTCAGTTAGAAAAACATCAAAAGGTAAAAGATTCGTCATTGAGAAATTTGCTAACCTTGTGGACTTCCTGAGCCATGTGACCAAAGTCTTTGTCTATCCAACAAGTGAAATGCAATGTCAGATGGCTTTTAGCGTGCTGGGTGTGATCTAAGCAAAGAGTCTTCTGTTCGTTTGCTGTTCCTTAGGGAATCGCCTTACATTTTAGGGTTCATACCTTGCATTTCCCAATTTCCCATTCTGCTTAATGGGCATGGACTAGCCTCCTGTGCAGAAAACATTTGACGAACTGGCTTGCTTTTCCATCGGTTTCTTTTTATTTTCATTACTTTTCCCTGTAATTTGTTTATTGGTTTCTGTATCTTTGAAAATTTTATTACTCTGTTATTCAAGTTAAAAAATAGCTAATTTTTCTTTCCCAAATGAGTTGCTTGAAGCGAAGTACCTATGAATACATGGGTATTTTAATTCACTTACTAAATGCATACAGAGAAAATTTACAAGCTGCCTTTTTACCATTTTTTAAGTGTCTGCTGACTGTTGCATAAGCTAAATTATTTACAGTATGAAGCCTCACAAAAGAGTAACAGATTTGGGTTATTTACTTTCCTGATAAGAAAAGGGGATTGAAGTTGCTGTGATATGCTGCTTTGTTAATTTTATATTTGTTCCCCAGTGTGTAAAATCTTTTTAAAGAACTAACATGAGTATTGGCAGACTCTTTTGAAATGGTATGGAAGGGGTAAGATTAAACAAAACATGAAAAGGTCTTAAAAATATAAGTCAGCAAGTGTTTGATAAAAATAAAAGTGCCCAACAATAGAAAACCTTTAGGATGCTTAATTTATTTGCTCTGTCTTTGAGAATATTCCCAGATGGAGGGCAGGGGCCAGTCCTTGGGAGTTGTGGGGTTTGGGTTGTGTCGGAGCAGGGAACGCCAGCGGGAGCTGCCCCGCTGGAGATGCAAACCCGCGGTGAGGCCGAAGGGTGAGGTTTGCAGCGGTGCCTGGAACGTGGCATCCCCACTGTCGCAGTCCTGGCTGTCCCAGGGGCCTCACCAGCCGTGTCTGTGTCCCTGCAGGTGCCACCAGCCCCTCGGACACCGCGGCTCCTGCCATCGTCGTCCGCCCGCGCAACACCAGCGTGGTGTCGGGGAGCAGCGAGGCCACCCTGGAGTGCGTGGCCAACGCCAGGTATGGGAACACCACCACGGCTCTTACTGTGGCTCTCTGTCCTTTCCAGAGAAGGACAAACGATGGTATTTTCAATTTTTTTGTTGTTATTTGGAGATTGAAGCAGGCCGCTCGCTCTTCAGAGCAGCCTTATGAACGATCTCGCTTGTCCAACGTTACTGAATTAAACCCATTGATTTTTCTGGCCAAATGAGGATACAGGCAGGGGTGCTTTCTCACCTGCTCCTCACTGGAAAGGAAAAGAAGTGCTGTTCAAGCAGCAGGCATTATCTTAAGGAAGAAATTACGGTGAGGGTTAACAATATTTCAGCTGTTGCCTATCAACAGCAGAGGTGATACTGTTGAACAGTTGACGCTTCCTGGTAAATAAATTTAGTGCGGATCTCCTAGGAAGTCATTTTTTTCAGGTACTCTCATTTTGCAGTGATTATTGCTCAACTGTTCATAATGCACTGTAATATAGAATTCACAGCATTCCTCCTCTGTTTTCATCTCGTTGGCCTTGAACAGCTTTGAATTTCAGTGGAAGTGAATAGTCGAAGTCCTTGGGTGATAAGACCAACTGATTTACTTTCCCCTCTGAGGGCAGAGATGTTCTTGATATGATTAATATTGTTTTGGTAATTGAGTTGTAATGAAAGCACTTCCCATGCAGCTGATTCCCATAGCAGTATTTACTCCTTTTGCTTGGAGAAATCAAATTATTAGCACTTAAGTTCTATTGCTGTATCAATTAGCTGTACTTGCATAATGCCACTTGAGTAGTCTGTAGTCCTTGATGTGTAGAAGTTATATATGCATTTACTTTCTAACAGTGTGTTTTGGGGATAGAGGAAGACTTAAAGAAGTTTTATAATCTGTAATATTATATTCCTCATTCGTATAAATATATATATATATATATGCACAGACAGATTATTCTGTAATATATATGTTTTATGATTTTATTCTTGTGGTTTTTGGCAGACCTCTTGAGAGGCTGAGCGTGACCTGGAAGAGGAATGGAATCAAGATCACCAGTGGCATCAGCAGCTTTGGGAGGCGCCTCACTATCACCAACCCAACCTCTGCTGATGTGGGGATGTACTTCTGTGAAGCCAAACTCAGAGAGAGCACAGAGGAGCCAGCAAGAGCAAAAGCTTTCCTTTCTATATTGGGTAATTCTCAAGGCAATGTGTTTTTTAGTAAAAAAAGGCTCTGGGCTGAAGTATAATAGGAAATAAAATTGATATCTTAATATTTCATTGACCTTACATTTGAACCTTTCTTCAGAGAACAGAACAAAGGAGGTGAAGGGGGGTTATCTTCCAAATTAATTCAGCTGTTCTTCCCCGCTAATATAAATTCATCAAATAGATTTTTTTAAACACTGCTGTGATTGTGAATCCCCTGTGAAACTATGCATTTAATGGGAATTTTGAGAAATACAGTAGTAAAATCCTTAATGGGCAGCTTCCCTATCTTGGCTTTTAGGTGCATTAAATCCTGATTAACTCCTGGCTTGCTTACATCCAGTTTTCATATGTCAAGTGCCTGTATTTTTGAAAGAAGGCTTTTAGGAGCACTCCTGTGCCTCGTGTGCTGCAAGTGCCAGCCGGGGGCCAAGGACGTTCTGCAGGCACAGAGCATTGCTGAGGCAACAGGACGGGGAAGGAAATGCCATTAAAGCAGCTCTGTTTGCTGGACCTTCAATTCCCAGGGAAACTTTGGAACGAATACTTTTAAAGGGGATATGGCTGCCCTTTCCCTGGCTGTTTCCACCACCACCACCACTTCTCCAAGTAGGGAGGAGGTTGGAATTTGGAAATGGTGGTTCCTGGCATGTCACGGTCTGATGAAATTCTGCACGTTAGCGCAGCGCACACAGCGTGGAGCGGTTTAGGACTTTCAGACTAAAAGAGGTGTTTCAGGCAAGGGACACTGAGATGTTTTTAGCCACAGCTGATTGTGTAAAGTCGAGCTTTTATCTGGGGGAGTGCCCGGGGGAGGTTGTAGCTCTGGCAGTGCCGGCAGTCCCGGTGTTGCTCAGGGTCCAGGCACGTGCACTCCTGGAGCTTTGCGGAGGGATTGCAGCCCACGATTCTCTACATCTTTGAGCCTTCTGAAAGTACAATTTTAAAGGCTGCTGTATGATCTGTATTCTGCTAAGGCAATTTGTAGTAGTTGCTGTTAAGTGAGAAAGCAGCTCTTCCCTCTGCAGAGCTCCATTCCAGATTCATTTGTAGCCCTGTGTGTCTGTTATATTTATGACCTGCTGGACAAAGTTTGGTTCCAGTCTTTTTCCTTGCCCTCTGTTTCTTAGAGTTATTACCTTCCCTTTAAGGAGCAGAGATGGATTTCACTTATTTATAGGTTTTGTTGAAACTCTTCCTTATTCATAAGATTTTATTGTAGCTGGTGTGCCTTCCTTGCTGTGATGTCAGATCCAGCCTAATGCAATACTTAAAGCAGCCTCTTGGTTAATGTAAAAGATTCTTAAATACAGTTACAATAAAACTGAAAAATAATCACTGGGGAATCGTATTAAACTAGCAGTGCTTTAGTAGCTTACCTACTCTCTTATTTTTAAATGTTTTATTTATTTCTTATCCAGTTTTAGGAGGCTGACAGGGAATGAAGTTATGAAAAGGTCTGTAGATAAGAACAAGCAGATGAAAGAAAGCAGAAACAAATTGGTTACCAATTACTTTTATTTCCTTCTGATGGAACACGACACTTCAGATGCAGGTGTTTACTCAATGTGTCAGCAAAGCCTGATAGATTTCTTTATTTATGAGTTTCTTGAGCTGCAGGATGGATCTCTAATTCTAAACAGGGAGCCAAATCAAAGGATTAGTAGTTAATGCATAACTTATATTCAGCTTTAGAATTCTTGGATGGATCTGGCTGTCATTTAATTAGTCAAGGGACGGGTTCTAGAGGAAAGTGCAGACAAGATTCAAACCTAAGGCTTTCTGCAGTGTATCTCTCCTGGTCCGTGGAGGCAGTACTTAGAGAGAATCAGGAATGCTTGTCCATTTGCATGCATAAAATATTTGTAGTGTGTATGTGTAGATTGGGAGCTGATAATGAGCTGTACTTCTTGGGAGAATAACACAGCGTGGACTTAATGAGGGGTCTTGACTAACAGGAAATTGTCTCAAAAGAAGAGGTTTGTTTTCAAAATGGGAGAAATCAAATGCAGCCCCTCCGTAGCGTGGCTGGGAGAGCTTCTGTGGATCAATGGAGAAAAATATTCTGCTGTCAACAGGTGGAGTAAGGGTAGCAAGAAAAAGATGCGTCAAAGATGTCACAAACACTGAGTTAATCAAAGCTTTTTTCCCGACTGTATCAGTCCTTGACTTTCCCAGCAAAGAGAAGTCGCACAATTGGAGTGTGGCTCAGATGGTGACCAGAGCTCTATTAGAAGGCAGTGAAACTTCGTACAAAGGCATCTGCTCAACAAATTACTATTTGTGACCTACAGCATTATCTCAGAAGTTTTTCTGGATGTTTCTGAGAGTACATCTCTGTCTGTAAATTAAAATCACAATAATATTCAAAAAAACTGAACCTCCGGTATATTTGAGTAGTACTGCATAGACAAGAAGAAAATCCTCTAGTTGTGTGCTGCTGCAATTTTCTTCTGAATGTGGCAAAGAGCTCCCTGACATCTTCATATTGTTCCAGAAAAGATAAACTGAGGTGGTTCCAAACCTTGGTTTTATTAGCTGCAGTTGTTATAAATTTTTAAAGGGTATCATGTTCCTCGCTTGCCAGAGTAAGAGTTTGGGGAAGATTTGTTGCAGATTAGATAAGAGCACATTTGTTTTATCACTAACAGTTTGAAGATTAAGTAATTTAAAGAGTCTTCCCATGAACAAACCAATTTGAAAGCTGAGATAATCTTGAATTCTTTTGCTCCACTTCTGCAAGTTTTGGTAGTGACAAATGGCAATAGTCATTTCTTAAGTGACTGTTCTACGGGAAATTATGAATTTTAGGAGCTTAAGAAAATGGGGAAGGAAACTCTTCCCCTGAAATCCAAACTGCTCTTTAAATTAAATGTAGTCAGACAGTAAAACCTGAACAAAATTAGGGGAAAAACAATTAGAAAGAAGGGCCTGGCATGATGAGGGGTTGTACAGAACTGAGGGATGAAGCCTTGTTAGTCTGTCCAAAGGAATATAAAGGAATCAAACAGAGTCAGAGTAGAGGGTTTCCCTTCTTCTGGGTCGTTTTTGTGCTCAGAGAACTACATTAAAAGACATTCTCACCTTGGGAGAATTCAGCTTTGTGGGACCATGGGATTCAGGAGCACATCGGAGAAGTTGCAGTGTTGGCCTGAAGGGCCCACCTGGCTGGGCTCTAACACGGGCTGTGGGGCTCCTTCTCCCTCCCTGTTCTCCAGGAGCGTCCAGATGCTGAAGGGTCTTCCTTGTGCACTGCAGCTGCTCAGGAATTTGCACTGAGTGTGTATAGAACTGTCCGAGCAGAAGTTATTTCCCTCTGTAGCTATGAGCACCTCAGTGCCTCGTGCTCAGACCTCTGCAAACAGCAGCTCTTGTGGCTCCAGCTTAGACACTTTGAAACACTGCAGATGCTGTCTTTGAAAGCAGTGGAAAGAACTTTTCATGTGTGGCACTTAAGAGAAGATCCTGATGACTGTGTTCATCTACTGTGTAAGAAAATAATAAGTTTTCAGGGAAACTATAACACAAAATGTCTTCAGACTTGCCTAATCACAGTTTGGGCTCAAAGGAAAGAAATATTGGCAGCTTTTGATTTGTTAGGGCTCAGAGGTTGTGAGATGGACCCAGACTTGCTGCCTTGGGCCCAAATGCAACAGGACCTGTCTCACAGGGAAGCAGTGGGACTTGTGCGCAGCCCAGCTCCGTCTCTGGCATTGCTGAGGAGTTCCTCCTCCTTTCAGCCCTGCAGACAGGACATGTGTTCCCCGGGCTGTTATTTCAGAACACACAGACTGCAGCTCGCAGTAGGGGTAGTAGCAAGAAACCGCACGGATCTTTTCATCTCTCTCTGTTTTAACCTGATACTCATGCAAAGAAAATTCCTGCTCCAAGGAGCCTGCTGTACCTGCATCCACAATGGGGCTTCTCTCCTGGTGTGGCCAGTCTGATCTTCCGTCTGGAGTTACAGACTTTGTACCTACGAGGGGCTGTCAGGCTTCCAGTTCCTCTTCCTTTAGAAGATATTCACCAAATAAATTAGTTTATGGTAATGCTGGAGGAAGGCTTCCGTGTTGAAGGCTCAATTTTCCTCTTAAATATGCAGCCCTGAGTTTCTGAGAGATGCAGGAATTTCAGCTTTGGAGGAGCCCCTGGGGCTTTCTCTGTTCTTTCTGACTTTCATGTGTGTATCTAGGATTAGGTCACACATCTCCAATGCAGCTTGAAGGGTATGTAATGGATGCTGACTGCTATCTTGTGAATGTTAAAATCAGTGACCATGTAACTCCGTGTGGGGGAAGTTAGAACAGGATCAAATTTTGCAGGCTCCCAAGGGCTTTTCTGAGACACATCTTTCCAGTGATGTCTGGAGTGCAAAAAACCCCCGATACCCTCAACAACTATTAAAAGCGTGCATTTATATTCAAATACTCTTTTCCCCCCTTGCCTGTACTTGACATTTTAGTGACGATCAGTCAAACACCAATACAGTATCTGAACAATGCAGTATCTGTTTCTTTCAGCCTAATGTGAGCTGTGACCCCTCTCATTGCCACGTGCCACAGTGCCAGCAGGGTGAACTCGGAGTAATGGGTCCTTTCCTCTTCTAACTGTTGTGGTTCTATAATTTCCAAAGAATTGAAGCGTTTGACCCGATACCGACAGATTACTGTCATTCCTAAAAATTGCTCTGTGTGGGGACTTGTGCCTGGCACGTTATATACTTTGGAAGGCATTATAATTTCGCCACACATATTAAATTTCAGCACATGATTATTGCCTACAACAATAAATGTTAAATTCATACTGCGTGATTCAAACCAAGCCTTATAAATATGCAGTGGAGTCATACATACAGACAGCCAGCATGCCCCCTCAGAATGCCATCTGACCCCTATAAATAGTGCTGCATTTTTATGGCCTCTTTCTGACAGTCATTCACCAGGTGCTGTGGAACCCAAATTCAGATACTCTCAATTTCTCCCTTGCAGTTGATGTTGGGCATTCAGGCCCTCAGACACAAAACCTGATGTGCAGATTATCCGTCTGACACCTCTGAAAAGTGAGGAGCTGAGCTTTCAGTTGTCCAGCACCTGTAACTGGAGCTGTTTCCTCCACAGCCTGAGTTCTGTTGAATCCACAGGACCTTTAGAGCATCCATGCTGCTGGTGAATGGCACATGGATGTGGAAAAGCTGCACAGTGGCATGGACATTTTGAACTTATCTTGGAGGATGATGGAGCACTGGAAGAGGCTGCCCAGAGAGGTTGTGGAGTGTCATTCTCTGGAGATGGCAAAAACACACCTGCAGCCTGCCCTGGATGAACCAGCTTTAGGAGTGAGATTGATCTGGATGATCTCCAACCCCAACCATTCTGTGGCTCTGTGTGAAATCACTCTTTTATTTGCCTCAAAACCCTAAGGGTATCTCTACATCAGTAGTTCTGGGATTCCCTCATTCCTTGCACCACCAAGGCTATTTTTGCACATATATTAGACTTTGCCACAGCACTGCTGTCCGTGTGCTATTCTGGATTTTCCAGAAATCCCTTATGAATTAGCCTTGTCATCCCACCCAGGCTTGTCTCAGTCTCTCATCGGTACAGGCCATAAATTGCAGAGTTGCTCCTGGAAGGTTTTCTGTATCAGTGCTTTATATTTCAAGAATAGGATCTGACTTGTCTGTGGGCAGCTGTTGTCTCTGTGTCAGGTGCAGCATTTGGCAGAGCTTCCAGCTGCTGCAGTGGCTGTGAGAACAGAGTTCAGCAGCCTTTAGTCTAGGGGAAAAGGTGAGTCTGGGCTTCAAGACTGGAAATCAAATCTGTTGGCACCGAAAGTCCTCTGGGATCTGCCTGTGGCCTTTAGATTGCATCTTTCTGCTGCTCCTGCTCTTATTCTGTCTTGTCTGCTTCCGTTTCTCCCTGCTTCTTTCAGAAAAAGCTGATGCGAGCCTTCCTTTTATAACATAACATCCGTTTGCTAAGTGACAGTTGTCACTGACTTCGGGTTCTTTGTCACGTAATTCATTGCTTGATACCTGCTCACCTAAGCATCTCTTAATGTCACAAGTTTCTTTGAGGGTGACATAAGAGCCTGCGTGGGATTTAAAGGAAGGAGCACAGGTTGCAGGTTAGGATTTTGGGAGGGACAGTGGGAAAGACAGCTGTGTAAATATGCCAGGTGTAACTGCAGGAGCTGTGCAGCAGCAGCAGCACATAAACAGAGGTCATGGAACCACGAGCATCTTTGAGGTCACATTAAGTGCTTTGCAGCTGGACTGAAGGCCCACGGTGAAGATAAATCTGCAAATTTATCACTGGTGTGTGAGTATGTTGCTGATCCAGGAGAAAGTTTGCGAGCTGGTGGCTGAAGGTTGCCAAGTTTAGCACTTGGCCTGTTAAGGGCAGAGTCCTTTATAAAAGGAAAGGTGCAGTCAGGACCTCCCTAAGCAGAAGATAAACTTGAACTTCACTGACTGAAGAGACATTCACAGAAGCAGCCCAGACTTAGAAGGGAATGTCTGGATTTGTGAATAGGTGTCTGGATGCTCTCTTGGCCCAGTGCTGCTTTGTCCTCACCCCACAATCACATCAAATTGCCATAGAACACAAGATTCACATTTTATTTTGAGAGGTGGACATGTGGCCACAGACAGGACACATAGATAAGGACGTGAAGCTGAAAGTTTGGAAATTAAAAAGTTAACTTCCCGAGAAATGGACTGCAAGGGAAACATCAGGCAGGGCTTGGAGGATGGCGTGAGAGGAAGGAGTGTGCTCGGAGTGAAAACATGGACTTAGATGAATTGCAGAGGACTCAGCAACTTAGCTGATCAAACATGTCAAAGTGTGTGCCATCAGTGAATTTCAATTAAATGTTCAGCTTTTCAATTTGTTGTTGAGATTAACGCATGAGATCATATGCAATAAATCACAGCTTATTATGCATGTTTATTAATAGCTTTATATTTAGGCGGTGAGGATCAATAATGTTAACACATGTATATTATTAGAATATAATAAATCAGGTAGCTTGTTTTTATTGGTTTTGCTGGGTAAACAACTATTCCAGGCTGTTTGCAACCTCCCCTCCTCCCCTGCACAGCGTGCTGGAGACTAATATTGATTGGCTTTATTTGGAATGAATACAGAATTGTAATATCCATTGGTGCTCGAATGAGACCCCAGTTCTGTACACCCAAGCAAGTATTTTATGGCAGTGAGAGGGAAGAAGTGCTGGGAAAGGGGAGTTTCTGTTCTAACCTGGTGCCTCCTGATGTCACCCCCGTGCAATGACAGCCACACTCGCTGTACTGCAGGTAGCGAGAAGATTTTGCAGGATAAATTTATGTGATTTTGATTTTATTTACTAAAATGCTGATGCCCTAGCAATAATATAACCACAAGTCCTTTTTTCCAGTCATGTTTGGTGAAGAGATTTAAGAGCAGGTCAGCTCAGATGACCTTGGATCTTGTAGCTTCCTACATATTTTAAGACATACTCAATTTCCTTAAAATGGAAATACAAATAACTCAGTTTCACAAGCTACTTACATTGCCTTTTCTGTATTTTCTAAAACTTACCAGCGAGTTTGGTTATGCTGCAAGAGGACTGTATTTATAATCAAGTAAAATCCTTCTAAAAACAGTACTCAGATGATAATTGCATTGAACAGACTATGACAGTCTTTAGTTACCGTGATAATAACTGCAACCTTAATGCCTCTGGGACTTTGACATGATGCTCTTCAATTTTTATGCTGCACAGAAGAAGGAGTTGCATGCCAGCATACTCTGCAATTTTTGCAGTCTGGTCTTTGTTTAATTAAACATCTAATATCTTTTCTTTGGCCCTAATGATAAAGTGGGGATTTTTATGATTATTACTATAACTTCAATTAAAGCATTAAATCTGTTTGCTTTCACAAAATAAAACAGTTGAGAGGAATTTCTTTTAATTATGCTGCACTTGTCCTCTGATGTCGATTCTGTGACATGCCATGGTACTTTATTTGACGGGCTTCACGCCTTGCTGAGGTGAAATGCAGTTTAGATACTGGAGCAAACTATCCTATAAAATGCTACATTGTAAATATAAACCTTTATAAACCTCTGGGGAGGGCCTTACTAAGCGAAGAATTAACATGTTCCATGATTCAGTCCTATAAAATGAAAAGTAGCCCCTGCTCTGAGTATTAATTTGCAGTGCAAACTCCTAAATCTTTACCTTCCATTGACTCGACTCTGGAATTCATACTCAGCATAGCAAAACTTGTCAGCTTTTTTTTTACGATGCTTTTACTACCAAAAAAACCCCCACCTCCAAATAGAGACAAACTTGGACAAATGAATCTGTTTGTACCCCCCTATATCAAATAGAACACCTGTGGAGACATTCTGTGATGAATATTTTTTTTAATCAGCACCTCTTTTTCATTTTGTTGTGGCTTTGCTCGCTGACTTTTGTTTGCTTTCCCCCTCCTCAAGAACCTCCGTATTTTACGGCCGAACCCCAGAACGTGATTTTGGCTGAGGTGGAGAAGGACGTGGACATCCTGTGCCAGGCCATGGGTGAGTGCAGTAGTGTTCCAACCTGGATTGATGGCATGTCTATGTCCAGTCTTGAAGAAATCATCTTATACAAACCATCTTTGTAAGCTTTTAATGTTTAGAAGTGTCCGTGTCATTGCTGACTATCACAGGTTCCATATACAAGGAAGAGGAGTGGCCTTTCCCCTTGGAGAATGGGGCAGTTCTTGTGCTTTAGTTTAGTTTGGAATAATGCTGGCACATTGATGTTTGTCTGTGGGGAGCACAAGTCCTGCTCCTGTCACTCTGGGATCCTGCCTGTGCTTCAGAGTTGTCACTAGACGAGAGATTTTAATATCTTGAGTCAGGAAATGGGCTGAGGGGAGAGTGTGGTTATGGAACCCATCGTTTGTAATGCAAACAGACATCATTTTCAACAGTTCCAATGTCCTTTCTTCTAAAACTTAGGGAACTTTTATGCTGAATAGAAATGTCAGTAACTCTGACATCTGAATGTAGTTATGAAATCTGCAGGAGGACTATTATAGACGGGTTTTAATTGGCAGGTGGTTTATTGTTATAAAAGGCTTCAAATGTCTCAAATTCCACCTAATTAAAATCGTGTTTCAAGTTGAGTTCCACAGAAATGCAATCACCACCTCTTTCAGCTCTCTGGTAAGGTAGGAGACGTTGTCATGATGTGTTCAGAGCAGGTTTATCAAAGTCACCAAATTTCTACGTGACTCTGGCAAGGGGCTGAACATTTTGTTGTCTCACTTTCCCCAGTGCTGAGTTTAAGAAGCAAAACATCATAAAATGCCATGAGATCCTTAGGGAAAAAGATCACATTCTTGATTAAAAAAGCATCCAAACCTGACTAACAGCTTACTTCTGTGATGCCTTTCTCCAAATCAGAGCCAATAAGGACATTTTTACTGCATGATTATGTTATTGCCACTGTGATTTAAGCCTTTTCCCCCCTGTTTTATGCAGGAAGGAGTCAGCACTGCTCTTCTAGAAGGAATCTTTGCAAACTGTGTGATAAGAAAGTGCGTGTGTTAAGGGCGCTCTGGCTGATTTGGAATTTCAGAAGCCTGTGATGAGACCTCTTACAAAAAGCTCTTATGGAAATGAAGCCATCAGATGATAAGAGACAATGTCTTCTTGTTAATTAATAGCTTTTTAAGCAAAACACAGCAGGACCTGCTGTCAGTGGAGTTCCCCAGGAACCGATCTGCTGTCTCAAATGTTTTTCATGGATTTAAAAAAAAAAAACAAGACAACCCAACCCAAAACCTGGAGGAATCAGGGAGACCTGAGGTTGACTTCAGCTCTTCCTTCTACCCTAGCTCTTGCTTTGAGCAATTTAGTTCCCAAGGGGGTTAATGGGGCACTCATAACCATTTTCAGTGGAGATATGGGAACCCTTATTAGACAAAATTAATTATTTCTGCTCAACTCTCATAGTGCACATCTGATTTGCTGATGAGTGTGGTGCAGGAGCATGAAAACCTGTTTCCTTGTGGATTATTCTGCTGAGTATCTATAACACATGTAAGGGACAGGTACTAGAATGAAACATGGAAGAGTTTTGATCCATTATTACACAAATCTGGCAATTTTCAGCACTTAAAGAGGGTAAATGAAGGTTGCTGCCTCCCTGCTCCGAGCTGGGAGAATGAAGCACTGGGGAAACTGCAGAGCTGCCCTCTACCTTTGCTACAGAAGGAAGACAGATTGTATTTCCCCCTGCTCCGTCAGGTTCTGCGCACAAAGCCCATTTGCCAAGACTTCGTGCACTATGAATGTGTGAGAGACAGATTAATTTCACAGTATAAGCAGAGATTAACTGTAAATAAAATTGCAACTTGCACCGACCAGCTCCCTGCTCCCTGTAATGGAGTTTGAGTGTATCAGGCCACAGGAACCAGGCTCTGCTGTTTATCTTCCAGCAGTGGCTGATGCTGCCTGAATGTTCAATGGGTTTCCTTTAAACACTCTTTCTGATTTGCTTGTGGAAAGTTTAGAGCCGCAGGCAGTGGTGGTGGTGCCTGGGGAGCGCCGTTAATTGGACTTCAGTGCTACCTGTTTGGAGAAGTAGATGGAGGAGATGCTTTGGGGATTCCCCAGTAACTCACTGGGACCTAGAGGAGGTGGTAAAAAATAAATAGCAAAGATGACACAGTGAAGATTCTGAGTCTTTCATCGAGGTTCTTAAGTTAAATTTGGCAGAGAGTCAAGCAGCTGTTTCACAGATGGAGGAGCTGAGCCTCGGGTTCCACAAGTTATTTGCCCAAGGTTACAGAAGAAGTGGCAAAGCCAGAACCAGCGTCTCTGTTTCCTGCCTTCCCTTCTCCCCCCTGACACTAGATTAATTTGTCTGTGAAAAATGAATAGTGCTGCACACAACTGAGGAAGGAGGTTATTTTTTATATTATTGCCAGTCTTTTAGGCCACTCTCACCTCTTGAGCAGCAGGGTCAGGCTGATACTGCTCGGAAAGGTAAGAGTGCAAAAGGTCTGTAAAGTGTTGTCTTCATAATTTTTTCACCAGAAGCTGTTTAGAGAAGAAAAGAAGCAAAATTCCTTTGGGGGTGTGTGGAGAGGAAATGTTGTGGGGTGGGTAGAAGAGGAAGAGAGGAAAAGCTGGGTTTAACCGTTTTTACAGCCAAACAGGTAGCAAAATTAGAAGAGAACGTGTGTACAGCTTGGAAGACAAATCTCTCTGGGAGGATCACTAAAGCCCAAATGAATGCTGCTGACAGGCATCAGAGTGCTCAGATAAGATCCTATTATTCAGACTCATAACTTTGAGTGGAGGAAGATACCCATAACTGAAAAGTAGAGAAATAGAGATGGTAATATTCAGTTTGTCAGCTGAGTTGGCGATAGGAAGGTGAATCTCACAGTGATTATAGGATTAGAAGGTTTGCCAATAGTGTTAGTAGAATGGGATTTATGGAATGACACCGGTGTTAAAGGTTTGAGTGTTCTGAATGCAGGATTTCATTATTTCCTCGGTGCCTATCAAGTCCAATGTGTGGGAAAATGGGGTTGCTATTATTTAAACTTGAAATCATTTCCTGGCTTCTCAGCATCGGGAGAACTATTCCATTTTGCATCATCTGTTTCTTCATTACTCAGTGATAATTTGTATTTGCCCAGGAGGATTTTCAAGAGATGAATAACACTCTCACCGAGAATTGTGAACATTGAAATTTACGCTAATTCTGTATATGGGCTGTTGTATGAAATTTAAATTATGCCTATTGCAAGCTCCTACAGCACGTCTATTCTCTGTCAGACAATGCACTCTGCGTAGTGGGTTTCTTCCTGAGATGATTATCTGCATTATGAGTACATTTTATTTTATCAGCAGAACAAAAGCATCAGAGGTGATTGAAGGAAATGATACGTGTTTATAAAAGTAACAACAGCAATTGGATGTTGTTTTTCAGTCGTTTCCATACATTGTTTGTACATTCTTTCCAGAGTTAATACAGCTTTTGTCTGTATAAAGAGAATAAGTACTCTGAGAGAAGATGTGAATGGAAGTATAACACAGTAGTATTTAACTTGGGGAGTTTTAAAATGATAATGATGATTATATGGATCTTCCCATGGCACTTTAGCTCTCAGAACATCAAGTGACTGCCAGCATTGCAGTGAAATTCATTCTCTGCAGATGCTCGATTCATCGGTGACATCCCATCCTCCGTGCTTCAGTGACACTGTTTTTCTGTATTTGGGCAAATTTCACTCACCCAGGAATTTAAGTACGTGGTCTCTTACCTTTTTACAAGAGATTGTGTAGGTCTGAGGTTTTCAGTGCAATGTGTTCAAAAACACCTCGAGTGCTGTGCCCAGTTCTGGGCCCGTGGTTCAGGAAGGACATTGAGGGGCTGCAGCATGGCCAGGGAAGGGTCTGGAGTGTAAATCCTGTGAAAAGCAGCTGAGGGAGCTGGTGGGGCTCAGCCTGGAGAACAGGAGGATCAGGGGGGACCTTCTTGCTCTCCACAACTCCCTGAGGGGAGGTTGTAGCAAGATGGGGATCGGGCTCTGCTCCCAGGGAACAACAGGCAGGGTGAGAGGAGATGGTCTTCAGCTGTGCCAGGGGAGGGTCAGGTTGGACATCAGGAGGAATTTCTTCCCAGAAAGGGTGATCAGACGATGGGGAGGTGCCCAGGAAGGTGATGGTCTTGGAGGTCTTTTCCAATCTTAATTACTCAGTGATTTTCTAATCACAGAATAAAATACCTGCCTCACTTCTGATCTCTGCAGAGAACCCCCAGCATTTGATCCAGCAGGGACTTCTGGGATGCGAAGATAAAACATTGTCTGATATGAGCAGTGGGATGGGAACAGCTGTCTGAGACTGTTCTAGGCCCCTGACATCTCTTGAGGAAAAGAGAATCCTACACTATTTGTGTATAATAAATTTACAGCCACTTCATCCCAGCTGACGGGGACATGACAGCAACAAAAATATGTGTGAAATAACTGCGTCAGGGTTTGTGGAACATGCATATGAAAGAAAACAGGAATAAATGGGACTGTAAGTTTTATCTAGGGCTAGGAATTTTATTTCTCTTTTATGCCTGCTTTTTTCAAATAACAGGTGAAGCTTGAGACTGAGTAAAAATAGTAATAATTTAAAGCTATCCCATTGTTGGCAACATGTTGTTTGTACATCGGCTCAAACTAAGCTGCTAAATTGGGACTCAAGTACAGCCATGTGAGCACTTCATTTTTCATGTGTAATTTGCCATTTCCTTTGTATTTCAGCTGTCTTAGCTACAGTGGCACAGAGGAATCTTGTTTGGGATGGAACAGTCTTACAGACTGGCTGTGTTGCCACACTGCTGCTGTTTAAGGAGCACGATTCTGGCTTTCAAGATGAAATTGCTCCAAATCTTATTTTGTAGTAGCATGAAATATGATTGGGTGAAGAAAGTAATTTGATAACATGTTTTCTCAACATTCCCCCTTCAGTGTCTGCTGGTTTTATTCCCTCCTGTCCTGCAGTGTGTTATTACCATTGTTAATGTGAGATGCAGCCTTCATTTATCTAAAGCAGCTTGGAAAAAAAATAACAAATAATTGGCGTAGAAAGACGGGAAAACAGGGACATGAGCATACCAGTGCTTTGCAAAGACTAACGGTGACTTCTTTGTTTGAATAGGTGTTCCCATCCCCACCCTGGTGTGGTACAAGGACTCGGTTCCCCTGAGCAGGCTGGAGAACCCCCGGTACAAGGTGCTGCTGAGCGGGGGGCTGCGGATCCACGCGCTGCGGCCGCAGGACGCCGGCATCTTCCAGTGCTTCGCCAGCAACCAAGCTGGGGAGATCCAGACCTACACCTACCTGGATGTGACCAGTGAGTGAGGAGTGGTGGTACCCTGTAGGTGACCCCTCACCCATCACATTTCTCTGAGCTGCTTCAGTTTGACCCACAGGACCCTGATTTCTTGGCAAGTGTAGCCGCCCCAGCTGTAAGGAACCTCAAAATGCCCCTGTGGCCTCCACACAATCTGCTGAAGCCTGTGGAAAAGCTCTCCGTGACATCAGGAGAGGTTGAGGTGAACTCCCCTATTCCACACAGCAAAAAGAGATCTTAGTGAAAAGGGAAAAAAAACCACACCAGATTAATTTTGAAATAATTTTATCTTTCCTTCATATTTCCACTCTAATGTAATTCTGTCCTGAAGTTGAGCAGTTACTGCTTCATGATTGTGCATGCTATCATTTTATTTGCCTTTGTCTGCGACTGCATTGAGTTGGGGAAAAGAAGGAAAGTTCAAGTTAAATGTCTTTCTTGGCCAAAAAGTCAGATTAAATGGTTTTGTTAATGAAGTGCATGCTTCTCTGTGGAAGAATTACAAATCCTAGTAGTCTCTTTTAAAAGTGATTATTAACAGTCATTTCTGTAATATTGAACTTCTCCTCAGGAAGCTGATTTTTAGCCCAAGAGCAGTTTGCACATACTGACCAGAATTCCTACTGACCTCAGAAAATAAATCTGCCCCAGTTCAATATAGATCTAGGAAACTGCAGGAAAAAAAACTGCAATAAAATGCAACTGGGGGAAAATAAGAGAGAAAGAAACTTAGAAAATGTCTTGGATAAGGCTCAGGTTCTAAATTCTTTTGGCTGACATTTAAGTTTCAAAGTTAATGCCTTTCTCAAGTTGCTTTTCATCTTAAAGAACTCTGTTATGAAGATGAAGGAAAATAGTTTTGTTTATCTAGATTTCCCAAGTTCCCCCCAAACACTCATTTCGAGCTTTATCTTCCTTTCTCTTTAACCCATCTTACTTTTACAGGTACAAGCGCCGATAGATTTTTATTTTCTGTGTAGGTAATAAACAGGATTAGACAATTCCTGGGAGATGAATAAGAAAAGGTTACAGTCACTGCTGAAAGGTTTTCATGTCTTATGGTCATGTCCTTCTCCATGATCAGCTCTATAAAAATGGATGTAAAGGAGTCCGTGATAATAGTTAAAGGATCTTTCTGAGAGCTGATGCACTGAGTTTGTTTGAATTTTTTATTCCAGACATCAAACCAGCCTTTATCCAGCCCCCGGAGGACACCACGGTCACCGAGGGGATGACTGCGGTGCTGACCTGCGAAGTGTCGGGGGCTCCACGACCTGCCATCTCCTGGAAGAAAGGTAGCCAGTTATGAACTTGTAGAAGAGCCGTAATCCCCATTTTCCTGTCCATTTGTGTTGCTGAGATCCTGCACATCCATTCAGTGCCCGTTTCCCCCTTCCCCCATCCCACGAGCAGCGGGTTTGCTGTGGGGCCGTCGCGAGCCGCTGCCTGGGCGGGATGTAACATTTTGGAAGAGCTGGAATTGCAGTGCCTGATCCCCGAGCCCACCTGACACTCATCGTGCTGCTTCCCCCTCGTGTGTTTCAGGAGAGCAGATCTTAGCCAGCGGCTCGGTGCAGATTCCTCGCTTCGTTCTCCTCGAGTCTGGAGGGCTCCAGATAACGCCCGTGTTCCTGCAGGATGCTGGCAATTACACTTGCTGTGCAGCCAACTCTGAAGGAGCTCTGAATGCTTTTGTGATGCTGACAGTGTGGAGTAAGGATAATGCTTTGTTTAAAGTCTAACTTTAATCAAGTATTAATCAGTTTTTGTTGTACGCTCAGGAAATTTTCATAAGTAATTATGCTTTTCTCATTAATAGAGATACTTGTATGATTTAATAGGAATAATGTGTCTATTTTAGGAAGCCTATCACAAATACCCTTTTTGTTTGGAAAATTATGCATATAAATCTCTATTTTGTGAAAGGAAGTGTATTTAAATAGAGCTTCAATCACAATTACAGTTTTACTCAGGTTTTGCTTTGGTGTCTCGCATTGCAAGTCAGAGCTTTTAACTTGTGGATTTGGCTGTTTGCAGGCAGTTTCTGCCTCCAGGAGCATGCAGGCAGCACAGATTGGTCCGTGCTGGTACTGAGGCTGTGGCCACAGTTACAACAGATAGGATTTTCCTCATACTTTTGTATTTTTTGTGACCCTGGGTGCCGTTGGAAGCCAAATCAAAGTGCAGCAGATTTCAGCTAATCCCTCACGCTACAGACTGGTGCGAACCTATGAAATGGTTTTGTCATTCACCATTTTCCCTTGATCTCTATATTTTTTATTTCTTCTGTTGGGGAAGAGAGTCTGATCCAAGAGGTTCACCTGTGTCCGTGAGCTGGGACTAAGGGCAACTTAAAATAATGAAGATGATGAGGATTAATAGAGAAGTGTTGTTGCCCTCTCTCCTCTCCAGCACTTGAAGTACTGATTATGCTGCCGATGTGTGGTGCATATTTGGCATTTGTTAATCCCCAAACTCTGCAAGCTAAATCAGCCACGTTTTTCCTTTTGAACTTGGGAATACCTGAAAACATTTCTGGCAGTAACTGTAGTGTATTTGTGTCGTGTGGCCATTGTATTTATGCCTTATTGACAAAATAGAGTTGCTATGGATATATACATAGAGTGTAAATTGAATGATATCCAGGATCAAGCAAAGGAGATCCTTCCTGTTAATTCTCAAAGCTATGGTTCTTGCATGCATTAAAAGACAGTTCCTGTTCATTGTACTGCCTGAGGGGAAGAAATGTGAACATGACCTGATGTTTGTGTAGCAGCAGCACCATTATAAAGCCAGGAGTCCCGCATAGGTACATCAGGAGTAATGCTATAAATTCCATGCTGTTAGAGTCAGCTTTTGATTTTGCTGGTGGTCCCTTCTTCTGCATGTGTGAGATATCTCAGGAGATGCTGATTATCTCTGTAGAGATTTGGGACTTATTAACATTATCCACATATCTTCCATGCTCATCCTGGTTGTCTCCCTGCCTCAGCTGATGCTCTCTGCTGCTGCCCCTGTGTGTGACACACAATGGAGATCTTTCACACCGGGCCCGGTTGCTGTAGTTACAGCAATTATTGTGTTCCGAGGCTCCAGGAGGGGCTTCAATAAGGATGTTCTGAAACATTTGAGTGAACAGCGTAGCTTTCTTGTATGGGAGATTTTTCTGCCAGAAGCTCCTCCTCTGTCCTGGAGTTGATGAGGTTGCAGGGTGCCATTTAAGTTCACCTCATTCTCCGCATTTTTCAAGTGCGTTCTTCCTTGCACAGATTTTCCTTGGTCTTGCTTGTGTTTTTGCTTCTCCAAACAGTGTGGCTCATTTCCTGACTCAATGTCGTCTTCCACATACTCGTTAAGACTTCAGGGAGTTGCCACAGACACTTGCACAAGCCAAGGGAGAGTTCAGAGAGCTTTAACATTCTTCTCCTCCGGGCTCAACCCGTGCCCTCTGCTGCCGTGCCTCTCCGCACCCCACAGCGTGTCACCTGTGTCACAATGACTTTAGAGGGAGGGGAGCCTTCACAGCAGAGGCTTGAAGAGCAGTGGCCTGCTTGCTTTGAATGACAAAGGCTCGGTGGCTGCTCTCTGAATGAATACCCGAGTCAAAAGGCTCTAATTTCACCTGAGCTGTGCCTTGTGCTCCTTTTAGATCGAACTTCCATTGTCCGCCCTCCCGAGGACAGCACGGTGATCAAAGGAACCACGGCCACCCTGCGCTGCGAGGCCACTCACGATCCCCGAATTTCAATCAGGTTGGTGGTGTCACTCCTCGTTTGTGTGGTTTCTCCCAGCTTAATTTTAGAAGCTGCATGAATAGCATTAGGTGAAAAGTTTCAGGACCCCAGATTTTCACACCAAACCCCTGATTACTGCATTATAAGGTTGTACACTGTATCATTAATCATATAAATCCCATCTTCCATTTCAGCCTTATGTATTATTTACAATGAGCTATGTTCCACTTCATGACTTCAATATAGCCTTCCATGATTTTACTGTCAAGGTTAATACACTATCAATAAAACCAACTTGTCAGAGGCTGATACTTAATGAGAGTAAAAGCCAAAGAGAAGGAATAGGATTTCAGAAGTGTTTACTCTGGGGTGCATAAAAGCCACACAAGAGATGCCCATGTTTTTGGAAACAACTCAATAACTTGGGCTTATAGTCTGTTCTAACTGTGCAAAGGAAACCAGAATTTGTCTGGATTATTAAAATTTGCATTAGAGCATTTGGAGGAAGCTCAAAACTTGAAAATAAATTTGCCATGAAAATTAATGTAGTCTGAAAGCAACACAAATGAAATAAAACGCAAAGAAGAGCTTGGAGAGTGCTTGAAGGGTGAACTCCAGAAAGAACTTCGGAAAGAGAAATACAGGTGTAAAAATTCCAGTTAGAGGTGGGAAACTGTGAGTCTGTGGTCTCTCTGCACCTCTGTGACATGTTGGGAGGTGTGTTTTTGATAGGTGAGCTCTGGAAAACCTTCAGCCTTCAGAAACCTTCAAGTTTCTGATCACGGCAGTCCAATGTTACAGAGCCTTGGCGGAGCTGGGCCAACACCCACCATTAACTGCAGAGTTAACGGTCTGGTGGGGGTGAACTTAAGAACCTGGACATTTATGAGTACTCCATTTTTTCCTTGTAAAATACGTAATATCTCGGATGGAATTACATTTTTCATTCGAGCACTTAAATTTGTAAAAGGCCCTGCTCTTGAAAGTAGCTGCAGGGGCCTGTCATTTTTAACACGTGATGACAGGAGCTGATACCTTCCAGCACAGTTAAAATAAATCTATTCTGGTGTTCTTATGGGTAATCAATAACTGAAACATTGTAATACTCAGGTACCTTTGGAAGAAGGACAGCGTTGTAATAAATCCATCCAGCAGTTCCAGGATCGCGGTGGAGAAGGACGGAACCCTCCTCATCAGCCAGACGTGGTCGGGTGACATCGGAGATTACACCTGTGAGGTCATTTCTTCTGGAGGGAACGACTCCAGAACAGCTCGGCTGGAAGTGATGTGAGTACTCCCAACTGAAATGTTCACTGCCCCTCGTTTCAGACACCCTCGGGTGTTTTTCTAGCATTTAATTCTAGGTGATCTGGAGTGTCAGCAACTCTGATTTTTGGTGTGGGTTTTTTTTTTAAGGAAAATTAAGCCTGGCTCGTTGCTAATGAAATTGCCTGGAAATACTCTGGTCTGATCTCATGGCTGAGCCTGCTTTGAGCAGGAGTTTGGACCAGAGACTTCCTAAGGTCCCTTTAAACCTGGTTCCTTCCATCACCCCACGCTGTAGGGCTTTCCCATAAAGCCCAGGTGCTGTGCTGTGATGCCAAGATTTGAAAACAAGAAAATGTTTTCTTCCTTTTAGCATTTTTTCTCTGTTAAACATTTATCAGAATAGCTGGTCCCTGGATGGGCATTGCTTACTCTTGCATTCTCTTTATACATCATTTTTCAGGAAAAAAAGTATTTTTATGTATGACTTTCTTTATTCCTATGGATCTTTAAAAATAAAAACAAGAAAATGTTTAAAGTGCCATTCAGTTCTGGGAAAGGATTATAAAAATGTCATTATAGGGTTCTATATTTTCTATTTCTGTCATTCCACTGGGGTGAAGTGCACTTCCATTTTATTTTTATCACTAAAAGCAACAGCTGTGGGTTTGGTACAAGTGCGGAGCAGATCAAATGAAAAGAAAAAAAAAAAAAAAAAGGTAATGTTTTATGTAGAGCTATTTATTTATTTATTTACTCGAGCAGTGCCGCATGCTTTAATTTAACTAAAATTGCATCTGTTTCTGCCGGTCATGCCTGATGTCTCTGAGAAGATGGCAATTGTGTGGTTGGCAGTGTAATGAGTTCACCTCTGAGATTTGCTATGCAGAGGGCTGTTTGATACAGCATTATTCTGACAGTGCCAAGGCTCCATCAGATGCCCATTTTCCGAGAGCGGTCATACATTCTTTTTCTAATTAAGCACTCCTCAGCTCTCCTCCCAGAGTGCATTTTACTGCTGGTTGGAATCCAAGAGCAGAAGACAATTCAGAATATATTGCTGCTACAGAACCGCGCTCGCCGTTCTCCGAGGCGGTTTTTGAATGGAGGGCAGAAAATCACGGAGTAAAGACTGAAAAGAATGTTAAAGCTTGGACTTTGAAACAAAGCTATAAATACGTGCTAAACACTTCAGCAGCAGGACGGTTTCCTAATGCTGAATAGCAAAAGCTGCCCAGTGAAGCACGGGGGATGGATTTACCTGCAGTTCCCCGCTGACCACTGAGGAGCTTCTTTTATGGTCCATAAAATCCGGGCTAGAAGTTGGGTGGGAGAGGCTCATCCCGTGTGCACTGCAGAGGCACCCCAGCTGTTCCAGCTGTGCTGACTCGCTCTCCGTGCACTGGCTCTCAATCCTGCATCTCTGCTTCCTTTGATGTTCTGTTGCTGATCGCCCATCACCTGTTTTTCCAGGAGGAATTAAAGAAATCTATCAGACCCGCTCTTTCAGAGGAGTTGAGTAACTGATAAGTCACTCAATAATACCTTGAATTGTGACATTTCATTTCAAAGCAGGGCTGCAGGTAGTGCAATACTGCCAGAGAACATTGCATTTCCTTGCAGCTTTCATCATTATCGTTTGGCTCAGCAGCACAGATCTGCGAGGAAGAGAGATACATGGTACAACAGGAGTGAAATGAAGAAGAAAAAATGTGGAAAGGAAACGTCTGAAGTAAAGCTTAAATTAAATTCCAGCTTGTATAGGAATGACAGATCTATAACATTCCCTGTTCTCCCGGATGATTCCCTTGTGCAGAGCATTAACAAACAGGGCATGCACGTTCCCATCGATGAGCACTTACACTTCAGTGCCTTGAGTAGCACTAATGTCAGACAAATGTTCAAAGGAGGCCTCTCAACCAATTACAGGCTGGAGCAGTCACCAATGGAGAATATTGTAGCCCACATTGCCTTGCCTGACAACTCCAATTGTCTCCCCACCTTTTCCCCCCAGGAACCAGCATTCTCCTCCTCTACCTCCCTGCCCGTCAAGAGGAATTTCCAAAGGCACAGATAAGTTTGTTACTGATTTCTGTTCAAACTGATTCAATTGAAAACCGTTGACCTTCAGGGCGACCTTCAGTTATTTAATATCTGAGTGGTCCAGTTTTCTAATCTCTGGGAAGAAGGAAAGAAAGCTCTCTCTTCCTTTGCCTCCCCTTGCTGGAAATCAGGCCTGGGGAGAAAGCAGGTGCTCCTTGCTGGAAGAACCTGCACTGATGCCACAGCACAGATACATTGGTGCTGCAGGCAGGATGGATCATCTTCCTCAGCATGAAAGAAGAAATAAAATATTTGCAAAGGAAAGCCAGAAAACTAATGAAGAACTTGCTAGAGTGCAGACAAAGGTTACCTTGCTCATCAATTTTGCACTGATGGTACTTGGGCACAGAAACTAATTGCTAGTCAAGATACTCTATTCATTCATTTGTCTTCCCTCTAAATGTGTTTATTCTTCATGTACATCACTTGATTTGATTTGCACGAGGTAAAACATTTGCGAGCGATGTTTCTATTCTGCAAGAGATAGATTTTCATTTTACACTGACTTTGCTTTTCTCTGAGTAGAGTTTCTCAATGGCATATCAGAAACATTTGATGACGAGCCCCCCGCTTCTCTCGCGTCCCTCCAAGTCATAGGGTTTGATCCTGAAAGTAATTGCATGTCATGAAACATCCCAGCTTCATTTAGCTTACTTTTATAGTCCTGTAAATACCGCCCTGAAATACATTCAGAGGGAAAAAAGGCCTGTTCCTAAAGCTGCATAAGCTGAGTTATCGCCATGTATCTCTCACCTGATGGGAAACGGTGCTGATTCCGGCTCAAAGTATCCTGAGGATTCTCAGTGTGTATAAAATATGCGGAATTACCACTGCCTGTGCCTGATGATACCCACTGCTCAATATCAGCCCGTCTGCAGCCCGTGCTAGAGGATCTCTTTGTTGTATGAATGTGACTGGGAAGTATGGTAATGCTGCATTGTTGGAGAATCAAAGCCCTCTACAAGCCTCTGTTATGTCACAACATATAGTAAAATCTTTTAGGCTCTTTTTCGATGCAAAAATATGGGAAGGACAATGTAATACAAAAATAGGCAATTTATTCCTGGCAGCAAGTTCATCTTCTTTCAGTTCCCTTTCATCAGAGAAAGAACTATTATTGTTCTGTCTTCTTCAAAAGCAGGAGAGGGGAGCTAACCACTTATAATAAACCCCAGTGGGTTGCCAGGAATGCACAGTATTGCCTTTGTCAGCCATCTATACATGAATTTGGATACCCTTTTTACTGGAGTATTTGTAATTGCTGCTTCTTCCAATTTCTTCCCAATATATCCCATTAAAAAAATTATTGCTGAAATTAAAATCAGTACGACCAATGCAAGGTAAGAGATAAAATTGACATCCCCATTACAAATACAACTTGATACAGATCCCACGTCCCTTGGTTCCAATAGTCCATCTCGTCTCCTTTCTGCGGGGAGTGAAAGCAGGAAGAATGTCAAACTTGAAAATAAATTATTCCTTCCTCACTGGAAAGAAGGCTTCTATTTATTTTTCCAAGCTCTCTATTGAGATGTCATCCAAGAAGCAAGGTTCACTGCTGAGTCTGAGTGCACTTGATACTCAAAGGAGAAATATCGCCCAGAAATGCACTCGGAAATAAATGCCATTGTGTCTGTTTGTCATTGAAGGTATAGCAGGAATGTAGGTGTTTTCAGCAAAAAGGAAGCATAAAATTCAAACCCCTTTCCCAAGTCATCTCTAGACCTGAGCAAATTGAAATGGGAAATAAATCTGTGCACTCTGGAACGTGGCAACCCTTTAATTCCAAAAATTCACCTTGTTACAGACCTGTGAGAGACAAAGAGCCTCAGAACTCGGGGCTGCCTCGCACGAATTCTTCCCGTGTTTATAAATTGGCGAGGATTCTTTTGCGAAAGAAACTGCAAAGTCCTGAGCAACAGTTGCCACGTTTGTTAATTTAAACCATTAGAAACTTTTAGGAGCGGAGCCATCAGGGCTGAGTGCTCCGTTCCCTCCCTGCCTCAGCCCGCTGCCCTTATCAGCTGCGGCAGATGAACCACCTGCTCCCGAGCACGCCCTGCCTGGTGGACCTGACTGGGGGAATCGCTTATGGAATAGGAGCAGGGCTTTTCATAAACTGACAAGAAAACTTGTTTAATCTCCTGTGCCTTTTTAGTAATCCCCTCTTCAGTCACAGTCTCTCTAATTACCTGCTGTTGGACCATTTTTCTCAGAAGTCTCTCCAAACCGTGTCTGGTTTATTTTCCTCAGCACATAGTCTGCTTTTAGCTAATTTTATAAAACACTCTGTGTGTTTGCTGAGTGAATTTTTCAGCTGCCCTCTGGCAGTGATGAGCTGACTCAAAACATTAGGGTTTCTGTTTTGAGCATGTATCATCTGCAACTGGCTAATATTTCTCTCCCAGATTGTCACAATGACTTCATGTTCTTTTCTTGCAAATGCACTATTTTAATTGCTTTGTCAGAGTTCCCTCAGGTCACCTTGGTGGCAATGCCATTAACCCTGGGCTTATCTATCAATTACAGATTTTAAAGTGTCCATGGACACGTTTTTCTATCACACAAAATAAGTTACGGAAAACTTGCCTCCGTGCAACTCTTCAGCATTAGAAGAGCGAGGTTTTAAGATACTCTGTATTGAAAAACTTCCATATATTTCCTGTTGGGGCTTCAGTGAACAAAAGGAAGATAATAATGCTGTATTTACACTTGCAGTGTCTGGTCAAGGGCTGTTCAGTGCTCTGGGTGTTACTGTCCTAAACCTCATCTACTTTCTTGGTGCATCAGAAGCTGACCGGTTCTACTCTGAGGTCCTCCTCACCCTGAGAAAGGGTTGAAATTGGACTTCTCTGCAATCATTTCTTAGGTGTTAGAAGCAAGGAAAAGTAATCCTCTTAAAGGAAAAACAGAAGCGATGATCTCTTTGGGGAATGTGAATATTCATGATGGTGGTACGGGTCTCATTTATCATCCCTTCCACAGGGTATGTGGTAGCAAATGAGAAGAAGACAAAGCGTAAGTGCTTGCTAAAGTAGAAATTACTACTTATTAATCTCTGCTTTTGTGTACTCCAGCGAGAGAGGTGCACTCCTGTGCTGAAATGTCTTTGTAGTTTTAAATATTTATTTCTGTCCAGGTGTGTTTCTTAGGCACTCGTTCTGTCTGCCTCGAGGGGTTTAAATCTGTGAGCACCATCTGTTGCTGTTCAGCGTGGACGGGTTTGGGTAAAGACTGGGATATTTGTGGTGTCCTGGATGGAGACAGCAGCTCACGCTACTCAATCTCTGTCTGAGCAGAAAGTGCCCATTTCCTTTGTGCTGCTGCTGAGGGAATAATCAACTGAACCCAAATCCCAAGCAAACAAAACCCCAGGTTTTAACTCAGTTTGTCTGCTAAAAAACAGGAAGAAGGGGATGTCCCCTCTTCTTCAAAAGTCTTCTGAGTCTTGTGCACTTGGAAGAAGAGCCTGAGCTTTAGGTCTTTCTTAGTTGTGTAGTCTCTGTGTTCAAGTGAGCTGTCAATTGAGCCCTTCTAATGTGTGGGAGATCAAGGGTAGTAAATGCACACCTTGAAAATACCCTTCATGTGTACCAGGAGTGCTCGTTTGCTGCCCAGGAAAGCAGATACATGGGGATAATCTGCCGTGAGCTCCCCCTGAGCCATTCCTCCCACACTGCTGCTTCTGTGACCATCATCTTCCAGAAGGAGCTGGAGCCACAGCCCCTCTCTGAGCTCTTCCCCACAGGGACTGGTGATAAATGAAGTGGGGACTGGGACTTCTGTGAGCCATGTAGCAACAAGACGTTTCACTCTTCCCTTCAGTAATTACCTTTGCCAGCTTAATCACAAAAACTTTTCCAACCAGCTTGCCTAGGACATAATGATAAATTGTGGTGGAGGTTTAATGTTTATTATAATTTAATGTTTCATTCAAAATTAAGCAGCACACTCCTGTAGTCCCTGGGTAAATGGCCATATCTTACATGCCCACACTTTTCAGTGACAGCCCCGCTCTGTCTCGCAGGGCAGCTGCCCTCCTGCTTTGTTTCCGGGTCCCCCTCTTCCCTAAACGTGTTCGGCCAAAATTTCGCGGTGCCGAGTTCAAAATCTGCTCCCTTTGGGCCCACACACGCTCCTCGCTGTGCCTGATGTTTGTTTTAGCCCAAAAGTGGCCATGTCTGAGCTGTCAGTGCATGCCCAGATAGGAGTGAGAACAGTCAACTTAAACTCCTCACCATCAAGGCATCTCGAGCAAGCGATTTAATGAAGTTGAGATCTGAATCACACCCGGAGGTGTCGTTCCATGTTTACTACAGAAAGAGCCTGGGGTCACTGTGCTGCTAATTTGGTTATGCATTTAAAGTCAAATGAGACGAGACAAGGCTTTGAGTCTCGGGTTTAGCCTTAGGAAATATCAACCCCTCTTGCCTGGAGAGAGGTGGGCAGGGAAGTGCCTTCTGCTTCTGGTGCCTCATTAGCTGTGTTTTTCTTGCCACTCTTTGGCTCTTCCAGCAATATTTTTTTTCTTTTTTCTTTTTTTTTTTTTAATTTGGTGCTAACTCCGCAGTGTGTATCCATCAGAAACGCGTAAACAAAAGCATTCGCGGCTTTAACAGAAAAATAATAAAACTATTGTCTGGCTCTCCATATGTTCCTCAATCTTCCAGTAGATACAGAAATCCGGGACATATTTATTGTTCTGGCTTGGAGCCAGAGCCTGTATTTACTTTTGTGAGTGGCTGAGGAGTTGCGGTTTTTAAATAACTCTGAGCCTTCAGTGGCAAAATACATCACAAGCAGGAATTAGTGCGGTTTTGATTTAAGCGTGTGAGTGCCCTCACGGCTTTCTGCTCTGGCCTGAGCTGTGGAAGGGTCACCCTCAGTCTTCCTAGGGAGGAGGGCAGATTGGATGGGTAAAAACTGGCCCTCCTTGCTTTTCCTTCACTCCGAAATCCTCGTCCTCCTTAGGAGCCGGGGCGATAACGAGCAGAAATCATGCTCAAGTATGATGTTGAAGGGCTTTTATCTCTTAAAACACATCAGCTTTTAAGGGTTGCAGCAGAATTTAGTGTTCTCACTTCACCATGCAGCTCCCACTTTCAGCCAATGGGTGCAAATGAAGTGTTTTTCCACAAACTTCCTTTATGTGGAGAAATTACACATTTTAATTGAGCTGCTGCTTTATTTTTGTTTTTGAAATGTTTCATTTTGTATTTCCACGGGGTTTCTGCAGGCATTTTCACTACATTTTCTGGTTGGGTGCTTCCAAAAAAATCCTTATTATAGGGAGGAAGGATTCTACCCATGACAGGATAAGCCTGAATCTGTGAGTAAATCAAGCTGTTCTGTAGCCTAAGAATACATATGGTAATTTTGATTAGTAGCTCTACGTGGATAGTGTCAATGTCTTCTGCTTCCTTGAGTATGAAAAATTCCATGTTAAATCATATCTCCCATGTGTTTTACTGTTTATACGTATCACTGCTGTCACATTGTAGGACATCATTGTAAGAAGGGAGAAAAAGTAAGAGAGGAAATTTATTGACCAACTTGCTCAGTCAAAAAAACAGGATGAAAATTGGCTTTTTTCCACATTTAGCAACATGTCCATTAGCTGTTCTAAGCATCAGCCTTGGGACTTCCAGCATAATTTTTTTTTTCTCCCCTCAACAGGATAAAATTGTGAAGAATTCCGAGATGCCTTTCATTTATTTAATTGTACAATAGCTGCCGGTGGTTTTATATCCATCATCACGTGGGGCTGGTGTCGTCTGCCTTTAACTGCCTGTAAGACTGTAAGCTGAATGAAATGTAGATTAATTTTTCCGTGCTGGTTTCTTTTTTTTCTCTCTCCCTTTTTCCTCCACAGTGAGCTGCCTCACTCCCCTCAGAACCTCGTGGCCACCCTGAATTCCTCCTACAGCCGCAGCGTGATGCTCTCCTGGGTGCGCCCCTTCGATGGCAACAGCCCCGTGCTCTACTACGTGGTGGAGCTCTCTGAGAACAGTAAGTCAGACTCATCTCAGCCTCACGCTGTTCTTAATTATTCCTTCAGGCTCGCCTCTCACCAGAGCTGCTACAAAATGCTGCTGCAGCTTGCTGAGGGAGAGCCAGCCTGCACAAAGGGGTTTCACACTCGGCTGTTTGCACGCTGAAAGAGTGAGACGACAAGGACAGAGATGGAGGAATTATTTTACAGGAAAGACTTAGTTCCACCTCTAGTTACCAGCCAGACTTGAGGCACACCAGCTCATTCCTCAGTGAAACAGCAGCAGTCAGTTTGTTCCTTTCCGTGGTTGCCTTTTTCTCCAGTTTCATGGATTTCTTGGTGCATTCAGAGCCCAAATTTCACCTAGAGGACGCAGGCGGGGTGATAATTCAAGGAACTGATGGTCTGACAAAGGAACAAACTTGGATGTCAAGAGGAACTGCTGTCTTACCTCTCTGTGGGCTCATATATTTTCTCTGCTTTCTGTAGATTATAATTTTACACCCTTCCTTTGGGTAGGTGGTTGAGGATGCTTGAGTGCAATCCAAATATCTGACTTCATGGGTTACAGACCTGGGCATTGGGGGTTGTGCACTTCCCACAGCTTTATCATGCTGTACACCAGGTCCTCCGTGGCTCTCAGTCTGCAAGGTTATTCAGGGACATTGCTAATGCCTCTTTTAGGAGTTGATGGAAAGATGAGGTTATATGGAAATCGGTCACCTTGGCAATACTTTCTAATCTCTATCACCCTAGGAGCTGGAAATCCAAGCTGAACAATTGATTCTTGATGAAAAAATTAAGAGCATCACTTTTTGTGACATGTGGAAATTAGTCACTGCATAACTGAATGTGAAACAGTTCTGATTTCTGATTATCTGTAGAGCAGCAGTTTGTTTTGCCACACAGAGGGCTTGAGAGGAAACTTGAGCTTCAGATCACATACAAGGCTTTCGTTTTGCAGGCTGGAGTGCACAGCTTCTCAGATGTGGAGGTCCCAGAACTGATGATCTTGACAACTGTTGAGCAAAGTGCAGGTTTCTAATCCTAGCAGAAATCCAAAGTCATGCCCAGGACTGCTGTCCTTAAAATTAGTTCTTTTCAAGCAAAGACTCCTGATCTTTTTGTAACAAATAAATAAGAAAATCCACAATCCTGCACTCATACTCCTCCTCTGCCTTTTTATCACCACCTTCCTTTTCATTTTCACTCCTCTTCTCTCCTTCCTTCCCTCCCATAACTGCAGGCCAGTAACACTGCCTTTACACTTTTCCTTCCCTGTTCTTTGGCCCAAGGATGTTACCCTTCTGCTCCTTGTATCCCAGTGGCTTTGTTGATGACAAGTTAGTGAAGTCCCAGTCTTGGGCACATGATGCAAAGGTCTCCTCCCTGTATTTACACAGAGACAGCACAGAGGTGGCAGAACACGTGCACTCGTGTCCTGCAGTGGGCTGCATTGACTGAGACAAATCTCTAAAAGAAGAGGCCATTCAGTGCCAGGAGAATCATGGAATTGTTTCAGTTGGAAGGGACCTTAAAGTTCATCTCATTCCATCATCTTCCTTGTGTCATGGAGAAGTTTGGAAGTCCTTCAAGTCCTTTCTATCAAGGATGCTTTGCAGTTGCATAGGAATGGGGTAGATGTGCCATCATTTTAGAATTAATTCACTGAAATTTGTCGAAGGCTCAGCCAAAATCAACAATAGTTCTTTGGAAAGCATGCAAACAGTGCCTGAGAACGCCACAGGATCCTGTGAACCACTGCTCGCTGTGTGATAGATCAAATAGTTTTGGCTGATGCCATTGCAATCTGCCACTGAGAGGGTCTCATTGTCCCAAAGCACAGGTCCGTGTCCTGCAGCAGCTCAAAGCTGCAAAAGCCAAACCCAGGCCAGGTTGGCTGTGAATTGAGCATCTTAACTCCCAGATATATTCCAGGTCTTGCTGTCCTTGAAATTTTTGTCTCTATTTACTTTGCTTTTATGTGCGATGTCTCGTGGTCGCCCACAGACGTAGGACAGGGAGGAACCTGAGCCCTTGGATATTGCACTGTTGCTGTGCTCTCCTATTCCATATGTACAGAGTAGTAGGGCAGTGTCAACAGTGCCTTTGGTTTGGAGCACTGACTGTAACGTCTGCTCGTTGTCACTGGCTTGGTCTGGTTTTTGTTTTCCTGAAGTGTTTGTTTTTCAGAGTCATTTTGATCTCAGTGGTGTGTGGTTAATATTTAGCTTCTCCAGACCTCCTGCTCCTCTGGAAACCACCACCTTCCCTTTGTTCCCAGCCATCCCAAGCACTGCTTGTGAACAAAGCTGACGTTTGATGTTGTGTAGGTAAAGCTTGGTCTGATATGACTGTGCAGAAATTCTCTTTGCTTTTCAAAGGCAATTTCTGTTTGGGTTGTGTGCTGCAGAAGGAGCGACTGTCAGGGAGACAGGGAACACCCTCCACGAGCTCTGTCACTGTCACAGCAGAGCAATGTGCCTCCCATCCCAATCCCCCTTGGCTTTCACACATGTGAAGGTGGAGGAGGGACATCAGAATTACGATCTGTTTTCCAGTTAGCAAAGCTGCACAGAAAATTTCGTTCTTAGTTCTGTGGAGTTTGAATGTTTGGAGTTTGAGGGTTTCAGTTACAGGTGCCAAAACGTAGCCTTGTTTTGTTGCTTTTTTTTTTAGGAGTTTTGTTTTGGATAACTCTCTCACAGCTTTGGGACCCGTGGTAGGTTTTGAAGCACGTACCATAAATGAATACACACCGGTGTCTGTCGCAGAGAAATAGCTGAAGAGGGTTCAAAATAATGAGTATAAATTTCAGGGGTTTAATTACCAGCCGCATTAGAGGGAGGCGTGTCACTCCACCTGGCATGGATTAGAACTCCTTTTCATTAATATCAATTCGGTAAAGAGATACAAAACCCTTATTTTAATTAGAGGGGAAAAAAAACAGTGGCAGATCGTGCACATAAATTGCTGGGAATATGAACGACTCTAGCCACCTAATTTTTAAAATTAATGTATTTGGCTCAATGCAATAATTCTCAAATTACAAGTATTCACAGTAGACTGTGTCTGTGGGTGACTTGAGACATATGGCCTTAAACATTTGGGGGCAAATTTATAATCTAATTTGAAAAACACAGTTCCAAGGAAACACAGTCATTAAGTATTCCTGCCCACACAGAGCCAAGAATGTGAACCTTGATTTGAAATAGGATTTTCAAATAAATAGTACCATGCATTGCTGTCATTTGCACTAATATAATTTTGGATGTTTCATGACCTGTTTGGCCCCATTGCGATTTACCTCGGAATTCCAATGAAGTGTCTTCGTGGAGTTAGGAGGGGATATGCTTATTTTATTCCAAAGAGGTTTAGACTGAAGGAATTAATCAAAAAATATTCTGAATAGTCTTTTAACTGAAGAAATGAATTAAGACTTATAGAATTCTGCTGAGGACAATTAAGATAAAAGCCCATTTTTGTTTTATTGTATTCTGGGATATCTGTGCTGCGTGAGGTAATGATATAACTCGGATTCATCACGTTGTGCCAATGAGGAGATAATAAAAGCTCCCGTGGAAAGCATCTCTACATGCTTAACTAAAACCTAGGAATCGTCATCCTGAATGTGGTAGGAATATTCAAATGGCAACTACGGAACTCATTGATAAATCTTTGCAAAAAACAGAGTAAAACTGCTTTGTTCATTGTGATTGTAACTCAGATCTAGCTATGATAATGTTAAAAGATACTTTTTCTCAGGCCACTGGTAGACCTTGTATGAGTCCTACCAAACAAAGGATGCACCGTTTAGCTTTCATTTGGATTTTTTGCAGTGTCATATTGCTACAAAGGTTTGGAAGATGAATTCAGTGAATTCCAGCAGTACAGCAAATTCCTGTGCTGCCATCTATGCAAAACCCCCTGGAGAAGGAAAGAGATGGAAATGTGCTCCAAACCTGCAAAAATCAGCTTTCTGCAGTAGATCTAATCAGTAATATCAAATTAGAAATGATTTTTGGGGAATTTGCAATTAATGCATGAACTGTAGGGTAGACAGGGAAATGGAGAAGAAATGCCTCTTGGCGCATAACCAGAGGTATTGAACGCATCACGAGCACATCCAAAAATTCATGACAGGAAAAAAAAATGTAGTTTCAAAAACCCCAAAATGACATTGTAAAGCAGAGAAACAGCCTGTGAGATTCTTCATTTCCAATAAATTAACTTGGAGAGGCAATCAGAGTTAATTCAGAATGCCCAATATTTGTAAGACGACAGACAGCTCAACATGGAAGTTGTTCAGACAGCGGCAATTACGGGGGAAGAACGGCGGAGCCCAGAGTATGTTCTGGGCAGCTTAAGTTAAATGAAGGATTAGCAGAGTCTGTTCAGTCTAACAGAGGCTTATTTAATAGTTTGACCTGGCAAGTCTTTTGTCACCGTGGAGCTTCTCCAGGCTTCCTGGGACAGGTGAGTGACAGCCATCCCTGGAGGAAAAGGAGAGGTGGTGTTGAAAATTTTATGGCATGTTTCCCTTGTCAGAATTGCTCTTCTCCACGGTGAAACGAGGCTGGTTGTGTGTATCTAAAGAAGGAGTTCTGGTTTTTTGAAGTGTTTTGTTTATTGATTGTCCAAAAAAAGACTTGACATTTAAATTTTAAAGATACTCTGCACACTCGGTGTATCCAGCGCTCCAGGAGCGAGCGAATGCTCCCCAAACCGCCCTCCTCTCTGAATCAGAGTGCCCAGGAGATGAATAGGCTTCGTTTATATTAGTTTCCAGTTTAATCTCTCTTCCTGCCAGATCTTTTATCTTCCACCAGGAGAGGAAAAAGAATTAATAAAGTATTCTACAGATGCAGCATATAAACAGAGCAAAGCCCCAAGGTGCTGAGGAGATTAATAGGGCCTGTTGTTGAATCAAACTGCTCACTACATTGAGCTGCTTGGGTTAAGCACTCTCAGGTGGTGTTTACACTGGCAGTAAACAAATGAAATGCTCTAGGAAACGGACCACTGCCCAAGTAGCTTGTACAAGGGTATTTCACTCCCCTCTTGGTGTCTGCTCTTCCATTTTCCTCAGGAAGTTCCTTCAGGCAGTGCGCTAGGTCAGCCGTACCTTAACTTCAGCTTCCCCTGATTTGTTGCTGTGCTCTCTGGCCGTAACGAGGCTGTTTGGGAAGTCTCGAGGGAAGCCTGTGAGAATTCAGAAGGAACTAGGGTGCAAAAAACTCCTAAGCAACGCTTCTCTGGATGGCACAGGTGTGCTTCCTCTAAGGGCTCTCTCTGAAAGAAATTCAGTGTTCAGCTAAGATGAATTGGCACCGGGATCTTGCAGCCAAAGTGGCTGTTGGTAAATCAACAGTTGGCAAGGACAGACCTTGATGCTGTGCAAATGTCCCTCTCCAGCATTCCCAGTATTCTGCTGTGTCAGTTTTCCTGTTAAAAAAGACTTTATTCTGGCAGGGCCCTTACTGGAATAAAATACATTTGGAGTAATTTGAAGATGCAGTGTTTATAGCCCAACTGGCATCACACCCTAGAGGACTTAAACTTGCAAAGGAATCTGCCAGAAAAGCACAAAATTAGTGGCTTCTGTCTTGGTGTGAAGTTTAGCAGCCTTCCACGTTTGGGACATCTCATCTTCATTTTCAGGCAGACGTTGAGGTGACCTGCCAGGAGCCACGATGCACTTCTGATGAGCAACATGCACAGATAACGTTGCCAAAATCTACAGCGAGCTCCTCAGCAATTTCCAGAAGTGTTAGTAATTTTGAGCAGGGAGCATGAAAACAGCTGGTATTATTTAAAAACTGAGCAAATCTTCAAATTGGCTGATTCCGTTGCTGTACTGTTGCAACATAGACCAAATGTCACCTCTCCCTGACTATTTCAGTCATGACTTCAGGGAGAAAATGTGACACCAGGCTATGGAGAGAAGAAGTCAGAATATTTAATTTTCAACATGTTCCATTTCTGACCTCTTTGGAAACTTGTAAATGTAATTTGAGCATCTGAGGAGCTCGGTATGGCTCGGAATGTGAACTGACAGCGAGGGGTTTAGAGTGCTGCCAGGGCTCTTTCTACCAGGGAGTCTTCCTAGGACAATTAGATTCCATGCTGAATACTATCACTAGGAAAAAAAAAAGAAATTGCAGACATGTAGAATCAGCAGCAGAAGCTTTCTCAGGTCTTGCAGCAAAGGGCTGATTTGGCAGAGACAGTCACGCTTCTACACCTGCTTGCAAGCTGGGTAGGAAGATATTCCAAACTGACTGTGAATTTCATTAGAATCCTTCCACCAGAGCCACTCATGGGTGTGGTGGTGTGATGGCCTGCCAAACAGATGGGTTGTGAAATACACAGCCCATCTGTCTTTATCATGCTTGTTTCCTCTTTTATTAAAATGTTAATGAATATAGTTTTTATTTATTATGCCATGACATGTGCAGCATCACTTTCCAGTAGACAAATGTGCAATCTGCATAACCGTGTGGGCTGACAGGAAGGTTTCTTCTGCTGAAAAGAAACTTCTTCCCAAAGTTCCTCTGAGGGAAACAAGCACAAAGAGCTCTGAGCAGTCAGAGGCGTTTTCTCACTTCTGCAGGGCTTTTGACAAGCACTTTCATCTTTTTTTTTTCTTTTTTTTTCCCATGCAAATTTTCCCACCAGATTCTCCTTGGAAGGTTCACCTCTCCAACCTTGACCCGAAGATGACCGGTGTCACTGTGAGCGGCCTCACTCCGGCCAGGACCTACCAGTTCAGGGTGTGTGCAGTGAACCAGGTGGGGAAGGGCCGGTACAGCACCGAGACCAGCAGGTAATGGCAGCCAGTATCTGTGTGCTAAAGGGGCAGCAGCCTCGGGAGGGAAAAAATGCTGGTTGTGAATGAAGGGATAAAATAAATCATCTTTTGCACAATGACTGGGAGATGGAGAAGTTGCCATTTCCCAGGCATCTGGAGAGTGCTCTGCAGCTGGCAGGAATTGGGGATGATGGCATTTGGGGGATGCAGGAGATCAGCGCTTCATGGGAGAGGTGTCCTCATGCTTCCAGAGCATCAGTTGAGCAGAATCTTGGAAATGATGTTTTGCTCTTGTGCTAAGCCCCAGCAGTTAGCCCGGGCAGGAGTACAGCCCTCACCCTGTCATGGCAGTGTCACTTCTGGAATTCACCCAGATGTGACAGAGAAGGATGGCTTCATCATATTCGGTTTCAAATGCATCCCCCTTCTTCTGTGAACCAAAGCTTGCTGCGAGCTTGAATTGCAGAACAGCTGAACTCTAAATGGCTTTTTCAAAATGTGGGAGTTTGATATGAAAAATATTGAAAGAGCTGAAAGAAACAATTTGGAAGGAGTCACAGACACTGGACCTGAGCTCTTACTCATTCAGGCTTGTAATCTTTTTAAAGAGTTGTAGCAGCCTGGGTGATTCCGAGAGAATAGGGTTACCTCAGCTGTCTGTCTTGTTGCTTGCTTAACTGATTTCCTATTATGTTGATTTGTTGTAACTATTTCATGCATGTCTTCAGCAGTTTGATCAGCATTATATTTCTTTCTAGTCATCAGACTGTGATAAAAGAAAGTGGTTCACTTGGAGTGGATACAGGAAATAGACTGTTATTTATGATTTCTTTCAACACCCGTGTCCGTCACATTCTTTTATACTTAGGCTGATGCTACCTGAGGAGCCCCCCAGTGCCCCCCCTAAAAACATCGTGGCCAGTGGGAGAACCAATCAGTCCATCATGGTCCAGTGGCAGCCGCCTCCTGAGAGTGAGCACAATGGAGTTCTTCATGGCTACATCCTGAGGTGAGTCCATTCCTAACCTGGAAAGCCCAGAGGTGGGTCCAGGTGTGCGCAAGGGAGTTCAAATGGAGTGACTTAAGAGTGTAATAAAAGCGATCTCTAACTGAATTAGAGATATTAGTTGTGGTTTGCAAACACTGAGGCTGCCCTGGTTTGTTAAATGTGGAAAAACACAACTCTTCCAGGGGTCACAAAGGTGCAGCCACTTAAATTCTGGCCTGTCTGTCCTAGAGAGTCTGGGGGCTGCATCAGCTGCTCCGAAGGACCAGCTGCCTGTGGAGACTCACAACGTGCTTTTATTCCATTTCCAAGGGGAAGGGAAGCACCAAGAAATGCAAGTGTTCACATGGGAAGCTGGTACAGTGCAGCCTATGCAGATGTATATTTGCTTATTACAAGCTCAGCTCCCTGCTCCAAAGGTTAATTAAATTTATCAAAGACACAACAGGGCTCCTGCCTATGGAGGAGCAACAAAAGAATCAATAAACTTCAGGTTTGTGCCAAACAAAATGGAGAGAGGGAATGACAGGTCAGATGCTTCATGGCAGACCTTGGTTTGGTTTTGAAAATCAGCCCAGTTGAGTAAGATCCTTTCAGCCCTGTCTGTATTTATTAATGAGAAACACATCCAGGCAGGTAACTGGGAATCCTGCATACACCCAGTCTGGCTGCTTGCACAGGATTCATTGTGTTGGAAAGGGTGTTACCACACTTGAGAGACTTTGCAGAGCATTTCCCTTAGGTAATTTTTTGGGACTCGGTATTCACTCCTACCCAATTCCACTACAGCTTGCTGCTCATTTGGCATCCTCCACACCCTGCAGTGCTAGCGGCCAGTGAGGGCCACACCTCTAGTGAGGGAGGCATTACCTAAATTAGAGTTTTTGTGGGAAACTCTCAGCCACTGACATATTTCCAAGTGATGGTTACAGCCTCCTGTGGGCAGGCTGCTGACATTTTTAATACAGTGTCCTCCAGAACTGTAAAAAGGAACTAAATGCTGCAATTTAAATGCCAACATCCTGTTCATGCTGTGCTCCTACTCTTGCTGGCATGGATGGAAAGGCTTTTGTCATGTTAAGAGTGTTGGTGAGCTCCCAGAATAGCCCTGGAAAGTTCCCTCTGTCTGCAGGCAGAGTTGAGTCTGTTCCTCTCCCAGTCACCTGCACGGAGCCGGTTAACAGAGGTGAGCCCCTTGTGCAAGAGCTGTTGGAGCAAGGTTTGAGGGCTGGGCTCTGTTGCAGAGCTGTGCCAGCCATCGGTGAGGAAAGGTGTTTTACCTTCTGCCTGCAGACAGACTCTTGTCCTGTGTCTTGGGTACCCATCTGCACAGGGTGCAAACGTTTGTACAATTCTTCCTTTCAAACTGGTCTCCCCAGTGGTAGGATGAGTCC
The DNA here is from genome assembly GCA_013398855.1 of Mohoua ochrocephala. Classification (NCBI taxonomy): domain Eukaryota; kingdom Metazoa; phylum Chordata; class Aves; order Passeriformes; family Acanthizidae; genus Mohoua; species Mohoua ochrocephala. The sequence goes on along the minus strand of VZTA01009190.1, from coordinate 152,010 downwards.
CTTAGGTGTTCCCAGGGAGTCTTTCCCAGTCTCAGCATTAAGTCCTTTAAGAAGCAATCCCACAGCCTCCTACTTGTGGCAGTCTGTGCTGTTTTCTCCATGTAGCATTTCCAGTAATGTTTAACTTTGGTACTTTCTACAGTATTTATCTGCATAATTGATCCCTGACCTTGCTGTAACATCTCTTTCCACCTTAATACTGATCATATTCATTATGCTCAATCTGTGAACATTTTTGGTGTCTACCTGCTTTGTCTTGACAACAGAGCAGAGAAACCATTTATCCAACAGGAATTTAAGATTATCACATAAAAGCACAACTGTCCCAGGTAATAAACCAGGCTGTTCTTCCAAGTTGAATTGCGTGGTCACAGCAATATGCACTGAAGAACCGTGTTCCTGCACTGATTTCTGCAGAATCAGGGTATGGCAGAATGAAAAGCACCAGGCATCCCAGAGACCCACAGCTCAAGACATTCAAGATGCTAAATTGATGGAACACCTGATCTTTAAAAGTGAAGGTGCACTGCACAAGTCATGGGGAGTATACATCAAAGTCCACGGTGAGAAAAATCATGAAGACATGACATTTCTGAACTGGCCTCCTTCCTCTGCCCTTTTTCTCGCTGCCAGTATTGCATTTAGGGGTCTGCCATGCTAACAGCATAACAGATTAAATCACAGCAGCACTTACACCTTGTCTGCTGGGCAGGAGGCAAAACGTCGCTGCACTAAAGAACTGACGTGCCAAGGAGTGCACAGGAGGTGAGAGAGAGAAAGGGAGAGAGAGACATCCAATAAACTCAGCTGAGGGCTGGTACTTCTTTATTTCCATTTCTGTTTCATAAATGGAATCACACCAGTGTAGCATTACAGATATTAAGTGAGCTAAAGGATGGTCAGGCGAGCAGCAGAAAATAGAGGCGTTGTCAGTGATTAAGAGCTGATCTCTTTATGGGAAGACTTTAGAACAAAAATCTCTGGCTGAAACACGTGAAGTTGTCTAGTCATAAACATTGTGCCAATTTCACGTAGATGAATTTAAAATCTCTCTGCAAGATGTCAATGAAATTGTTCTGTGTCAATAAACTTTTGGTGATTTCAGTGAAGCGAAGGATGGGTAAGAGCGTATAAAAGTTATGTGGTGAATAAAAATACAAATGTGTCCATATTTGTCTTTTTCATGGAATAGTAATGCCTTGTGTCCCCTGTTTGGCCTCTGTTTTTCTGATTTTTTGGTGAATTAGCATATTGTGAGCATCCACCGTACCACTTTCCTAAAGGAAGGAAAACAAACAGTATTATTCACATTCACAGATTTGCAAGGTTTGTTTGTTTTCTGTAATTTAGTTCTTCTCTGTAGTTTGTTGGCCTGAAGAGACACATCAAAGGGGCTCTGTTTTCTGGAATACAGCTTTTGCATGGGAAAATATATTCGGTGTTTCAGCTTCTCAGGTCTCAGCAGAAAGAGTTTCAGGTTATTTACCACCCATCTGTGTTTGACACAGCCCTTCTCCTGGAACTCCAGTGCTTACCCAACCCTTCAGTCTCAACTGTGTTCCATCCTCATTTTAATTACTCCGTGACGTTAATTCTGGTAGAAGTCAGGGGTGCCAGTGGCTGAGATTCCAGAAGGTCAGAGCCCTCTGAGCTCTTCCTTTTCAGATTTCAGAAGTGAAGGGAAAAAAACAGTTTCTCGGGCTGATTTACAGCAGCACTTTGATAAAAATCACATCTGGGCTATTTTTTGTACTAAATCACAGCTTTTATTAGACAAGCCACATTTAAAAAGCTGTAATTTTTCTGCAACCATAAAAGGGGATAAAATACCCGTTTTGTTTAGCCCTGAGCCTGTAATCTCAGTGAGATCAGATTATAAATACTATGGCAGTCAAACATGATATGGTCTTATCAGGAGTTGCTACGTTGCTCCTGATTATTTTTCATTATTCTCGGTAAAATTCTGCTGTAAGACTTTGCATGTTGCCCCTTCACAAAGGAAGCTATTTTACCAGTCAGGATGTTTTCTCTAATTGATACCATCTAATTATCTGGCTGCTTTTTTCTTCCCATATGGTAGGTATCGCCTGGCCGGCCTCCCGGGAGAGTACCAGTACAAGAACATCACCAGTGCAGAAATCAACTACTGCTTGGTGAAAGACCTGATCATTTGGACCCAGTACGAGATCCAGGTGGCATCTTACAACGGAGCTGGGCTGGGAGCCTTCAGCAGGCCCGTGACAGAGTACACGCTGCAGGGAGGTGAGCAAATCTGACCAGCATCTCCTTTATCACCCCGCAGTTTCCTTGGGGGACGCGCTGCCTGGCAGTCCCACCTCAGAACTTGGGAAATGAACGGTCACTTCAGTCAAATTTGATAGACAGCTTGGAGCAGGAAGCACCTGCAAATTTCAAGTGCCTGAGCAGAGCCGAGTCTCTGCTCTATCTCTGTTGTAGAAAAAGCTGGGAGTGAAGTCAAAAATTATCTGTTTTTGTTGACCCTAGTGGTGACGTGTTGCCACGCTTGCAGGTCAGAGTCGGCTGCAGCAGAAGGAATAAATAGAAATGCTGATGAGAGCTGGGGTCCTGAGGAATGGATTTATGGGACCTGTGACAGGCGAGGGCTGAGGTTACTCTGCCAGGAGAGTTAGAGAAAATATGGCAGGGAATTGGTTTTATCATGGCCAAGGCATGCGAGATGCTGCATATGCAATATAGGGGACAGAGTGAACCGGCTGCAGTGGTTCTGATAATCACAGAATACCTCGTTCTAGAAATACGGAATAAATTGTGAGGAAAGTGTAGGGAGAGAAATACAACCTGTGGAGAAAGTGTTCTGAAGCATTTCAGGAATGGTGCAGATACTTACAAGGGGGAAGATGAAATGATCTTTAAAGCCCTGATTTTTATGCTGCAGCTCCTCCACACTTTTCTAAGTGCTGTAAGAAGAGTATAAATTACCCCAACAAAAGGATATGTAATTACTTTTTACAACCAGTGTAAGGCATGTTTACACCTCTAGATTGGTATAAAAATCTGTAGGATAATTAAGTGCCAGGTCCTTAAGGCTTCCATATATTCCCATAATTGCAGGGTTGTGCTGGATGCTGAGCACTGGACAGTACACGGGCTCTACTTCATTGGTCATAAAACAATTACACCGCGTTAAAAACTTGCAGATTTACGGTGCATCAGTTAATTCTCAATCAGCGAAGAAGATGTGGTCGTTTGTTAATTGTTACTAGGAGTATGTTCTAACATGATTAGATACAGTTTGAGGTGTAGGGAGATCTTTAAGAAAAGATTATTCGTATGCAACACTAATTACCCACAACAACCGGAGAAAGAACTATCCGTACTTTGTCTTAGGGCGTGTAAAGTCTCATAGTTGGGACGAGCCTAGGCACACTCAAGCTCATTCTAGAAGTATTTATAGCAGACCTTGAAATGTTTTTTCTTGAAATCTTCTCCTTGCAGCCAGGATTAATGTTTTCTATCCCACTAAAGACCCGAGCTCTGCAGAGAATTGGTTTGCACACAGAATTTGAATCTCTTTTGTGATTATGCTTGTAATTCATTACCTTGTTTATTTGCACGTTTTAAGCTATCATAGCACCTTAACCTTCCATCTATTAAGGCCCAGGTTTGGACTTCACACTCTTTTTTCTTAAACCCTGTAATTGACTCTAATTTCCCTTGATATTATGTGCAGTTATTATCATCCTTTATTGATTGGCTGTCTGTTGTCATTTATAAGGGTATAAATCCTCTGTTATAAATTAGGTGTAGTCAGTCCTGCATTCATGTTAATCAGCAAGAGTGTTCAGACTGCAGGCCAACCTGCAATGGCCTCTTTGGCTTCACATAATTCCTCAGTGCTGGGTAGACCTAGAAGAAAAACTGAATATTTCTGATTTATTTCATAGTGGTATTTGCTAATAGCTGTTAATAACTACTTCATGGATGCTGCCACCTCCTAATGAACCTTGCTTGGGTTCACCAAAGCCATAGGTCCTGTTCTAAAAAGAGTTTGAAGCCTTTTTACGTTTAGAACCGAAAAGGGAGACTGGTCGGTAGAAACATAATTGGAAACTGGATTAATATCCAATCTCCATCTGTAATGTGCTACTGTCCAAATCCCTGCTCCTTTATTGTAGTTGGGAGAAGACAGGAAAATCCAGTGATTGTTTCTTGCTCCAGAATGTTCTTCCTAAACCAAACCAGCGGGGGTAAGAAAAAGCCGTGTGTAAAACTGCCTTGTAAATCATATTCTGATTTTAATATGAGCAGAGATAAATGTCAAAGACACACACTCCCATCCATCCCCCTCTCCTACAACCACACCACCACTGCCTCTGCTCTGACACGCATTAAATGATGTGAGCTGTGCTGGCAAGAACCTGTCTGTCTGCGGATGAAAAATACCTGCAACACCTCATACTAATCAAGTGTGCTGTGCAGCCAGACCCTGGGAGGAAATGAACCCCGGGAGCAGATCAACCCATTGGCAGGAGCACATCAGCATATTGGCACCTTTGTCATAGGGAATATTGACTGGCCATACAAGCTGTGGATTTATACCAGGAGCTAGTCTATTAATCCCTTATTAGTCCTCTGGCATCGCTTTAGCCACTGAAAACTAATCAGCTGCTCCGAGCTCCTTGAAAATCACCAACTTCCAGAATGCAGCCAAGCTCACAAGGTGCTGAGGGATCTGAACTTGGAGGAAACTGGTGCATAATGTCAGTGAGATAAAATGTCAGAAAGACTTACTGGCAGAGCACTGAACATCCCAGCACGAGGGTCAGACAGGTTGACTGTCTCTAAAATCTTGAAAGTCTTTTCAGAGTGATATTCAGCCTAATCCTTTGATGCTCTGTATATATAGGTCTTTCTTCATCAGAGTTTCTCCAGCTGTTCCTTGCTTTGATGTTACTTTTCACAGGGATTTGTGCCAGCCTTCTGCATAGGGCAATTTTACTTATTTAAACAGCGTCCTGCAGGACTTCTCGTTGCCATATGAAAACCTGAAGTTTCCCAATAACTTTTCATGTGAGAATAGCTTTGTGAAGCTGTAAACATCTTTCTGTGGTGACAATGTCATCCCTGCTCTGTACTGTTGGGCATGTTTACCTTTTTCTGCAGGTTGATTTGATAAAGCGGCAGCTTCCACCCCTTACTTTGGGTCCGTCCCTTTTATCTCACCACTGTGAATATTTCTGAATTTCTCTCTCTCTTTGAAAAACTCCCACCATGCCTTAGATTTAGGCAGGGCAAGGTTTACAAATAGACCTTTATTCCATTAGCCTCTTCAGTGACATTAACCCGCTTCTGTTTCTGCTTTTAGTGCCGTGTCTTTCTTTTGTTGCATATCCTAAAAGCCAGTCTTATGTCCTAAAGTTCACAGATCTCAACATGTGGTTTAATGTTGTTTTGTTTTCCCTCCTGTGCCATGCATGGACACCTTGCTAGGCCAGGCAAGTCTGAGCAAAAGGCCCTTCCTGAATAAAAGCCACTGGACTAGTGAGTCTTGATGGTGTGGAGAGAAGGGTAAAGCAAGAGGAGTGTGTTTAGCCAGGTCCAAAGCAGCTTCTTCCTCAGGCAACAGGAGATGAATCAGAGAAGTGTATATGAGTGAGGTGGAAGAGCCAGAGGAAAGCCAGTTAACTGAAAGCTTCCTGCTTTATGTCGGAAATAATCTTGAAAAAGGAATCCCTGACTGCAGAGTGTCCTCTGCAACCATTCACTTTTATCTCTGTGAAAAGATATTTTCCTTAGTTTTCCCTTGGGCTCTCTTTACTATCGTAAAGATCCTCGTTCACTTCCTTTGGGGAACCTCCCAATAGCCTTGGAGCACCCGTGGCTGTTTTGGGCCCAGCTGCTCCTGTGCAGAAGCAGGTTGGAGTTGTAGTGGCTGGGGTTTTATCTCGCTTCGATGTCATTTGCCATCTACTGCTTTTATTTTATTTGATTTTTAAATTATTTCACAAGGTGGTGAAATTAGCAGTGGTCTTGATGGGGCCCCTGGCCCCCAGTTCCTAAAAAAGAAGTAAAATCTTGTCTGTGTGAGAGACATGCAGGAAAGGAAGGAGGCGTTTCCCCGCCGCGAGAAGCCCAACTCATCAGTTAGTGCCAAATCTCCCACTGCTGAATTTCAGAATTCAGATTTTCAGATGTGTGCAGTTACAGAGACCACTTTTCCTACGCACCCACTGCTGTTGAGAGCACAGCCCAGAACACCAGCTGGGAGCAGAGGAAAGAGGCTTCACAGGAGGAATTACAGGCCTCCACATCCCCACCGCTCCCATGGGATGTGCAGCTCAGCGCCTCAGGCTGGCGCATTAAAGGAACAACCAAATCCTCACCTAGAGGAAAACCTGCGGTTCCACAAGCCTGCCTGAGACAGGCAAGCTGCCACCTCGAAGGTCAGGAGCTCCAGAGGAGCCTTTTTTCCAAGCCTGTGTTGAAGATCTATATTTAGGAGCAGGAGTCTGGCTGTCAGAAAGTCCGCGGGATTTACATGCTATTTGCACATGGCCAGAGACAGAATAATTACATGTACACATGCTTAACCTCAGTGCCTTCTCTCCTCTCAATTATCTTGTCAGTGAAACCCTTTTAATGGTTTTTATCTCGAGTGCTTCCGTGACCTTTTCTACTTGGAATGCTGCACATTAACCCACAGTCCCGGGGGCTGAGCTCTCCACAGATTTCCAACCACATGAACTTTATCGGGAGGAAAGTAACAGTTGGTTGTGTCTGACCAATTTGATCTGCGGCTCTGAGATGACTCCCAGATGGATCTCCACTGCGAGACGGCTTTGGAATACTTGCAAACATGATGAAGTACAGGTTTAAAAGCTGGGAGTGTAAATACTTGGGGATTACTGTTGAAACACCTGTTTGACATTGGCAGCTTCTGTACAGCTTGACAACAAATTTGTAGGAAGAAGACATATATCTAGCACTAAATTAGAAAATCCTTTGTGCAGACAGCCACAGCTTCAGTAAGTTACTCTCCAGGATCTTGGAGAGAAGTATTTGAGTTTTGAAGTGGCCAGAAGGTCAATTCTGATTTAGCTTCCCTCAAACTTCTTTTCTTTTTTAAATGCAGAACTGCTCAGATACCCAAGGAAGTCTTTAATATCAGGACATAAAAGGAGAATTTTATACTGGCACTTTGAACTAAATTTGAGATTATAATGCCAATATTTTACTGATTAAAAATATTAAAATGTATTACATTATGTCTTCTGCAGTATAATTAAGCTTATGCATATCAGATGGACCACGTCTTTCCATCTTTTAAATGCATTAATTGAGATTCAGATGTTGATTTTTCAATAAAGATATCCAAGGAGGAATTGTGATATAAATCACGATTTCCAACATTCGGAAGGTTTTATGCTTTCTGTTCATAATTGTTACCATTTTTCATATTGCAGCAGGTACTTTCTCTGCTATGACCATATATTCTCGTTTCAGGAAATTACCTCCTAATGAACAAAAAATATTTCCCTTTTTAAAAGAAACAACTGATGCATTTGGTAATCCACATTCCTAAAACTGCAGTAAACCTATCCTCAAGCGTTTGCCTGAGCTTTTTTGAGGACTGTGAGGACCACAAATGAAAACGTGGAGCTTGATGATGCTCAGGTGATTTAGCCTTCCTGAGAGGAGGAGATTAATCTATCAGTGATTTTCTGGTGACTTTCTGATAACAAAGTAACACGAAGACCTGTAATACAATTTTCTTCTGCAGTAACAAATCTCTGGCAGTTACAATATCTGAATATGCAAATTCTCAGGAAAGTAAGAATTTTGACTTCTAAAAAATTTTATGCGTGTTAACCATTAATTATACGAGGTGTTGCACACAAAAGCAGATTCAAATATATCTTGTGGCTCTCATAATAAACAGTTTCATCAAGAACATGAATAAGAAAAAATGCATTTAGTGGGGGACTGTAGCCAAAGCAACTCATTATGACTGTGGAGCGACTTTAATATTTATGACTGTATCTCAGGATGATTTGGTGAATCTCTTAACTACAAAAACTTTATGATGTCTACAGGTCATTCAGATAATAGTATAACCTTCCAAAAGCACGCAGGGAATTATGATACATGGCAGGAAGTAGGGCCCGGATTCTAATGAAAATTTAGAGTACTATCAGATAAACTCCGCTTCCAGAACTCAATAATTATGCGTAGTTCATAAATTGTGACATCAAGTTTTAAATTAGGGCAAGAAAGTTCTGACTAAGATGCAGCTACCGAGCCTAAAAAAGTGTGCAGAGCGAAGTTGTGGAGCCGTGGCAGAATCTTCAGGGAATTTTAGTGACAGAGAGGGCGCGGGAGTGGATGTTCTTGTCATTTCAAACCTGACATCCTCGAGGATTTCTCCATTTTTCCGTGTTGATATTTCTGGGCTGTGCATGTCTCTGATAAGTGTGCGCTGTCCTGTCTTCCTCTAGTGTCTGCACCAGTTAAGAATAATGCCCATTTATGTCTCTTCCAAACAAATGATAACTTTTGGTGGAAAAAGGGGCACTTTTGCATTTTTTTCTTCGTTTCTTCTCCACGCAAAGACTCATCTTCCAAAAAATAGTTTGAGACTTTAAAAGTTTCTGCCCTGTTTTCGAAAAGTGGGGAGGAAACCACCATTTCTCAGTGGGAATTGTGGATACTCCTTAGAACCACAGCTCGTTGGGCTTCGGTAGAAATTTTCCCTTGGAAGCAGAAGGAGCAAAGCCTTCCAGGCTTCAAAACCACGTGTGGATAGTTCCTCTTTCATGGAATACAAATGCACATGGCTGTCAATAGTGATATTTTTGAAGCATTATTAAGCTTATTTTATAGTATTTAAAGTGTCTTAGTCCATTTTTTTGTACTCGGATAGCAGTTTTCTTCTTAAAATTACTATAAGCTTGATAATTTCGGAAAAAATAGAGCTGTCTATTCATATTCTTTCCTCTGAGAACTATAGAAATGACATCTTAAAGCAGTAAGTTGAAGAAATTGCTTGGAATGAGACATTTTATTAAATGGTGAAATATTTAAGCGCTGGTTTTGGTTGTTTGAAGGCAGCATGCCTTTATGTTCCACGCTTTCCTTTGTATTGAGAAAACATCTGTCTAATTAAATCCTTGGCATAAAATGTTTATGCAACTTTTAGTAGATTAGAGGATGTATTGGCTCAGGATATATATAATCAATTCAATATACATGAATGCATATCATATCAGGATAAAATGAGAACATCTCCCAATTCCCAAGAAAAATCTTTATTGCATGTGATATGACTGGTCCTAATTCTTTAAGCGGCAGTAAATAATAAACAGATGCTGTTGCTGGAGTATAATTCACAATTAGAACCTTAATTGTGCGAGCTCCGTGTTTTCTTGTCTGATCTGGGGAATTGAGCAGCGTTAAAGGACTCAAGAAATTTCTCTCAGAAACTCTTCATTCTCGGTGCACTCATGGATGACTGAGAGAGCTGTGCTCACCTATCCTTACGTGGCTTCTGCCTCAAGTCTTTCTGAGAAACTCCTCTGCAGGATAATAAGCTGCAGAAACCATTTCTTCTCCTCCCCTTGGAGGAATCTCCAATACAGGATGAGAAATTAACCCAATTACCCAGCTTTCCAAATCACTGCTGTTCCGGGGGAAGTGCATCCCTCTCTCAAGGTTGTTATTACTCTGTGACTTGCGAGTGACACTCAGTGGGTTCTGTGTTCATTTTTCTCTTTTTTCCCCTCATTCCCTCTCCACTCTGTTTTATTTTGTTCCCTCTCTGCTGCCTGGGAGCAGTGCCCACAGCTCCACCTCAGAACGTGCAGGTCGAAGCCGTGAATTCCACGACCATCCAGTTCCTCTGGAACCCTCCACCCCAGCAGTTCATCAACGGCATTAACCAAGGATACAAGGTGAGTAGAGACCTCAAATAATGTCTGCCCTGACAGTCCTGGTATAAGCCAGAATTTCAGTCTGATAACCTCTGTATCTCCAAAGTGACTCTGTGCTCTCAGGGGTGTCTTACACGGGTAAAATGAAGAGAGAAGTGAGCAGTTGTTGCTCCTAATTGGGCTTGGAGCAACCCAGGAGAGTGGAAGATGTCCCTGCAGGACATGGCAGAGATTGGAACTGGATGATCTTCAAGGTCCCTTCCAACCCAAACCATTCTGTGATTCTAATATTTGCAATCTATTTAAGTTCTGAAAAGGGAATGTGTCATGGCCCAGAAGTCCTTATAGCTTTGTCGTTTTCCTGGAGAGTTTCCAAAGCCAGAAAGCAATTCCATGTCAGCTTGGAAAGTCACCACAGGAGACATGTCATTGTGGCACTGAAAACCAACCTTGAGGTTTCTGTTTATGCTAATGCAGAATCACCATTCATTTCACTGGGAACCAAGGCATCACAGTAAATACTTGCCTTGACTTTCCCACTGTGATGATCTGGGAGATATGAGAATGTAGAATTTATTAATCAGGCAATACCTGTTAGTAGTGCACAGAGCAGAGAGTGCTTAACAGAGCCTCCGACCAGCGGAGTGTTTGCTGAGGAACTGGGTGGGGTGGTTTGTTCTCACTTAATAGAGCCTCCATCAGTGGTTCAGCAGTCAGGGCATAATAAATGGAGGGTTTAAAAACTTTCCTGGAGAGAGCAAAGAGAAATCTTGCAGGAATCTCAGAGCAAGGAAAGGGGAGACGGGTGTGGTGTATGAGCAGGGAGGAGCAAGGCTGATTTGAGCGTGGGGTGAAGGGACACGGAGTGTTTTGAGGAGCATGTTGTAGTTCAAAAAACAAGTTGTGAATTAAGGGATTGTACATGGATTTGAGATGTTTCAGGAGGCTTGATCCTTCTCTAGGAATGTCTCAAATTGACAGAGAAACTGAGACAGACAGAGATATGCATGGGAATTTTGGTATTTCTGCCCAAACCGATGTATTTCTCAGAAAGACCAGCAGTGGTTTGAGAATCCCACTGCTAAAGTACTAAATGCATGTAGATGTGTGTCTGCTTCTGGCAGAGATAGAATCAGCTCTCAAGGCTCAGTGACTGACAGGGCTGCAGCACAATACCCTGAAACCCCAGCACAGAAATAGTCCTTGGCTTCTGTTCAAACTCCGGAGAATAAAAGCACTTTTGGGGTTCAGTGGACTGCAGTGTGCTGTAATTTTCCGGTCCAAGTCCAAGCACAGCGAGCCCACATTTGCAAAAGTCTTATTTCAGATTTTCATCCTCTGTTGTATTCAGTGTCAGTCTAAGAACCCTTCATCTCATGGCATAGCTACCTCTAATTTATGTTTCCATTTCTTCAGCAATGGTATAAAATAAGTAAAATTGTAATTTGTATCTGTCAGTGGCCAATGAAAACTTCTGAAATTATCAAAATTTGGATTTCTTTGGATTTCTTTGATTGCAGTAGATTGCCACAGCTTTACCATCCTGTTTCCCCCAGGGGTTGGGAATTGCAGTACAAAGACTGTGTGAGATCATTTCTGTCACTTATTTCTACAGAGTGGCTTTGTGTATGATTTATAAATTTCTAGCAGTCGAAGCCAGGCCTTTGCCTTTCTTAAGGATTAAACCCATTTTTTCCTTTAACTGACAAAATTGTTCACCTGTATTTTCTGCACATGTTTCCTCACGAACGTGCAGTGAAAAGCACTCAAAAAAGAGTTCAGTCCTCCAAAGTTATAAATGCCAATTGTAATCCACAGAGGTGATTTAGAAAAGAAAATAAAACTTACTATCCTCTTCAACCATTTTACACTTTTATCTTTTCTTTGAAATTTATTTGCATTTCAATAAGTTGTAAAGTGCACCTTCTCAAATATGAAATATTCCTAACAAAATTACTCCTAATAGTCCCCTAACTGTGCTGTCTGGTTATCAGAGACTCTAGACACTGGCTAAATGTGTCAAATATGGCTTATTAATTTCAGGTATCTATTCATGTTTATGACCCTGAAATCAATACAAGTAGCACGATTTACACAGCCCTTGAGTCGAGCCTGGGATTTTAACATTCTCCTATAAGCCACATGATAAGGATTTTTGGACAAAATAAAAATTTCATAAACACTTTCAAGTTTTAGACCCCTAAGCCTTTAAGGCGATTTCAAAAATTGTTTCAAAATTTCAAAGTCATTTGCCGAAAATGAATTTTTTAAGTCCTCATTTAGGTACCTACACATGAGGTATTGCACTCTCAGAGATATTAATCAACCAGAACATCCACTGAGATGAATGAAACCTGGAAGACTGAGCTCCTCTGACAAGCACCCTATTTTAAATGCATGAAAATGTCTTCAGGAGTCTAACTTTTGGGACTCAGGTGTTGAAAATTGTAGTAATCATCTTTACAACCATTTTCTATTCTTTCTGTAGTTCCAGAACCGCTTGAATCATTCACAGTGTGGGTGTCCCCAGTCCACCGAGCTCGTAATGCTCCCAGCCTGTGAGGCAGGGCTGCTCACTGGGGTGCTGGGGGGGCTCTGGGAGGGGAAGGGGGTGTGCGTCCCCACTTCTCTCCCTCTGATCCCAACAACCTCCCCAGACAGTGGGATCCTTAAAGAAAATGAGATGAAGCATTTCTGTCAGAGTAGCACTGAAAATACTTTTCTTCCTTCAGCTTGCTTTCAGCAGCAGAGCCTGGCCAGGCTGATGAGACAAAAGGCTCGTGTCATCTGAATAATAATTGGCCATAATTTTGGCATTGCTCAGCAGCAGCCGTGGAGAACTGCGGTGCTGGTGAATCCCCATCAGCAGTGAGTGTTACAGACATCCCTCCAGTATCACAGCGCTGCATCCATCTGTTCAGCATCAGAACTGACACTGGTTTAACAGCATCGCTTGGTTCTTTGCAATCAGATTAAGATGGTTTTGGCAGCCAGACCTACTTTGATTCCAAATAGACACAACTTCTAATGAGAGCTCATCCATGTTTAAATTTCCCAGCTCCTGGCGTGGCCAGTGGATGCTCCAGAGAGCGTGACCGTGGTCACCATCGCTCCGGATTTCCACGGTGTTCACAGTGGCTGCATCACCAACCTGAAGAAGTTCACTGCCTACTACACCTCAGTGCTGTGCTTCACCACCCCGGGGGATGGCCCTCGGAGCCCTCCCCAGCTCCTGCGCACCCTGGAAGACAGTGAGTACCCGCATTTTTTAATCTCTCTGCTTAAAATTTGACCTCAGATTCACAATCACTCTGCAATCTCTTCCCAAGTGACCTTGTGTCAGATGAAGATCTCAGCCAGTTTTCCATGGGTGGTCTTTTAGCCGGTGGAAAATATTTTATTTTTTTTTCATTATGGACTAAACCTGGGTGAATTTTTTTACACTGATGATTAGCTAAGAGCTCCATAGTCTGGTTCAGCCAACACACAATGCTTTATGTCTGTGAATCCTTGTGCTCTTAAATCCATGTTCAGGCACCCAAATAAATATGAATTGATCTTCTTAGGAACTGAGCACTGGAACTTCCTGTGGAGGTCAATGATTAATTTACGATCATTTCCTGCTGTTATTCAATACATTGAAAATGTCTGTATCGATATTACATTGCAAGTGTTTGTGTGAAGGAACCAGGATCACAGCAAGGCAGTATCTTGCACTGTGAAAAACTGAGGGCAGGATGGAATAAAATGAGCTGGATGGTTTAGCGTATAAATTATTTCCTGCATCAGAAAAAGGTTTGGTCTCTGTGGCCCCTTGAAGCTGTTTTCTCAAGACATATTTGGGCCTAACAAGTGCAGCGTGTGTCTGATGCAGATAAATTGCAGTGGCCCTCACAGCCGACTGTGTCCACAGTGATCTTGGCTCTGGCCAGTGCTTCAGGAGCATCATAAACACTGCTGCACGTTTGCAGGTTCAAACCAGAATAAAAAGTGTCTAATTCATCCATTAAGATATTGTTTTTAGAAATACTACTCTGCCTTAATAGGGATCTTCTAGGTTAGTCAGTGTTCCCGTAAAGAAGAATCCGATCGTCGTTAACATTCACAGGAGTGAGGCTCAAAGTGCTAATCCAATTTTTCACAAGATACTTTTGAAGGAACCTGGAGAAAATCACCTTCCCCTGGATTTTCCTGGTGTGGTTAGCCTCCTCTGTGTACTAGAACTGTGCCCCAAGAGCAGGCTGTAGGCAGAGGTAGGAATTTAAGGACCAGAAATCTGTGTGAGCCACTAATCTGAACTCCACCTCGTGTGTTTGGGGTGAAAGCAAAAGGTGTGGTGGAAAGAGAAACGTGCGTTGGGGGAAGGGGGGCGCCATCAACTTTTTTGCCCGTTTTCGTAAGGAAACAAAGCTTTAGCCAGTGATGGTTTGTAAATGTGTCTGTTGAGGTCATCTCTCTTCTCCCTCTGAGCACCACTGAACCCCGTGGTTCATCTCAGTGAGTGCAGAAGGGTAAGAAACCAAAGATACAAAACTCCTTGGGTTTCCCAAAAATTAAAAACCACTGGGAAGAGGAGAGAGAATATTAATATTTCTGCTGAAGGAAAGGCTGCAGAAATGAACCTTAAATGTTTTCCACAAAGTGGGAGAAGGGGCAGAGCCATTGCCCTGTCTCATTGAGGGAAATGTTGGGATCACGTGCCTATTTAAACACAAGAGAATCCCATCAGCAAACATCAACCAAGAGAGAGCCAGACTTGTATTTTCCAGATAATCTGAGGCATTTCTTGGTGTGTCCGGCTGTATGCTACAAGGAGCCTCAGCAGGAGAGAGGAGCAGGATTGATTTATTTATTTATTAATCCCGCAGAATTGCCTCCCTGGGTTTTCACAGTGATGGAGAAGTTCCGTGCAGGATGGTGTAATGCATCTTGGCAGAGAACTCCTTGAAGCTGAGTTGCTTCAGGATTTATGTGGTGGGGAAAAAAGATTTGAAAGGCCTGTCATTCACGTTCGCAGGTGATCGTTTTCTGTCCGTATAGCAAAGTTAGGCAATCCTTTAGGAAAACAGGGATCTGCTTGCTGACGAGCCGCAGGTCAAATAAAACCTGACATCCAGTCAGAAGCACTCCTGGCCTGGAGTCACCTGCACCTGTGTTTCCTGATGACACTAAAATTGGGCTGCAACTGCAGGGGCTGATTGGAGCAAAGCTTTGTGAGTGTGTGGTTTCCATGTCTGCAGAGCCATGGTCCCAAAGAGTGATAATTCCATGCCCTCGTTGGGCATTCCTGGGATCACTACTGGATCAGCAGTTCTTCTGTGGTGCTTTGACTACTGGGTGCTGCAGTGGGTTTGGAAATTTTCCTCACTGGGACTGCAGAATCACGAATGGAGTTGTAGCTGACCTGCTGGCAGGGTTTGGGCTTTTTTTTGTCATAGCTGGAGGGGAATGAGAGGCTGGACTAAATTGAAGAGGAAACAAAACATGAAATTGCAGACAAGAAATTGCCAACTGATGTCAATGGAGCTGGAGGATACTCGGGCAGGGATCCAATGACAGAAGCACAGTGAATATAAAGTGAACAAAACCTCCTTTTTCCACTACATCGATTGAGGACAGAACAGCATTTGGATCAAAAATCAGTCAGGTTGTCTTCCTTGAAGATCAAAATTGAGGGAGGATGGCATATTCTTGACAGTCATTCCATTTTATGCTCTTTCATTGCACACTGGGGAGCTGAAATTTTTAAGAGCTCTTGAGCTACATCATAAAAACCCTTTAAAAGTTTCACACACTTGTATTCATTTTACAGAAGACAGTTGCCATTATGTTGGACATTTTTAGAGTTGTTTGGAGGGAATTTATCCAAGCAGTGCCTTGTGACTCTGTCCTTGCTGTGACCTTGCAGAGGGGAAAGATTCTTTCCAGGTGAGGGGATTGCTGGTGGTGTTGCTGCAGAGAGCAGTGCAGGTAAACACCTCACAGGTATCCTTGAGCAAATGCTGTTAGCTCTCCACACAGCTGGGATGATGATTGGGTGAAATAATTGACATGACGATAGCCAGAGTGTTTCTTCCCACCTTGCATTGTCCTCTCACCAAGGTTTTCAGCCTCCCTTAGCCCTGCCTCAGGGATGTATTTCTCCATCCTTAACCTTGCCCTGTGAATCTGATCCCAGTTAAAAGGGCTTCACCTCTTAACAGCTTTCCTTTTCTGATTTGCCAGAGCCAGGAGCTGTGGGACACCTGAGTTTCACCGAGATTCTGGACACCTCACTGAAGGTCAGCTGGCAAGAACCTGTAGAGAAAAATGGCATCATCACAGGTATCAGCTGCTATCTCTGCTTTTACTTTTTTTTTATTCGGGGTGAGTGGGGGGTGGAATGTGTTGTTGCAGTGAAAAACTGTGCAGAGGAACATTTAGGGAGAATTTGGGCTATTGCTGGTTTCCTGGCCCCTCCTCTGGGTAATTGAGATGTCACCAGGGAGTGTTACACAAAGTACAGCTCCAATTACTGGCAGCTCATGATTGTGGTTACTGGAAGAGCAGTTTGTGTTAGAAATCAGCTCCCCACAGGGTGTCTGGTCTTGTTAAATCCTCCGTGACCTCCACCTGCGTTACTGAATTTTTGGAAATTTGCGAGACCGTGCTTGGCCTTTGCCCCGAGGGTGGGGGGTCCCTACACAGAGTCCACAGCTGCAAAGTCTGGATTGGCATTGCTGAGGTTTGCAATCAAGACCGAGCCTGAAATCAGCAGAATCCTTCATCTGCGATCGAGTGGTCTGGCTGCGGACTGCGTGACAGAATTTGCATGTCATTACTTAATCTGTTCTAAACCGTCACAAGGGTTCAGAAGTCTCTTGTTTCCCTTTGATGAGTCTGCCATTTGACAAGCTGTTTATCTATTTACTGTATGCCAGCGTAGATACAGCATCAGCAACTTCATTATTTTTCATAAAGGAAGCTATAAATACTTAAGGAAACCTCCAGTTCTTATCAACAGAGGCAATATTGTTTTCAGATGGGAAACTATTGCAGCTGCACAGGATGGACATTCCATTTAACAAAGGCTTTCAAGGTTTTGAAGCACAAAAAAGCTCCCAGATTTTAAATGACTGGAGGTAGTTGGGAAGGGAGAAGATCATTTCACGTGGATCAAAATATTTTGGGTTTTGAGCATTGAAATGTTTAATTTTTTTTTTTTAATTATGTTACCATTTTTTTTAAAAACGCATTTTAGGAGTTAAAAAAAATCAGATTTTCTGACCCTTGACTGTTGAAATGTTATATCAGTCTAATTTCCTGAAGCATTTTCACTTTGACAGGTGTAATTATTTTGATAGGATTTCCTATCACTTTGTCAGTGTTCTCCTCTGTGTGTCTGTAACGTGCACCATTTGTAGCCGTGTGCTCCGTGCTGTTCGTGGAGTCCTCGTGCAGATCATTCTCCTGCCTCTCCACCACGGAAACCTGCCTGAAATATGCACGGGTTTAAGTGGTTTGAGAATAGAAACTAACGACTCCTGAGAGCAGAGCGGTATTGATTCAGTGAGGATGGCCAAAGCCTTTCAAGCCCAAGTGCTTAAATTTAGGTGCCTCCACCCCGGATGATGTAATACTGATCCTTGGTAGGCAGCAGGTAGCAGCCCTGTGCTTGGTGTTGCAGAATTATTTTGCTAAAAACAAGCTGCTCCCTCTCAGAATGGGCTGAAACCTGATGCAGCCAAATGATGGACTGTGTTGTATTTGGGGTAAATTGTTACAGAAAGAATTACCTGAAGAAGTTCTCTTTATTCAGGACAAAACACCGGTGTGAAAATGCCCAGCAGAGTTTATAAGGAAAAAGAAACCTCCTTAATGATGCAAATTGCGTTTGGGATAGAAGAACAGCAAAATTGTTCATGCCCTGGGCACCTCAAAGGTTTAGAGAGGGCTGCTTGGAGATCTGAGTGCTCAGGGAGGCAGTTATTCATCATTTCTGCTTATTGATGTCTTTACTGGACCTTCTTGTTCCCTGCACGGGCGCTGGGAGGAGGGAAGCACGGAGGGGGTGCCCGGCAGCCAAACTGCTCTGGGAAATTGCCCATTACTCTTGCTGTAAATCTCAGTATCTTCCTCGTTCCCTCAGCAAACATTGATTTATGAGGATCTGGATGTGGACGGACAGTTTGTGATTGGGTGTAGTGCTCTCGTGTAGAGAATTTACTCCACATCAACAGAAAATTATTTCTGAAACTCCTCTGGTCATTAGTTCCTGTTAGGCAGCGTTTTGCGGAGTGCCAAAGCGTGGGGGAAGGATCTGTGGCACCTTCCCTGTCCTCGCTCACACCGGAGCCAGAGGAAACCCTCTGGAAAATCCGCCTGCGCTCCCCACGCACGTCTCTGGCGGGGATCACATCTGTAACACAGGGAGTGCGTTCTCACCAGCCACGTGGCCCAGAGTTCTGCCCATCTGCCACTCAGTGTGGCTGAAGTGCTACTTGGGGGTGCAGAGCTTGTCGTTCCTTTCCTTCAGCACTGGTTTTTTTCATCTGTTTTTTGTTATGCCTGATTGCTTTGGCTTTGTGTCTGCTCGCTTGTGTACGTACAGATTTTCTGTTCTCATCTTTTATATGACTGGAATTTAACTGTACATTTGGGACTGAAATCCCCGACAGTAAATACTGCCTCTTTGCCTTTTCTTCAGTTTACACAGAAACTCAGGATATTTTTCCTGGTGAACATTTGGGTGGGTTTTTTTTCAGAAAACAAATACATAGGGACTATGTGCCTAATGGGCGGGAAAGCTGGGTCTCATCCTGTGGTCACAAGGGAGAAGAGATAAAATGTCCAAAGAATAATCACCAACATTTGATGTATAACCTGAGCTTATCCAGATGGGAGAGGAGATATCTCAATCACTGAAGATTGCCTGGTGCATGCTGAATGACACTTTCTATTGTCCGTAAGCAACAAATGGATAGAGGGAGCATTAAAAGTCCTGTGCTTATCTTCCTCCGGTTATTTATTGTCTGGAACAGACTGCACCCACAGCCATCGAAAGAAAAGGGTGTTTGTGATGGTCCTTCTGCTTGCAACTCCTTCGTGCCTCTTCGCTGAGCATCAAATGCAGGGGACAGTCAGCCCCCACCTTTCTGCTCATCCTCTGTTAATTCAGGCATCAGAGTCCTTAAATTTTGTCAGCATCTTCCTGCAGATTACAATCCTGTCTGTGCTACATCAACTCTGCTCTGGCAAATGATTCTTAAGCCTTTTCAGAGAGCATCAAAACACCACAGTGTTTCCAAGACATCGGTAAATTACTGAGTTAATTAATTCACACTCAGACACACTTACTTAAAACCGGTTCCAGATGAGCGTTCAGGAGTTTTTCCCCTTCCCCTCTGCGGTGCAAAGTCAGAGGAGCAGTTGTGGTGTAGCTGGAATTGTTGAAGCATCACCTCCCTTTATCACTGCCCCCTCACCTGAAACGTAATTAGTGACTGTGTGAGCACATTGAGCACAGTTCCATGCAAAATCGGGTTAAGATGAATCCCTGTCAGTGATGGCAGCTCGCAAGAGAGGACGGAGAACATCTCACACCTTTCTGACTCTTGCAGAAATATTTGTCTCACCATGCTTTTGGCTCATGAGATGATGCTTTCTTGGTGATTAATACCATGAGGGATATTGCTACATCAATTCATATATGTTAATCAGCTTATCATGTCTTTTTATTTCTAACAAATTGAAAAAAAAAACCTTCAAGCCATCCAACTGGTCTGAATTCCCCATCTTAGATGATGGGAACAGGAACCCAGTAGGGAGTTTCTCTAGCCAGTTTGCCTTGTGCATGGTTCACTCAGTGGGATTCCTTTCTGTTAGTCCTTTTCACTCACTTCAATTTCACAGGCATTCAAGAGCTATGTGTATTTTTTTTTTTTCACCCTCTGAGTCAAATCACAAAGAAAGCGGCAATCAAGCAAACTTTTCAGGCAAGCTCTCTGGGGACTGGCACAGCGAGGTTCACATGGGTTCAAATGAGAATAAAGTGGGACTGGGCAGGAGGAGGACAAGCAGATTTGGAGGTAAAATTGAGCAAATCAGACAGTGGAAAGTTTCAAAAGTTCTTGGAAGGCAAGTGGTTATCAAAGAGATGAAAAGGAAAGCCTGGTTGTGACAGAAGAATAATATGGAGGTCAGGGCAGGTGCAGCTTTGGACAATGCATTGGCTCCTGGATGGTTTTGAAAGAAAGGATAATGATTCACCCTGCTGAAGGATTTCTGCAAGGAACAAGCGGTGGGGAGTAGAGGTTTTTCAGTTCCTAGAAGATTCCCACAATGTTCCTGCCTGATTGTTATTGTCAGATTTCTAAGTATTTCTAGACAGGCAGCAGTGACTTCAGCCTGCAAAGGGAGAAGCACCTACTAAGCACAGTGAGATTTTTAATTAGATATTCCAGTAGATGTTATATTTTCCAGTGTTTCTTTCCAGTGTTTGCTTTGTAGAGTTCACAGAATGAAAGTCCACCTTTCTGTCAGGTTATCCCCAGGTTTCCAGGCCATTTCATAGAAAGCACAGGGAAAAAAAGACATCCTCCTCATAGGGACATGATGCCCCGTGGGGTACCTGCATCAATTGTTTATTGGAAATAACAATATTTTAAAAATACTTGGGTATTTTAGCCAGAGTTTGCTTCAAGGAGGGTTTTTTCCCATTTATAAAAGTGACCACAAGGAATGGCATAAGGAACAAGGATCCACCACAGGCACGTGCAGGAATTCTCTGGGTTATTGCAGAACTTGGCCTTTGCAGGAGAGTCGTGTCCCCCTGACTTTGGGTGGTCTGTTTTGCAGGGTACCAGATCTCCTGGGAGGTGTATGGCAGGAACGAGTCCCGCCTGGCCCGGACCCTGTCCAACAGCACCCTGGAGTACAAGATCACGGGGCTGTCGTCCCTCACCACCTACACCATCGAGGTGGCGGCCGTGACCGCCCAGGGCAGCGGCTGGGTCACCTCCTCCACCATCTCCTCTGGAGTGCCCCCAGGTTGGTTTGTTTCCCAGTAGAGGGAACAAAGAAAACGTGCTGGTTCTTCGTGTTTCTGTGTTCCAAAGGTCGCAGGTTACTTCAGTTCAGCGGTAATAAAAATTATTTTATTTGTAAAGCACGGGAATTCTTTGCCGCATAATTTAGATTTAATTTTTGGAACAGACTGAAATGTTAACGTGAAGACATTTGCAGTTTGAAATTTCCAGGAAGCTGAGGATGTTTAATACAAATACAAAAGGAGTTGTAGGTGTGACAATGGAATGGACAAAGTAATAAAGTGGATACAATACAGAATCTCTTGACATTTACAAAGTGACATCAGCATGAAGCCTGAATCAATTCAAAAAGTGTTGCTTTGGGGGAAGAAATAAAGTCTGGGTGATATTAAAAGGGAAAGGATTTTCCATGTGGAAGTAATATAGCTTATGTCAACTATGAGTGTTTCACTTGTACAGTGAAACTGAAATCTTATTTACAAGAATTTGAAGTTGTGGCCTGAAAAAAGATTTGGGAGGAGGCGGTTCTGTCCCACATTGTCTGAGCTACCATTTGGGCACCTGTGTATTTACCCTTTTTGCATTTCGTTTTTAAAATTCTACACTCCACCCCATCCAGTATAAAAATCAAACTAAACAGCCAATTCATACCTCAAACAAGCAGTTTCAGTTAATATAGAGGTCATAGAAGTAGAATTTCCCAAAGCGGAGCAGTTATTGTTCATCACTGAGGGAATCCAGTTTTTTCCTTCTCTGGTATTTTTGAACTTCTCTGCATGACCTGAAGTATGTTTGCCCTTCTTTTCCCTAATCAGAGGTAATTGTGACAAGCTGTAGGCTGGATCAATGCCATGATATCTGATGGCAGGATGCCTGCCAGATAACAGCATTATCCCACTTGGGCAGGCTCGGTTTATCGATCGTGGTTCCCACAAATGTGAAGTAAGAACCAAGAAATGCTGGGTATTTGTGCATACTTGAAATATATGCCAAAAACCTGCCCATTTTTGGCCTGTTGCGGTTGCACAGAGTGCAACATTATCATAAAATTACAGAATGGTTTGGGTTGGAAGGGACCCAAATGATAATTTAGTTCCAACCCCCTGCCATGGGCAGGGACGCCTTCCACTAGATAATTACTGATTATAATAGTTATTTCCATTTGTTATAAATGCAGGTAACTATTGGGAATTTATTCTAAACACTCTGTTTTTAATCTCTTCCCTGGACTTGCTTTTGTTGTTAATTCAGATGATATTAAAAATGTAAATGCCACTGTAACTTGACTGATGGGAGGCGAAGATCTGATTGAGGCTGCAGATTTTTCCTCGTAGGAGGTCACCCTCTTTATTTGCTACAGGAGTTGAAAAAAAACCAATAATCTACTTTAATCAGGCATCAGAAATGCCCTGGGGAAACCCAGGTATTAGAGGTCAATATAAATACACTACCCAAAACTTTGAGTCTTTTCCTGTTGTAGCTGTGTGTCCTCTAAGAAGTAAATACAAATTATTGTCATTTTATTCTGGGGAAACACAAGTGCAGTGGAATTAGGTGACTTGGCAGATCTGGGGCTGGGAAGTGCCTTCCCCCCAGGACCATCAGGGTTTGTTCATTGGGAAGCTTCTCAAAAATAGTACCTGTAATTCTGTAGCTGAGCTCTTTCTTTCCTCATTTGATCTGTAAAAATGTGGTGCATGCTCGGAGCAGCAGAAATAGTAATGCTGTGTGTAATATTCTGCCAAAAAAAAGAAGAAAAATATCCACAATTGGGGCAAATAGAGCCCTTTGTTCTGTGGTTTTTTTTATGTTGGAAACTGAATGTCAGCTTGTGTCACTGGCTCCTAGACAAAGTGTTTCCACCTCTCATTTACTTTTCTGTTTCTCCAGAACTTCCAGGTGCTCCAACCAACCTGGTGATTTCCAACATCAGCCCTCGCTCTGCCACGCTTCAATTCCGCCCGGGGTACGATGGCAAAACCTCCATCTCCAAGTGGATAGTGGAAGGCCAGGTATGTCCCTGAAAAAATGATCTTGATGAAGTTTCTGAGGGGTTAAAAAGAGTCTAACCTAATGAATTCCTATTGGGATTTCAGTTTTTGTTTCTTTGGGTCAGAGCTCCTCTGTAAATGGCCTGGGGGAGCTGCCCAGGGGGTCCTGGGGAGGGTGGGGTGCAGGGGAGTTTGAGAGGCTCAGTTCAGAGATGTCTGCGCCAGCCAGGGAGAAAAGGGTCAGATGAATGCTGGAACTTCTGCTCAAAGCAACAAGGGAAAAATGTTATCTATATTATATCTATACATATATATGTGTGTGTGTGAATGGTTATCCTTGAGTAATTCACGTGGGGTTTTGTTTATGTTCAGAAGAGCACCACGTACACCACAAACAGCACACACAGCAGAGCTTCAGTCCATCCATCTATTTTAAAAAGGATTTGGAACTTGTGTTTAGGTTCTGTGAGGTGTCTTTTCAAAAGTTTGGAATTGTCATCTCACAGATTCGAAGTATAGGAAGAATTGCATTGAACAGTAAAGATACCATTATTCATGAGATTGAGTGTATTTTTCTATCTCATAATGGAATATACCAAGGTTTTCTATCCAGGCCTCTAGATATGAATAGGATAAATTCTCTTCTTCATCAGCTTCAAACAATATCCCTCTTTCTGCTGTCATTATGCCTTGGAGCAGTTATATATTCCTCATTTGTTCTCCTGACAGATGAGCTTTGCTGCTTCCTTTCCACCCACAGGTCTTTATAAATAATATAATCTGTTTTTAAGACCAAATGTTGGACTTCTTAAATCACCGTCACCACTTAGACATGTTGATACAATCACTTCACTTGGTAATGAGATTGTTGTGAACAAGTTGGTACATTTTGTGCCATTTATATACACATTATGGCACATTACAGAATTAAACACCAAAATCCAATAATATGGTGGCTTAGCCCGTTCTGAGGAGCATTTTCCTGCTGCAACACCGCATTGGTGTTGCTGGGAATTTGTTAATTCAGTGAGTTGCAGAATGCTACTGAAGTGAAGCAAATTTGAGTGCTTTAAAACTGCAGTGATAATTACCATGAAGTTTGTCTGCATCCTGGAAGAGCCCCGGGTACGCAGTGGTTTGAACAGTCCTTGGTGTGCAGGGAGGAAAGGGAGGGTCTTTCTTCTTCACAAACCCTCACCAACATCTCATGCATTGCTGGAAAAGTCAAGGGGTTCTTGGTTCTGATAGATCCAGGAATTATTTGCTCCTTTTGGGGAAGGAGCACAGCCAAGTCCTCGTGGAATCTGGGCAGTCCTTTTAACCACAGCAGCCCTGCAAGTTTCTCCTGCGTCACACCTCGCTGCTCAGCTTCAGCACAACAAGAAACGTTGCTCCTAGTGGATTTCAGGGAGAAGTAAGAATTCTTGCTCACCTGATTAATGAAAATCAGTTCAGGTATGCAGAGAAATTGGTGAGTCCTTAAGGATATAGCAAATCCTGTTTCCAGGATGACAGCTGCGTATAATCCTTTGTTCACAGCCCCTTTCTGCCAGCACTCCTCTCAAACTCTTTCTCTCTGAAAGTGCAATTTCACAGCACTTTCAGCCAATCTAAAGCAGAGCTCTCGTCGTCCTGCTCCCGTTCCCTCTCCCCATCCCACTTACCAAGACTTTTCCTCCTCCTGCCTTCTGTGTGCACTGACACAGGATCAGACCCGGAGCTGCTGCAGCTTTGACAGATGAGTTTCAGACAGACCAACTCTGCCCAGGCTGTGTGTGATCAGAGCATCATTGTAAGGGGAGGGGGTGTGAGCATGGCAATGGGAGCAGAGATAAGGGCAGGAATGCCTCTGTCTCCACTTGGCTCCAAGCCCACCTTTCAAAGAGAGGAAAGCTTTTGCAAAATTGTTTTTTGCTGCCAGTGACACCCCAGTCTCCATTTCTGCCTTTCTTTCATGGGGTCTGTTCTAAGCAGGGATTTGTCCGTGCTGGGGTGCAGGCTGCTGTTGCAACATCTGTATTTTGGCATGGAAAACCATAATTGCTCCTTAAGACTGTGTTGGATTGAAGGGCAGTGGTTGTACGATACCGAAATGGAGGGAGGGTTTTTGTCCTTCTGGATCTTTCATTCACTGACCCATGTACGGCTTTTAATAGCGGTGTTAAGTGTTTCATGCCTTGGCATTAAATTAAAAGCCACTTAAGGGGTGGTTTTGCACACTCTGATTTTAAAGCCGATGGTATTGCCAAGGGACAGGATGACATTTAGCTATAAAACACTAATCTGCAAGTTGGGCCCTTCATCTGTGTCCCTCCCCCTCTGTAAGATGGGCAACACCTTTGCTTTGGGCATCTCAGATATTCTGACTCTTCTCTTCCATCTCTACTGGGAATGTTCCTTTCCCTCTCAGTGTCTGAGTCCTTACAGACACAATTCAGCTGTTTTGTATTCACAAACACAACCAACCTGCCACCAACGTGTTTTTCTTCTTTGTTCCTTTATTTGGCAGAAAGCTTCCTTGGTGAGGGCAGGTCTAGAAAATGTTCCAAGTGCTCCAGTTTGGCTGAGAGCCATTTTTGAAGTCTGATACTTCATGAACAATTTGGATGAGAAACACAGCTGGGAATTCCAGCTGACGTGAAATTTTGTGCATCTGGCCTTGGTTTCTGCTTTTTTGTGCCTGGGTGTAAATTCATGGGAGCCACTGTGGAACTAATTCTCAATTATGTCAATGAACATGAGAGGAGATCAAGTCTTTAAGAATTTAGTGTTGGTAGATACTGAAATATCAGGCATTGAAAATCCCATTTCTGTGTTTCTAGTGAAGGTACAGTCTGTACTTTTGAAGGGATTTTTTAAAAATCACTAGATTGTTTCTTTTCCATCTTTTTTATCTAGACTCAGGACTGGAGGAAACTGGATTTCCAAACAGAGAACTACAAAAATGTACCAATGCTGTTTAAAAAAATACTTCTAACATTTTTTTTTCTATTACATGGAGTATAATCTAAAGGGAAGAGGCTCAAATGTAATATAAAGGTTCCACTGACACTTGTTCAGAGGGACCTGCAGTCCCCCTGCCTTGTGGCATTGACACTCACAGGTAACTTGTTCCTCCACAAAGAATTTCAGCAAATCCTTCCAGCCATCCTGTCCTCTCAGATGCAGTTAGAGCATATATTGCAGACTCTTTTTTTGGCAATTTTCAGCCAAGAATGACTACGAATCCCTGCTGCTGTTGGTGTAGTTTCGTGTTTGCACTCTCTCTGTTGCAATCCAGTTTCTTATTTTTCTTGTATTGGATTTTTCCTGGGGTTTTGTCAGGAAAAATGTGCATAAATGGATTCTAGAATGGTTTGGGTTGGAAGGGACCTTGAGGATCACCCGGTTTCAACCCATCTTGACTGTGCCTTGGTGGGTGCTCAGTCTATGCCATCGAGCTGATTGCAGAATCTGGGATAACTTCTGCCCAGCCTGGTGTGTTTTTCTGGTGATTAAGGTTATTTGCAGGCAGCACGAGACCTGCAGAGTGGCCGAAAGCCCTTTCTGAAGAGGTGTCACATTTCCTGGAGCCATGAACGTATGGGCTGTTCTAGAGAGTTGTTGCTTAAAGCCTTTCTGCTGTTTTTAGAGAGACTTTTGTATCAATGTCGTGGTGAGCAGGAGCAGAGCTTCCGAGTGGTAAAACCTTTAAAGTATTATCTCCGTGTTCCCTCCTGAAGCCGTGAGTTGAGAAAGAAGTTGCAGCTTTAACCATGAATTTGTGTGGCTTTGTGGGTGAAGTCAGTGACCCAGATAGGATTCATGCCTTGCACCAGGTGATTCTCTGGGCGTCGTTTTCACTTCGGAGCTGGTAAATAAAGTGTCTGAAACTCTGACAGTTTTATGCCCTTGACAATCTCTAAATCAAAAATGGCTGAATCGATGTAAGGATTTAGTGAGGGAAAAAAAATTGCACCGGGGCTGACATCCCGTGAACCGAATTTCTCCCAAAGCGATTTCAAATGTGTGAGTTATGGACCTCTAAAACGAAAACTCTGACACATCTTGAGCTACAGTAGGACACAGGGTACCTCTGTAATGTACAGAAACATCGTGTTTTCCTTTCCTGCAGTTAGCACTTCATAGCTGAAGTTTTGGAGGCGTTGCTGTCTTATACACATGGTTTTTTCATTCCAAATTTTAATTTTTGGTTTGTTTTTTGGGTTTTTTTTAAAGTCAGAATTCTGCAGCTTTGTTCATGTAGTGCATTCCATCGGAAAACGTTGAGTCATTTTATAAAATATGTAAGGTTTTCCTTTTAAGAAATGGAGAAACTAATGCATGGGGAAGTAAAAGGTTCTGACATCACTCCCAATACTGTTTTATACTGTCTCATTTCTGCAATAATAAAGGAATATGCCCTTTTATTGGATGTATTGCCTTGGGAGCAGCTGAGGGATGGAAATGAATTTGTGCTAAGCAGTGATGGCTGATGGTTATGGAGCATTCTACGAAGTGTCTGGGGGGACAGAGGTGTTTTAATTGTGGCAGTCCTGGGGTCCCTGGGGGCTGTGTCTCTGTGGCACAGAGAACTGGGATGGTGCAGAGTGTGTTCCTCGAGGAGTTTTTGTGCTGATGGTAACAGAAAAGCAGTTTGTGCCTCATCTGCCTCCCAAAACAAAGCACCCACGAGAGTGTGTGATCTGTCAACAAACACCATCCTGCTCTGAAGTGTGCATACACTGTTATCCAAAAAAACAGCTACAAGAAAGAAGCCTTTAACTTCACTTGATGTTCTGCAGAGCGGCTCAGAGTGGGCTCTCTTGCCCCTCAAAGGACTCTTTTATCCCAACCACTGCCCGTGGTTCTTTCTGCCCCGTGGGAATCCCTTTGTACTCTGATTCTTGAAACTGATACGTTTCCTCTGATCTGACATCAGAGTGTTTCAGCAAAAATAATTTCCTTTTCCTTCCAGAGCCTGAAACTTGGAATCTGCTATAGATTTTGGGGAAGTTAAAAGTATAAAGTCCATCACTGAAGGTTTTCTTCTGAGGCTCGCTTCTGAGAATACATACATATATATATATATATAAATATAAAATAAACGAAACTTCTTTTGAGCAACGTGGGCCTAGTACAAGATCCTTAATGCTTCCACCTTTGCAGCCCACCAGAAAATGTCTCACTGAGTCAATGTCAGCCCTGCTGGGCCATGTGGTCCTTAATGTGTATTAATGACCTGCCTGCTCTGCACAGCAATTGCAACCTGTGGGCCTTTTTTTTTTTCCTTCATTATTTTGTGAGGCAAGAAATATTTTAAAAAGCTCTTACTGCTCTTAGAATACAAAAAAGACAACTTAGTCACCACTGGAGATTATTTGCAGCCTCCAGAGCACTGTGGATTGTTGCTATACAATTACTGCAACACTTGGAGGTGATGCTCTTAAGTGCAAGATTTGCAAAAGGAAGCATTTACTACAGGCTTCCTACAGTAGTAATAGAAAACTCATTTAATAAAAAGTGTTCTCTGTTTCCTTGACTGAAATCAACCCTCTCATCCTTTGTTTGTTTGTGTAGGGCTTTTTTTTTCTTTTAAATCTCTTTATCAACTCTTTGTTCTCCAGGCTCAGTTTAGGGATGTTCTGTTTTACCCTGCAGACCAGTCTCAACTTGTTTCCCTTCGGCTTCCACATCCATGGGCTTCACTACGATTTATGGAGCTTGGTTAGGACTGGGAATTTTAAGAGGTCCATAATCTTCACTACCATCTGTTTTATATGATGTTTAGTGTGTGGCAGTGACCTCGACCCCCAACAAGCCTGAAAGGCCCATCCAGACGTGCTCAGCCACATCCTTCATGGAATCAGTGCTCTGCTGGGAAGATCAGAGAGGCTTCTTTCCACAGTGCAATGCAGAACTCATTTCTCTGGCCTAATTTTCTTTGTGTCATTTCGTCATGCACAAACATAAATATGCAGCACATCAAGTCCTGGGTGAGCGAAGAACTAAAACATCTATAAATAAATCAGGCTGCTTCTCCTGAAGGGGGGAAAAAAAAAAGAGAGTGAATGAAACCTAATTTTCTATTTGAAGTACTTGGGGTATGCGAGATACTTTGGGCTGCGGTGCCTATCGAGTGTTTGACAGCGTCTGTGGCTGTAACTCGTACACAGAACTTGCAAGGGATCTGTTTAAAAAAGATTAAAGGAAATAGCTCTTTACACAGTGGGTTGTGAGCTTCTGGAATGTGTTGCCACAGCAGCCTGTGGGAGTAGATCGTGTCAGTAGGTTAAAAAGGGATAAGGTGTCTTTGTGGATAATAAATCTGAATAGACACTGAAGGGAAGAGCTGCCCAGGTACCCTCTGCCGTCCTTCAGCCCCTGACCGTGGATAGCAGGGCGAGGGAATTGGGCTAAACCCCTTCGTGTCAGGGTTGGAACACCAGAGGAACGTGCTCAGTGCTAGGGAATTATTCCAGGAGCCTTGCCTGAGCTTCCCCGGATTTCAGCATGTCCAAAGTGAAGCCCAGCCATCCCCCCCTTCTCTTCTCCCCTTCTCCTCCCGGGGGCTCTCAGGCACAGCCCTGCCCACAGATGCTGCATCTTCCAGGTCAGGCTCTGGCCTTTTTCTCATTCCCCGTTGGCTTCCTTTTAAGTCCTGATTCATCTTCATTTAATCTCCAGAAAGCTGCATGGAAAGCAATGCTCAATTCTCATCCCTTCTAACACTGCCGTGGCTGAGGGCCCACGTTGGGCTGCATGTTGTGATTAATTAATACAAAGGATTGCCCATGGAAAAGTCTGGTCTGAGTGCAGAGCAGCAGATGAGGTTAAAACACTTTTGTTCTTTGACTTTGTTCTTGTTTCTGTGTCTTCATTTCCATGGCATTTTGCCTCCATTGAGACTTACTTAGTATGCATCAGTTCCTGCGAGTTATTATCAAGGCTATTTTTCATTCTCTTATATTACTACTTGATACTTTTGTATTGTGGCAGGAAGATTGAACAGGGTATTATCGCTCTCATGGTGTTTTTTCTGGAATGGATCTTATCACAGGATCCACTGAAGTCCCATCAGGTACAAGGAGACTTGGCTAACTCGGCTGTGTTTCCTCTTCACAAATAACTAGTCATGTAAAAATTAGTATTAACTGGAAAATGTGTTTAACAGCATTTGTGCTTCCACTGCTGTGATGGCACACATAGTAAAAGAGGTTATATCTATTCATTTATATATATATTTACATATATATATATATAATCTACTTTGTATTCCTTCTTACTTTTCCCTTGTGCAGGTTGGTGTGCTGGGTGACGAAGAAGAATGGGTGACTCTTCACGAGGTGGAGAATGAACCCGATGCTCAGATGCTGGAGGTACCAAACCTCATTCCTTACACTCATTACAGGTAAGAACAGCAGGTAATTAGCTGCAACATGGAAAAAAAATGAGCAAATAGCAGCATGGAACAGCTTTCCTAATCAGAAACATCTGGCTGGGTTTTATAAGCTGAACAAAAAGGAAAAGCTTTGCTCTTTTCATAGGTTATACTTAAAATTACTAATCTGATATTGTTAATTGTAATTTACATACAATCCAGTTGATAAGAAGGAAATTCAAGTGCCCAGTGAGATGCTTTTACAGCTAACTGCTATCCTGTGACTTCCCCCCATGAAGGGAGCACCAGTGGAACGTCAGCCAGTGACAAATCAATCGTAGTTAAACTGGTGCAAACCTGTAATTACATATTTGCATCAGCTTAAACATCGCTTTATCGATTTAACTTAATTTGGTAACATCAGTTAGATGAAACCTTTGTTTATAGGAATTTACCAAGTTAAGCTTAATAGATATAAGCAATGCCTAAATTGATTGAGGTGACTCTGCATTGTGGGTGCACCCCAGTTAAACGAGATTGATTTTTAAATCAATCCAATCCAAGCGATGCCGCGGTATAGACGAGACTGGAAAATTTGAGGTACTCAACCCTAATGGAAAATACTTTCATGATCCAGCTTGCTAAGGTAGAGGCTGGTGGAAAGGAGATCCAGTGGCAAGTGTTAAATCAGCCCTCTAGAAACTTGTCCATTTTGTGCTGGCTGAAGGGGCTATTAACTAACCCACGTGCTGTTGTAAGCCAGGAGTAGGTGCAGCCGAGGAGAGCTCATGTAATTTACAACTGACTCAGTGCTGGCACGTTAATTTTCCTCCCTTGGTCACAAACCTAAGGAACATATTGAATTTCTCACTAACTCTCCACCGAAGTGTTTTAAACCTCATCTTCCAGAGCTAAACGTTTTACTGAAAGGTCTTTGAAAATTTTTTTGAACTTGAGCAGAGATTTCTGGTGCAGAGGTTTAGGAAAATTATCTTCACGTTAAGAGGATTTTGCTCTCCTCGTAAAGGGGGATCCTTGAAGCTGAAAAGGCAGGGGTGAGCAGGACAGTGCAGGTTGTACCACAGTTCAAGGTTCGCTGTCCCTGAAGAATAAGGTAAACATGCACACCCAGACGGGTGCATGGAGAAACATCTTTGGCATAGCAAGGAACGAAGCAGAATATGAGAAATCTGGGGAATTGGTTTTTCCCAGTTGTTAAACTTTTTTGGTTTATTTTATTCTTGCATCTCATTTCTCTCTTCTATTCATTAAATTCTGGAATGATCCCACTTATGCTGGGATCCTTCACACATCCAGTTCCCCTTTGATATTTTTTTTTTCATTGTAAGGCAGCTCCTTGAATTTTGCCTAGTTTTTTTCTCTCCTGCACGCACTGATAGGAGCTTTTTTGGTTTTGCTTCAGTGCTGAGCAATTTTATACAAATTTTTGAAACCTAGAAAGCTGTTGCCAAATGGATTTGTTGTCCCCTGATCAGCTTCAGTCGTTGCCCGCTGAGGAAATGCACGGTGGGAGCTGATTATCAGAGCACGTCTTTACAGGCCATTCTTCTCTCCTGTATTTTGGGCCAGTGTTTGAGAGTGAAATCAGGACAGTATTTGTTTATTGTGTTTCCTTCAGTGCACTTTGGAGGGAGATCAGAGCAGGTAAATAAACACTGCCGTGTTGACTGGCTCATCCTTTTCCCAGGCTCAGTCATTAGGTCCAAAAATTAAGTGTTTAATACGAGCAGGTCACGTATTTATGTGCAAGTGCTGGGTGCTTCCAATTGCTTGTGACGGGTGAGAGTATCTGAAATGTACAGCACATCTTAATTATGTGGTGCTCCTTGTAAAAAAAAAAGATTTCCCTAAATCTTTTGTGACCCAATAAGGATTTCTATTGTAGAAGAGATGGTTTCAAGCAGACAGGGTATTTTTTAAAGATGCATATCCATATTAAATAACTTAATCTTTCTTGTGCAGGAAGGCTGAAAATGCAGCACAGGGATAAATCAGCCTCTTTCAACGAGTAATTGAGGGGAAATGTTATCACCAGTATATTTTTTATATTGACAGGGAATGAGACTATCCGAAGTTTGATATTTTAATACCTTTCTGAATGTATTGTATAAGCATCGCCAGAGAAAATCACTTACTGCCAGCATAAGCTCATCAGGCTTGGTATAATTAACATAAATTTCTCACACAAATACCTAAGTTTCTAATAGACCCTAAGCTAATCTCATTTTCATTTTTTAAATACCTGAGAGGATCTGAAAGCAGTTACCATCAAGCATTCAGCAGTGAATACAAAGGGGACCTGCGTGCGGCGACCTTCGCGGAACGTTTAGAAAGCCCCTAATTTGTATTTTTCCACCCCTCCTCCCGCCCTGGAGAAGCAAAGGGAGCGTTCCCCGAGCCCTGACAGCGGCACTCGCTGCCTCTTTCCCCCCTTGCTCCAGGTTCCGGATGCGGCAGGTGAACGTGGTGGGCCCCAGCCCGCTGAGCCAACCCTCGCGGGTCATCCAGACCCTGCAGGCCCCGCCGGACGTGGCCCCCGGCAGCGTCACCGTGCGCACGGCCAGCGAGACCAGCCTGTGGCTGCGATGGGTGGTGAGCAGCTCGAGGGATGTGGGGATGGAGGGGAGCTGGGGATGGGGATGGGGCTGCCCTCCCAAAGTGCCTCCTCCTCCTCCTCCTCCTCGCGCTCGGCGCGAAGGAGTAACAGCCAAATTGTTTCCTTTTCCAGAGTAGTCGGAAATCTGAGCCTTGCCTTAAGTGCCTTATTAATCAAATAAATTGCCTACTGCCACTGTTTGTGCCACTTCATCGGCGGAACGTGCCTGTGTGTAAAAGCTTGGCTTTGAGGAGCTCCAGGACCACGGTCTGGGTCAGCGCGTGGGGCAGGAACGGAGCGCTCGAGCCAATTTGCCGCTTTCCAGGGCTCGGTTGTTTGCTCTGTACAAAACGGTCCCCAGAAGGTGCACCCCGGCCATGGGCGGCATCCCGTGGTTCTCAGAGCCGTGGTGCAGCAGCAGCGAGGCTGGCACTCCTGTGGGGAGATTGGATTTGGCTGAAACGGTGTGGAATTATGCGCTGAAACGCGGAGATAAATGATTAATTGGGAAGATGCGGCAATTGCTGACATCGCTGTGCCCCTTCGCCTGTCTCAGTTACCTGCAGAGTTGCCACGTTGGGATTTACTTGGCAATTAACCTGCTCCAGAATGGTTTTTCTTCACCTCTGTTAGGCAGAATTTTCCACCGGGGTTACTGTGGTGTGAAGTTGATGAAGCACAGGTTTCCTTTTGCCCAAATGTTAGCTTTTCCATGCATAAACTCATTATGGCTGGAAGTCAAAATCAGGCTGGGAACAAGAGGGTTTTTCTCCTGTTGGAAAGGAGTAATTCCAGTTTCTCAACAGGACACTGCATTTAATTCTGAGCCTTGCCAGACCAAAACGTGAAGCTTGAAGGTGTCACAGAAGAGCCATTGCAGTTCCTTTGACAGGCCCCACAGAACTCTGTCATGGCTTTTCCGTGTGAATATCACGCCCACGTTGGTACTGTCTCCGGACCTACATATCTGCCATCAAAATTAACTCCAGGTTGTTTTAAGAGCCTTTAAAACATTAAGGTTGTGCTGCCTGGAAGCCTGTTCTCCTTGACTCAAACTGTGCAGGGTTCAGGAGGAGCAACAGCCACAGCTAAAAATGACCTGATAAACGCTTTTCATGCTTAATAACATCAATATTTGAAAGTGTTTAATCTCTTTTATTTCAAGACCTGCAGGTGAATCTATTTTCCCCTGGGAGCTGGGAATTCCTCCCTTCCTACGGAATGAGGGTCACGTTTCTAGCCCTGCATGCCTGCGGGGTAGAGTCTTCTAAGCTGTGAAATGTTAATGTGTATCCAGCTTTCCCAGTGAATCAGAACCGAATCTCAGCCATCCGTGGCATCGTGTAGTTAGTTTTACAGCAGAAAAACTCCAAACTTCATGAAGTAGGCTAATTATTTCATATTTTAATCTCTGAAATTGCTTGGGGAGTTAGAATACTAGAATAAATCTCTGCTGATAAATGAGTAGGCAGAGAGTCGCTAAAAAAAAGTAAAAAATGTACGATAAATGAATTTGTCACATGCTTCAGCAATTTATCATTCATTTCCATAATTAATCACAAAGCTCTGAAATATATTGTATTCGTATAATCTCTGTTGATACACCCACAGCAAAGGGCTTGGTTTTGTGAGCAAACCCACTTAGCTCAAAATTAAGGTAAAAATCAAAAGAAAATTCCAAGCAGCACAGGAACGTAGAGATACCACGAAGCAGAAACCAGAAAATCAACCTTCTGATCTTTTTTGCCTTCCTATGGCCTTACACGAGTTCGGGCGGCTGCGGAACACGGCGCGGGAAGCCCTGGCCGTGTGTCCTGACAGGAGCGTTGTGTTTTCCTGTGTCACCCGGCAGCCCCTCCCCGACACGCGGTACAACGGGAACCCCGAGTCGGTGGGGTACCGGATCAGGGTGTGGCGCGTGGACCTGCCGGCCCCGGCCCTGCTGAAGGTCATCGGGGACCGCCTGGCGCGGGAGTGCACGGTGGAGGAGCTGCAGGAGTGGACGGAGTACGAGCTGCAGATCCAGGCCTTCAACGCCATCGGGGCAGGGCCCTGGAGCGAGGCCGTGAGAGGTCGGACGCGGGAGTCGGGTGAGTCCGAGCGCCGCATCCGCTGGCGCAGAAAACCCAAGAAATTCACCGCTTTCTGCCCTTTTGTTCAGGTTTTAATTTTTTGGGTTTGGTGTTTGGATGTTGGGTGGGATTTTTTTTTGCTTGCTGGGCCATTAAATCTGAAATGAAATTTTTAAAAAAACAATCTGGAGATGCACTGAAGGGAAAAAGACATACAGACATTTGAAGGCTTATTTCTTTTTTTATTCCTACCTTGCTTTCATGCACAAACCTGCAGGTTTTTTTATTTAAAGGAAACAAAACAATCTCTCCCCATTTCTGCCCCAGTGTGGACAAGGAAAAGCTCGTATAGAGACTTTTCTGGCTGAGTTTCTCTCTCACGTTTCCTCTTCCTCCCCAGTACCACATGGCCCTTAGTCCTCCCCTTTTCCCTGTCTGCTTCTGAGCTGAGGCACATTTTCTCACAGCTGTGGTTACCTGAAATTTCATTTCAAGCACCAAATAATTCTAAAAGGGCACAAATCATGTTAGGGAGCTGATTACACAGAGAGAAATAAAATAATTACCTGAGCTTCTGATGGCATGTTTTCAAACCTGCCTTCCAAAATTGTGTGTACAAAGCTGTGTAGACATAACCTGCCCATGGACCTAGAGCAGCAGGGCTGTATTGTTGAGCTGAATTGTCCAGGCAAGCAGAGACTTCAAATATCAGAAGGAAACTGTCACTCTTAGGCAACAGTAAATTACTGTTAGCTCGGGAGAACAGTGAAGGCACGTGTTGAAAAGCTGCTCTCTAGCTGTTGACTTCCCCAAAACTTATTTCCAGACCTACCCTACGTGCACCCGGGAAATGAAAAGTTATGTTGCAAGTTAGTAACAAAGTGGGTGACGTGTGTGGTTTAAAAGTTTAATAATAAATCTCTTTGTGACCTTTATTTCCGCAAGGTTCAACGCTGGTATTTTACCCCGTTATTTTTTTCCGATTTTTCTTCATTAAAGAAGTTGTGGGATTTCATTCTGTGCATGCCTTCCGTGTGCACGTCTGTGCCCCGTGTACCACGCGCTGTTCCTTGGTGGGAAGTGAGACCAGGCACGGCAGGGTTTGGTCTGCTGGTTCAGATAACTCTGCTTTGAACTAGCCGGGGAGAAGGCTAAACAAAGTCATCCCCCTCCATTAAAGTGGTGCTCTTTGGGAAGGAGTAATTGCAAAGCGATTGCCAGAGGTGTTTTAAAGGAGGCTTGTGCTGGAGTTAGAGATAGCACGGCCCAGACAAAGCGGTTCTGTATCGTAATGAAAAGATATCTCATCCTCCACTTTCGCCTCTCCGCTGCTCTTCAAACACTTCTTTTGAAACGTAGTAAATACTGAGATTAAGTCATTTCATAAAACCTTAGGATTACAGTGCTCTCGCTCAGCATGGAAAGATCAGAGGTTACGCGTGGATCTGGCATTTTCTCTGGCAGCATTAAGAGAAGGTTGACTTGAAACTGATTGTGGGAGGCACACAGAACCCGGGATCAAAATAACACAAAGCTGTGATCTAGGCCGTAAGGACTCATTTGGTTTTTTCCATGTGTTTTCTTTGATACTGACATCTGATTTCTTGCATAGAGCAAGTCAGGGCTCAGAGTTTTGGCTGTATCTTCTTAAATTTAGGATATACAAGATGTGCTGGGCGTAGCAGCAAACTGTATGTATGAAAGCACTTCAGGGAATCTGGAATTAACCTGTATGCACAGTCAAATGGGGTTAAAATGCAAATAAAAGATATTTAAAGCCGGAGAGAAAGGTCAAAGCACTTTCAGGTCTGTCTTCAGAACTATAAGAAAAATTCTGTTTATCGCTTATGTTTTCAAAGCACTTCAAAAGCAGGTGTCCCAAATACTTCTTTTACTTGTTTTTGAGATACAAAGTCTTAGGGAAGTTGGTTTTGCTGGTGCTGGGGGTTGTAAACATCCCTCACAGCTGGCCAGTGGTGCCTTTGCCAGGCTCGTGTGGTGCTTCGTTGGCACAACTCCTGGTTCCGTGTTTTACACTATCCAAGGGGATAAGGAGCAGAGCCCAGGCACTGAACCAGGTCATGGTATCTGATGGCAGTGAAGCCACTGGAGCCCAAAATCTTTATTGAAAACAAAGCTCTGTTTGAGCATTTGTTTGTTTTAGGCTGTGCAATCACAGCACTGATAGCTGAGCACAAATGCCAACAACAATAGTGGGGCATGTCATTACAAGTGCTCGCTGGTTTCTGAAGCTCTTAAATATATAAAACAAACTGAAACCAAAGAAACTATGAGAGGATAAATAATGCTGTAGGTTTTGGTAACACAGGCTTGAAAAACAGTTGGGAAATCCTTAAAATGAAAATCTGGGATAGGGTCGCAGGGAGCTGAAGGTGGAGGGAGATGAATTGGGATTTTTGAACAGGACAGGTTCTATCAATCCAAAATGTTTTTGTAATGTTAGAAATTAAATAGCTCATTAAATTTTACGGTGTAAAATAACTGCAGAGTAACAAGCTCAGTTTCCACTCAATAAATTGACAATGACAGTAGGTCCAATATAGAGAAAGCAAGAAAATGCAGAGACGTCTGATGTATTAGAACAACCTTGGCAGGGCTGCTTCCTCTGAGATACAGACCCTCTTGCCTTCAAAAAAATTCATCTCGGATGCACCTAACCCAGTGCCTTAATGGATTTTGTGCTCTTAATATTCAGCTACATGGATGTGTACACTTGTCTTACAGGATGAGCTACTGTAGGAGCATGGTCACACATCTGTGGCAAGGATCAATCTCCCGATGCTCGGGAGGCTGACCTTCACAGAGCAGTTACTGTGCTGTGATGAAGCATCTCTTGATAATTCAAATGTGATCCAGTGTCACTGGGGGAATTTGTCAGTTTGTACAAGCTGAGAATTTGGCCTGCAGTGCCTAATTTTATAGGCAAAGTGGATGTGTGCTGCAGCTCTGCTGCTTTTGCCGTGAACCTTGCTGGAAATTTGCACTTCTTAGCTGACGTCGGATGTGCGATGTGTCGCTCTAATTTTCTGCTTTCAAAGAGAGTGAGGGATGCGCAGCCGAAATGAGCTGCAAAAATGCAGAGAACCACTGCATCCCACTCTCCAGCTTTCCTAGAAAGCCAGAATGCAGACTAGCTTATTAAAAGCTCCTTTTGGCCCAGTTAGAGACATAAAACGACATAATTTGCTGTATATCAGATGCGGCTGTGTCAGATGTAGAAAGAGGATGCACGATTTTAGATGCCGACGCGGATAACCTTAAAAACTTGAGCTGTTATTGAAGTTCCAGTGCAAAGTGCCAGTAACTCTATGATTTCCTACGTTTGATCTTCCGAAGTGCTCCGTGCTGGCAGTTTGCTGGATTAGCTCATCGTTTAGTTTCCGTGTTTCCGGTGCGTTTTGTTCAAGCTCTGGGATTTTTTTTGGACACTGTTGCTTGGCTTCTGTGCTGTTCTCGCAGGTTACTAATGAGAACTCAGCTTTTTGGAGCTTATAACAAAGTCTTCAGTGCAACTCTTTAAGGAAACCAGCGTTAGAGAAGGGAGCTCGTAGAGGAAAGAGGGATTATGTGCCTCACTCACTAATTAGTCTTAGCAAACTATAATTTCTTTGAATCACAGCTTCCTGAGAGAGGAGATGGGTCAGAGGAATGAAGGTTACCTTTCAATTCTTTCTTAAAGGGTCGATCAAAGTCTGTTACTTGATAAAAGACTGGCAACAATAAGATCCATAAAATCACTTGCAGGTCCTGAATTCATATTAGAATAAAATTCTCGACGCTGAGGTGAGAACTGAAGATTTAAAGCTCGCTCAATGAACACAAAGATTTTTGCCATTCAGGCATTTGACTTGGATTCCTTTCCAGTGCGAGGGGGCATTCATCTTGTCTGTCACTGGGAATTGAGAGCGGTCTGAGCTAATGAACCTTCAGACAGAGCTTTCTCTCCTTTGTCAGCTGTCCAGTGCCCCCACCAGCAGTGTGACCATCCACACCTCAAAGCCGGGATGCCCTCGGGGCCAGCCTGGGCACAGCCTTCACCTTCCGTGAATTCGGGAGAGCTCATGGCTGCTGATCAAAGAGGAAAAGACATACTTGTAAAATAAAGTAACTTTTTCTCTCTTGAAAGGCCTCAAAGCAGATAAAATAGAAATAAATGTGGCTGGAAAGGGCTTCTTTCCTCTACACATCCTGGTTTCTTGCGACCCACCTCCACCCTTTCTCTCTCCTGGAGTGATTCATGTGGGAGTAGCTCTTTGTGAAGATCTACAGATAAAGTTATGGCAGCTATCCAAAGACATTCATGGCTCCTGGCAATCTATTTTCCTTTAACATAATTATATCCTTGTGGGGGATAAATCTGGGAGAAGATTTTAAAAAAAAAAAAAAAAAGACACTTCAGTGTTGGAGGGGAAAAAAAATTGGATTTTAGTCTGCTGCGGTGTCGTGTGATGGTGCTCTGCTTCTCATGCCCCAAATAATTGGTATCAGGGAAATTGTTTCAGAAATTACTGTCTCTGCCGTTAACCTTGAGTGCACAGGGGTGGGGGTGCCACCTTTTTGGGGTGGGCTTTTTCAATTTTTATTAACTCTGGTGTCATACTCATTATCTCATTCATGTTGCTAGGAGCTTCAGGAGCTCGCCTACAAAACAGCAGATCTGTTTTGTCACTCGGACAGCCAGGAAAGCATTCCTTTGGCAGAGATTTGGGCTGCTCTTTGTGGTACATTCAGGCCATAATCAAGCCTTACTCTGCCTAAGTGCTTGTGTAACATAACTTGGTGAATGTTCTCTTGAGGTCTGACAGGTGTATCAGTCTTTAGAAAAGAGTGTACCCTTCAGACGTTGGAAATGCCACGGGGAAAAAATGCAAAAGGGCAGCGTAAAATGTGAACTCTTAAAAATAGCCTCACATCCCGCTTGCATAACGTGACATGCTATTAAGCTTGCCTACAAAAGGCTGCAGTCGTGTGGTTCTGCAGCACTTCGGGTTTTAATGGCATGGGAAAATGCAAGTTTGCTCTTCTCTGGAGTCAGAGAAAATTACAGTGTTCTCGTGCCATCAGTTCTAACGATGTTTCCAGTTTCATGAGAGCCAATTTTGCGACACAAATGAAATAGGCATCTGTCACTGACACCGTATCAATCCCCCAAAACACACCTCGTGTTAATGCATCCATCTCTAATTGACGTATCGCAAATGTTGAGCGCCATCGCATCATCAAAAGGCTGCAGAGGTTAAAGAACTTCTTACTGAAGTGGAAGTGCAATTCAGGGGGGGAAATTATTGCTAGCTCTAGACAAGGTGCTATAATTTCCTTTCAGATAATATAGGAAGCCATGGGGGCATAAAACTTCTTGTTAGAACAGGTCGTGCTATGAGATAAACTCACATTCAGAGAGATTTCCGGCTTTTGGCATAGGGAATAAAAGGTATGGGAAAGAAATAGTGGGAGGTAGGCTTCTGGAGAAGTGCAGGAATTTAAATTTGGTTCTAATTACTGCAAATATATAGAACTTGAAATTTATTCATAGCTGTCAATATTTACTGTCTGTCTGTAGACACTGATAAGTATTAAATGTTTAGCTCTTTACAAACATTGTCATTTCTGAGATGAACTGGCAAGAAATTGTGAGGCAGGCTGAAATATAAAGATGATGTAGAATGAATACAAGAGGAGAAGGGATTGTCTAAAACATATTCCAGTCCTTTTGGGTTTGAATACTCTTCTGTGGGATCCTGGAAGAATCCTGGGCAGGTAGGGAGATGGAGCAAAATGATCTGATATGTCTGACCTATTTCTGCTCTTTGGTAATGCTGTGTGGTTCCAGTTCCCTCTGCTCCCCCTGAGAATGTCTCTGCTGAAGCTGTGAGTTCAACCCAGATCCTGCTGACCTGGGCAGCAGTTCCTGAGTCTGAGCAGAATGGTCTCATCCTGGGCTACAAGGTATGCAACTGGAGTTCCATACTCATTTGATTTTCAGGGCATTACCAGGATATGATTTTGTGTTGTTATCTATTATTCACCTGCTGGATATTGTTATTATTCCTAAGTCAGCTGGAGAAGATACAGGAAGTGTGCTGGCTTTGAAAGGGGTGATTGGTGAATAGAATCTCATTTTATATTGGGTGACAAGGAGGAATCTCCCTCTCTTCAACGCTCGTGCAACAATCTTTTTCCTTCTGTGTCTCATCTACATTTGTCCTGCAGATCCTTTACAAAGCAAAGGATTTGGAGTCGGAACCCAAGAGCCAGACAGTGAGGGGGAACCACACCCAGTCAGTGCTGCTCTCTGGCCTGAGGAAATTCGTCCTCTACGAGCTCCAGGTGCTGGCATTCACCCGCATTGGGGATGGGGTCCCCAGCTCCCCAGCGGTGACGGAGAGGACCAAGGATGATGGTGAGTTTAAAGGTCGTCAGAATAACCATCTTACTTGAGCCAACCTTTTAATGCTGCTTTCTTTTGGTGGTGCAAGTGTAGGCAACAAATATTTGGATTTTGGGGGGATTTTTTTTTCCAACTTTGAACCCAAAGGACGTTGGCTGTCCCTGGTAGAACTCAGCAGTATCCCACTGGTCATGGGCCGAGGATCTGGCAAAAGCACAGAAAACCAGTGTCCCCTATTTCCTCCTTCCCTGCAGCTAATGAAGAGGAAGAAAACTTATAATATTGAACTCTGAAGCTTGGTGGAGATAATTTCTGTTGAAGGCAATTTTAGAGCCCAATTATAAATTCCCATTGAAGTTCAATCATGCTAAAAAAAAAAAGAAAATGTGCTGCAATTGAAAGCAATAAACAAATCTGGGTCTGATTGGACTGAAGGAAAGTGATGGAATTTGCAACTTCAGTAATCCACTCTCCTTTTTTTTGCCCCAAAAGAATAAGACATTGACCTTGAAGATGATCCTGCCAGCTTCCTTTTGCAGCTGCCTCCAGCACTTCCCAGGGGGTTCCCAGTGCGGTTGGATGTGCTGAAGGAACCCAATCAAGCACTCCCCGAGCACACTGGTGTGGTGGAAGCATTCCTGCTGGTGGAATTCTACAGAAATTTGGTTCAATTCTTGAAATATTCTTTGGCTTTTCAGATGCTAAAACTGCTTTGACTTTCATTACCTTTTCAGGAATAAATAGGTTGAGATCAGCGTGAGAGGTTTCTGTTTAAGTTTCTTTCTCATCAAAATCTTTTCAAAATAATAATGAAGTAAACATTGGTTTACACAAGCAAATTCATTAAGGTAATTTGGTTTGCCTGAAAACACATTCAGACTTCTGGCTTAACAAATCATTTTCCCTGCAGTGCAGGGAAGGAAGAAGTTGGGAGCATGTGGGGTCAGGAACAGGGACAACAACTCCCTGATATTTTTTTAGCCTTTTTCTCCGCATACTCCCTGTGTGGGGACCTGGCTTTTCTTTGAAAGGAAAAATAAGGAAAATTACTGTTAGCAGAACTCTGCAGGGAGAGAAAAAGCACTCAGTGAAATGTACATATCAGGCTGTAATGAGAAATACTTAAAACTGTTTGTTTTGGATAACCCCATTATAGCAGTTCCCTCCTTAAGTGCATGTTGGCAAATGAAACAAATTGTTCTTCCATCTCCATACTCCTGACATAAATATGTTGTGTCTCCTCTGGGCTCAACTTAATTAAAAGTATCACCAGGAGTAATGCAGGTG
This sequence comes from Mohoua ochrocephala, assembly GCA_013398855.1. NCBI lineage: Eukaryota > Metazoa > Chordata > Aves > Passeriformes > Acanthizidae > Mohoua > Mohoua ochrocephala. The sequence continues at coordinate 109,339 of VZTA01009190.1, read as the reverse complement.
GAATTTGTGCTGAAGGGGAAAATTCATGGATGGTAATGTATGAATTAGCATCTCCTCACCTCGTGAACCTGGGCTGGTCAGTGCTGTCTGTGTTAATGTGCCTCTCACCTGCCTCGGGTTCTCCTGCTCACACCTCAGCGTTTAAGATGCAAATGTAAAGTCAGGAAGCCGTTCAAAGCTGGTGATGATGACACAGAGAGGGGATATTATTGAATTCCAACAGGTATGAAGTGGATTAAGCTATATAACTCTCTGTAAAGGCAGCTTGGTGTCTCGCTTCGTAGTGTGTTCTCAGTTACAGCAGTGGTGATGCTGCAGTGAGAAAAATCCTACAGAGCTCAGAGCTCCTGGTGCAGTCAAAAACCACTGTAGGGTGCTCTGGTCTGTGCTGTGTTTGGTGTGTGAGGGTGTTGGAGGCCTTTGTCCGTGGTCAGGCTCCTCAGAATAAACGTGTGTTATGCACACACACAGGTGCTTCCAACCGTTATTGGAGAGATACGTCTTGGGCTGTAATTCTGTGCAGGGTGAGCAGAACACTTGTGATCCCTCTGCTGTGCAGTCCTTGCTGCCATGATCTCTGTGTTCTCTTGCAGCCCCCGGGCCCCCCGTGAGGCTGGTGTTCCCCGAGGTGAGGCTGACGTCTGTCCGGATCGTTTGGCAGCCACCGGAGGAGCCCAACGGAATTATTCTGGGTAAGGTGGAGCAGCAAACCCCGGGCTGGCAGTGGAGGGGTGGAGACCAGAGCAAGCCACAGCTGTTGGGTTTTCCTGTGCCTTGCACATAAGCAAATCTCTGGCCGAGGAAAAGAAAATGTGCTGCTGTCAGCTGAGGGGCTGTGGTGAGGGGACGAGTCTGGGTGGCTCCGTGGCCTGGGCTTTCCTGAGCCAGAATTAGGTGTTGTTCAAGGCACTGTGTCTGAACATTGTCTGCATTTGGGTTGGTAACCTGTTTGATTGACTGTTGGGAAAACTGCCTGGAGACCTGGATTTTCCCCACCTTCTCCAGACATGCCCAGCGTTTCAGTTTCACGTGTGCTTCCGTTTTATTGCTTCCTTTGGATAATGTGTCTGACAGGTCACAAGGATTTAAATCCTATTTGGCCTTTCATCAAGTGAAAGAGAAGGCAGCAAGACACAACAGGAATTTGTGGAAAACCTCCTCACCCTCCTGCTCTCATAACTCTTGGGTTGCCTTTGCAATACATGCACCGGCCACTATTGTACTTAAAATGTGAAGACTTTTACAATGTAAGAATCCATTCCTGCCTCTAAAATTAACGTAGCTTGTAGTTACCAAGCAATTTTGTGTTCTCTGCTGATGCTGAACACATTTTACAGTGGTTCTGGCTGGTGAGTGAAGATTTGTGTTTCAATTCTGGGCACAGAAGCAAAAGCTTTTGTTTTTGTCTAGTACTCAGTCTGCCAGGCCTTTCTGCTTCTAACTTCACTGCCATCGTTCAGGCTCACGTGTAGGCTTTTAGCAATATTTCCCAAAGCCTTCCTTGCTGGCTGGAGGGTGCCTGCTTCAAATGCTCCTGCAGAGGTGGTGTCGCTTTAAATACAGACCTAGTCCTCACCGCACTTAAATCTTGAGTCAAGAACTCCAAGTGTTTGCTCAGGTGTGTAGTTTACCAAAGTGATCCTGGCATCTGAAGAGACAGGAAAAATCATCAAATGGCATCCAAAGGCAGACGCTGCAGGATTTTCTGAGCACGAAGAGGAGTCTGTGTGAAGCTTGGCAGCACTGAGCTGCCAGAGATGGATCCACGCAGGGTTTCTCTGCAGCTCGAGGAAGCTTGGCTTCCAGGTTGTCTTGTGGGTTTGATTTGTTGCCTTTTTTAAGGAACTGTGTGTCCTAGAACTTGCTCTCAGCAGAGATTGAGATTTGAGTCACAGGATGTGGTTAAGGAGAGAAAAAAAATCATTTGATAGGAATGATGAGAAAGCACAAAAGACATTTTGCTCCCCCAACTGTGTTCCAACCTCTCACGTTGCTGCACTTTGTCGGCCTCATTTGCTGGAGTTGCTGCAAGCTCGGTGGAGTAGGAGCTCTCCTGTATTTTGTCTCTGCAGAGTGCTTTGTGCAGCGCGTCCCCTCCTCAGCTGGTTCTCGCTCATGGCCATTATGGTGACGATAAAATCATACAAACACAGGGTTGGAAGGAAAGGGAAAGGGTGTCCCTTAAAGAATCTTTGGCATGTTTAGCATGCAGACTGTTGTTTGCAATGTCTTTCACAGCCCATGCCCAGCAAGACATCCCAGCACACTTCATGCAGTCCCTGACTGTGCTGATGTGTAACTGAGTTGGTTTATGTCCCACTGTTCATTCCTGCTCTTTCCCACAGTACCCTTCCAGGTCAGCCGGTCCTCCTTTTACAAGTGCATTAAGCTTTTTAAGTGTGATAATTCGCAGATACCTTTATTGAATTTCATCTCACTGATTCCAGACCATCTCTCTTCATTACCCAGATCTCTTTAAATGACACTCGTGTCCTCTAAAGTGTGCACAGCTTGGTTTCATTTTTGGAGTTTGCAAGCAGATTGGCAATTCCATCAGCCAGGTCATTAATGAAAGTATTAAACAGGACCACACTCATTCATCAGGTCTCATGAGAGCTTACTACATTCTCCCAGGTTGTTAGCAAATCATTGATAACAACATTTTATTTTTTTTAAGCGTTCATCTCAAAATGTGTGGTATTTTTCTTAGATTCTATTATTCTCTTTGCTTTTGGTGGGAATGTGTGCAACCATATTAAAGCCTTACTCAAGAGTCAATGTGGATCATATCTACTCTTCCCACCTGGCCAATTACACTGTCAAAATGGAAAACAGATTATTTGATATTTATTATTTGCTCCAATCAAACAGATATTGGCTGTTCCTTGGCACGTTATTATCCTCATGGATGCTTGTATATTGACTCATATTTTTTTCCGGGATCTTTCTGGGTATTGAACTTTAGTTTGATTTGTCCATAATTCCTTTAGCCGGTCTTGCCTCCTTTTAAAAGATTGTGTACTCTCTTTGCCCTTTTGTAATGTTCTGGGATGTCACCTGTCATCCACAAGTCCTAGAAGAGAATGGCTAATTATTCAGAGATGGTTCCATCTCTTCAGGGCAAATTTCATCAGCCCTTTCTGACTTGATTACATCCAGCTTAACTAAATATTCGTTAACCTGTTCTCTATTCCAGCCTACATCCCTACTTACATTGTTGTCACTTTTCATTTGTGTGGAGGGTCTTGTCAGCGCCGACTTCTCGTTGTGTGTGAAAACGAAGCAATGGAGGGTATCAGCCTTCCTTCCCTTTCTGCCTCACCTGTCTTGTGCTCATTTTTTCTTCCTGCTGGTTGACCTGTCCCCCTCCTCTCTCTCAGATTTCTAATGTATTTATGAAATCTTTCTTATTGCCTTTGCTGCCCTTCAGGTGATAACTCACTTTGCTCTTTGGCCGTGCTGATTTTGTCCCTACGTGCCCGTGCTGTCTATTTATACGCTCCCTTAGAGCTGTGTCCTGTTTCAACTTTTTGTCCAATTCACTTTTGATTTTCAGGTCATTAGTGAGCTCTGAATGCAAACATATTGGCCTCTTAACATCTTTTGTCTGCGTTGGGATAGTTGTACCGTTTTTTTTTGTCTCTTAAAATGGTCAGCTAACCTGGATTCCTTTTTCCCTTAGAATTCCTTCCCAGGGGGATGTTACCTGCCAGTCCCCCCCATCCGCGTCTTTGAAGTCCATTGTCTTTATTCAACAGTTCTCACTCTTTTATTTTTTCAATGGTAGAAATACCGAGGTTCCTGGAGGAAGTAGTTAGCTGCCAAAGAGAGAAAAAGGGAAAATTGCTCATGCTGGGTTCTTCTGTGATCTTTCCTAAGAAGTGAGCTGTGCTTCAAAAATAGATAAAAAACAATGTGTAGCATTCTAAGGAAAGGTTGCAAATTTTGGGGGTTTGGGGTTTTTTTTTCCCCTGTGCACTTTTTACATCTCATTACTATAATGAACCTCCAAAACAGCACTGTAACCCCCTGGTCAAGTGCACCAAAGTGGAATCATCGGGAAAAATAAGCGAACGTAATTTTGTGTGCTGCCCTTCGATTCACTCATGGGGCTCAAAAGAAAAACCACTTGCTTTGCAAGAGCAACTTACATTCAGAGCCTTTGAACTAATGTTCCTGCTCTGCCTGCCTTGTCCTCTGAGTATACACGCACCTTTGCAGCTAACATTTTTGTAATCTATATGGAAACATGTTCTAGCATTTCAGAGAGAGATTAGCAGGATGAAATGCTGGCATGCACCAAGAGGGAAAACCACTTGTTTGTTTGTTTAAATATTTTACTGTGCAAGACTGCTAGATATTTCCCTTTTTCCTTCTGGGAATATTACGCCAACCATCTGAGGCTTCGCTCTGTCTTCCTCTCTGCACTCAGTTCAGCCAGCACCCACATAGTTCCTTCAAATACTATTAAAGATAAATGAGGCATTAATGTGCATATGTGCACTTCAAGCTATGAGCTCCCCCTGAAAACGAGAGCTTAACCCACATCCTCCCAGGCCCTGGTTAGTATTCCTCACGGTATCCTCATATTTAGCATTTACCTGGAGCTTATTGCAAAAAAAAAAGTGTAAGAACTCCACCGAGAATTAGAACCAAAATTGGATGTAATCCATGTTTGCAAATTCCTATTTTGATCCCAGGCTGCATTTGCACACCCGCTGGCCCTAAAACAGATAAGCAGGAAAATCAACAAACCGGATTGCTGCTCCGCCGCGCCGAGCGTAACCTCGCGGTATCGCTCGGCTCTCCCCGAGTTCTGTGACAAATTAATAAGTGTTTGTATCTCTGCTGCACCGTGGCCTGCACCAACGGGTGCTGTCACTTCTTGAAGGGCTTTGTATGGTGATGAGCTTGAAAGCTTTTTGATATTCATGGGGTGTCGTCACCCTCCTCCCGCCCGTTTGCTTTGGGGAATCCGGCGGTTGTGTTGCGGTGACCCAACGTTTAACGGGCAGCTCGGGCTGCTGCCATTGGTGGGGTTTGGAAAGTGTGCAGCTCGTGGAACTGCTTGCACTTGTGCAAAAAATGCTCAGAAGGATGCTAAAGTGAGAAATAAGCCTGGTTTCAATGAATAAATAAACTCGTGAAGATTTGATCTTTCAGGGGGTTTTTAATGCTGTTTTGGCCTGGTGAGTGGCAGCACTTCCAATAGCAGAAGAGATTTGGGGTCTCATGCTATAGGGGGAAAAAAATTAAGAAAATAATATGAATTCTTATTGACCATCCAGATACTTCACATTCTGTAAGATATTCCTGTCCCCAAAAAGTTTGCTCTGATCACCTTTTAAAGGTTATGCTTTCATTCAAAACCTTGGATTTTTTTAAATTTTTTTTCCTAAGATATCTGCAGCATCTTATTGTCATAATCTAGTAAGGGAAGGAAGCTGCTCATTCCTCCACTGCAGCAATTGCCTGTTATAGCCCTCGAGCATACATTAATTTCTCTTTGAACACTTTCCATTTACCTCTATTGATTTGCCTCGTTTGATTTCACTTAACATTTCCTTTCTTCTCCTATCCCTTGTTGCTGAAATTCATCAACTTAATAATTTTATCTTTTTGATCTTGCATTAGCCCTAGTTATTATCCAAGCTGTAGTTTAAGTACTGAGTCTTCTGTGCCACTCAGAAAAAATAAAAGCAATGCTTTTTATGGCAGTCTGCATCCTTATTGTCCCGAACTGCCTCACAGGAGATGCAGGGGACCAGAATGAAGGACTGGCTGTCTCTCAGGTGGGTTGCAGGCAGCAGTAAAACCAAGCTGTGTTCAGGTGTAAAGGGTGGATATTTGCCTTGGAATCAGACCTATGGAAGTGTTGAGTTTCTTAGGAAATCTGTTAAGGTGATGGCTCTGGTTGTGTAAACTCGGGGGAACAGATACTCCCCCAGACTTTCAGCCAACGCAGCAGATGTAGGAGAGGACAGTGAGAGCTGGTGCTGTTTTTCACAGGGATGCATGGAAGGGGAGTTTGCAGAGCCTGTCACAGAGACAGGCTGTGACAAGTGATTTCCTCTTTCTCATGGCTAAATTAGTTTTTTCACTAGCCACAGACCCACTCTAGTGTAAGATATTGTAATGGCCTAGATATGTATGTGTTCCTTTGCCTAATCTGGGCATGTTTGTAATTGCTTTCCAGCATGAGTGCCACCATTTAGCAGTAAATAGTTATCTTTCTATTCCCCCCTTACATTTTAGCTACACTTCATATTTTACAAAGGTTTAGAAAAGAGAGGAAATTACTCGACAAGGATATGTCCCAGATATCATACTTATCTTTTAATAACTAGATAAATCAACTTTTCTATTCTTTTAATATTCTCTGTTTCCCTCCAGGTCTTATTCTTTACGTCTTATGTCCCTTTTTCAAGCTTCTTTAGCCATCTTAGTTGCTTTTTCCTTCATCTTTCCTGCTTCTGTAAAAATTTCCCCAGTGCTTTTCTCTGACTATTTTTCCTCCTTGTTAAGATCCTGCACTGGGGTTTTCACTCCCACATTCTTCACATCAGTATAAACAAAAAAGATCATATCTATCAGTTCCTTCTCCCCATTGCTCTCTGTCTTTCTGTGGACTTTTAAAAAAGATCAAAATAGTGCAGCATTAAAGGTACAGAAATACTTTGTTAAAATATACTGGACCAGTAATGGAAGAACTAGGCCCATGGATAAAAGGAGATAATTTGCAGGTGAAAAAATGAAATGTTGAAAGTGTAGGACCCCAAGACTTTGCTGGGATCTAAGCACACTCAGGAGCACTGAAAAATCAGGACACTTTTTAATTGATTAGAATAGAATAGAACAGAACAGAATATTCCAGTTGGAAGGGACCTACAGCAATCATTAAGTCCAGCTGCCCGAGCAGTTCAGTGCTGACCAAGTTACAACATTATTAAGGGCTTCATCCAAATGGCTCTTGAACACAGACAGGCTTGGGGCATCGCCCACCTCTCCAGGAAGGCAGTTCCAGGGTTTGACCACCACCTCCGTAAATAAATTCTTCCTCATGTGCGGTCTGAACCTTGGGTGAAGCAGCTTTGAACCATTCCCATGTGTCCTGTCACTCAGTCCCAGGGAGATCATAGGACCAGGATAGGTTTGGGTTAGCAGCAATCTTTAAAAGCCATCTGGTCCAACCCCCCTGCCATGGGCAGGGACATTCTCAAATGAAGAAGGTTGTTCAGAGCCCTGTCCAACCTGACCTCGAATATTTTCAAGGATGGAGCAGCCACCACCTCTCTGTGCCAGTGTTTTACCACCACATCCCCTCCTCAGGGAGCTGCAGAGAACAGTGAGGTCGGCCCTCAGCCTCCGGACTAGACAAGCCCAAAGTCCCCAGGCACTCCTCATGGGACATTATTCCCAGCCTTTGAAGAAGTCTAAATCTATCCCCCCCTTCTGTGGAAATGTTGGTGTGGGAATAAACCAACCACAGCCTGCAGGAGCTGGGGCTGAAGCCACAGGTCACTCCTCGGGCTGCAGCCGTGGCTGTTGCCCCATGTCCCCGAGCGGCTGCCAGAGAAGGAAGGACAAGGAAACCCTGGTGCATCATCAGTGGCGCTGTGAGAGTCAGCACAACAAAATTAATACCATCTGTATCCCAATTAAATTCCGCCGTTTGTGACAGAGCGCGCCACACGCGAGTGGCATCGATTCCAGGGGCTGCAGGAACGCCGGGCCTTTTCTGTGAGTGGCAATGTGGCAATTGTTGCATATTCACAGTGGGAAATAAATGTCATTAGGTTTTCTCTAACAGCCATAGGTAAGATCAACCCCTCAGATTTCATGCACTGACCTTCCCAAATGAGCCATGCCGGGTTTGGCTCCCCTTGGTCTTGATACAGCCAAGATGTGGTGGGAGTTCAGACTCTAGCTGGGATATTAATTCCATGAGAAGGAGATGGCTCAGGTGCTGCAGACCCCTTTTGTCATTCAGAGGGTGAGCAGAGGGTTGGCAGAACTGTGCCGTGACTGTTTTGTTTTCAGCTGGTTTGATTTGGATTTGCTGGCTGCCCTCTGCCCTGTGTAACTCCGTGGAGCGTTTAATCATACATTCAGCTCGGGCAATAAAACCCCACATCAGTTCTGCTATTAATTGATTTTGGAAGTCAGCTGCTGGACTGGAAGTTACCATTGAGCTCCAGAAGTGAGAGCCTGATTGAATTGCTGGGTTTACAGAATGGATTTGAACATTTGGCAGGCCCTCTTTGGGGGACAGTTGTCGCTAGTGGTGCGTAAGAACCCTGGAAGCCCTCCTTGCACAGTGGAATCATTAATAACCCAGGCTAAACTGCGAGCTCCTGATTGTCAGGCAGGCTGGAACGGGGGGTTATCACTTACAGGCATCAGCAAAATTGATTATTGAGACCCGCATGGATGAAGCAGGACCACAGAGCTTGCAGGCTCCTTCCTCAGGCTGTGGGCAAGGGCAGCGATGCTGAATGACAGGAGAAGGGTGGCTTTATTGGCAGGTCTGGCACTCGCTGCTGAGGGAAAAGCAAGTGCAGAGAGGAGGAGCAAGCCTTGACTGGAGCAGTGTGAAGGCTGCATGGTTTGGGCAATCCAGCTGCTGGAGCTGCAGCTGAAGAACCTGGAATTTGAGCCAGTGCTGAAACTGGGAGAGGGCAGAACAGTGGGTTGGAAAGCTGGAACTGGAGCACTGCCTTGAACCGCCTCGATCGGGTGACACATTGCACCAGCCCTGCTCCTTTGCTTTCCAAAAAGGTTCCAGTATGCCCAGGAAAGATTAAACGGGTTTTGCATCTTGCTGGTCTAAAGGATGGAAAGTGAGCTTGGTTCCATGGCAGTTGTATCCAGCAGACCCTTGCGTGTGATTTCCCTTGTAAGGTGTGTGGCACTGCCAATAGAGCAGAGCTTTATAACACCAGAGGAAGTAAATTACTTGCTCCTGACCTCAGATAAGCATGTAATTAGGATAAACTAATGGTGCTGGTGCTCTTTTGTCCCTGCTAGAGAAGCCAGCTGAGCCTTTTCCCCTCTCTGGTTGCAGGGTACCAGGTCGCCTACCGCCTGGCCAGCAGCAGCCCCAACAAGTTCACCACGGTGGAGGTTGGCTCCACAGTGCGGCAGTTCACGGCTACAGACCTGAGCCCAGAGTCAGCCTACATCTTCAGGACATCTGCCAAGACCAGGCAGGGCTGGGGGGAGCCTCTGGAAGCCACGGTGATCACCACTGAAAAACGAGGTAATGCTTGCAAGCCATGGGTTCGGGGAATTTCTGTGCCTGCCCCGGAGCCTGCGCTGCACTTAAGGGGATTTTAATAGCGGGCTACACCTCCTCCTTCTCACCCCATAAACCTGCCCCAATCCATAGCAACATCATGATTTGAGAAAGCAAGGCAGACTTTTATGAGACACAGTTCTTCTAACCTGCCGGGCTGTTGGAATTGATTTTTCCATCAGCTGCTATATTGGCCATATGCAGCCTCCTTTTGCAGTCAGATGGGGGTTTTTTTTTCAGCTCTCTCGTTTTCTAGAAGGATTGCAATCTTAAGAAAGTAAGTGATGGATGAATTATATTGATTAGGGAACGCAGAATGAGAGGCAGTGGTGTTGCAGAATTTCTCCATGGCTCCTCCATTGTGCCTCAGCCCTGACCTAATGTGTTTGTAATTACTCTGGCCTTTCGCTGCCACACACTCAGGCAGAGCCTTTGCATCTGGATTGCCCAGACTTTTTCTGCTTCTTGCATCAGCCATGAAATGGTTGTTTGCATCCTGACTCTCCAGACAAATTCTGTTCTGAAGGGAATCTACTCGAAGGTGGCATTTATACGTGTGTGTAAGTGATACCAAATGCAACAAAATGTGAAAGACGTGTAAGGTATTACAGGATCTGCTCTGCATCGCTGCTTGTTTTTAATGCTTTGGCTCAAGTAACTGCTCGTTTCTCCAGTTTTAGAACTGATCTGTAGAGCTCCAGTGAGAAAATTTGCATTTTCTACTTGTGCATGAAGATTTTTAACTTTTTTTTTTTAAATTCAGAGCTAAAAGAGACCAAGAGTGTGGGTTTTCCCCTGGTCTTGCACATAGGCCACGTTCCACTGCAAAGGATGTATCTGGCCTCTTGAGCTGGCAAAATCAAAACAAGCCAGGGTAACTCTACCTGCACCACTGGGGTTTGTGCCATGTGCTGCTCTGACCCATGGTGCTGTCTGGGTATTGATATTTTTTAAGAAAATTTCTCCCTCAAAAAACTAGAACCGTGCAACTTTTGTGACTCGTGAAAGTCACAGTTCGGAGAGGAGCACACTCCAGCAGGTCACCAGGCCAGACCTCCACAGACATCTTTCAACTGTTGGTAGAACTTCTGCACGTGCTTGTGGGCCTGCTTGTGGTCCTTGCCCAAGTTTTGCACTATAACTCAACCAATGGTATTTACTTTTCATTCCTGAAATGTGCCTGATAAGCAATCATTTGTCTAAAGTCCTTTCTGCACCTTGCACATCGTTTAGTGCAAGAGCAGGGATTTCCCACTGTATTTGCCCACAATGTCTTCCTTATTATTTTCCTCTAACACTTCTAAGAAGAGAGGAGGTTGGTCTGATGTTCAGCTACCACCAGCAAGAGCCTGTGAGGTGCATTTCAACTACTCCTGGCCTGTTTGGTTGGGTTTAAAATTCCCTCTGGCAAAGCTCTGGAGGTCATGTGCAGCCTTCCCAGTGCATAACAGTGCAGTCCTCAGGGTAAGAACCTCTGGAGATGTGTTAGGAAATTGGAAGTGCCTCTGCTAAAGATACTGTCCATCAAAGAGATTTATCAGCTCAAGGTTTCTCCTGCCCCTGTCTGATTGCTGTCAAAGGGGAGGTTCAAAGCCTGACATGTAGAAGCTTCAAAAAAACCCCACCATGCCAAAAAATGTGAATTCTCAAAGCTCGGAGCCTCTCCTGCTCAATAAAATGTGCTCAGATTCCCCGGGCCGTGCACGAGGATGCACAATAGCTCAAGGCAGAACTCCCAGCTCCGCTGTGGGAACAATGACCTCTTGTTGCTATCAATGCTTTAGGGTTATCTTGAGTACCCAAATCACAGCGTAACACGATCCCTTTCTCTTTTTGATGGACAGCTCTGCTGGGTCTCTACGTGCTTTGGAACCACGAGTTTACTGATCCCATAAAGTGTAGGGACAACAACGTGTTTTCTCCCATCAGCAAGAATTATAAAAGGGGATGATAAAGAAATGTATCCAGTGCAGAATTAGCTATTCTGCTAATGAGAAATTAACCTGAAACTTGTATACATGACAATAAATATTCCAGAATGAAAAGACATTTAATTCCTGTTAATAAAGATGTATTTAATACCCTCACAGTCCTTGATGCTAAGGTAGACAGACACAAAAATTCCCTTGAAAATTAGCAAAATTGGTCACTCTTGCCCTTGTAAATTCCTTGGTTAATCCCAGTATAAATCTTTACATTTTGCAGTGATGCCTGTGGTTTATAGATCCCAAGTTATATGGTGGCTGTATTTTCCAGAGGCTCTGCTGCAGGGCTTTGAGTCTACACTTCAGAACAGTCAACAGGGCAGAACTGAGTCAAAAAATTTAAATGTAGCAAGAAATTAAAAGTAGTCCATAGAGTCATGTGGCCTGGTAGAGTCAAGCCTTACATTCCTGCACAGACAGCTCACCTTAGCATTTGCTCGTGGCTAAACTCCCATAAATAAACTCTTTATACTAATGGGTTTGTACAAACAGTCAGGGAGTATATCCTGCAACACGAGAGATTTTAAGATCTCCCATTAGCAGCAGAAGGAAACCCAATCATGGGAGACTGACTGCAAGATCTGAGCTGCCCAAAACTGCGGAGCTTACCAGCAGAATGTATAAAATCCCTGCATGACTCTCCCTCCCTGGCATGGAATAACCCCGCGTCCCTGTCTCTGCCTGTCAGTGTAAGGCACTGACCTTTCGCGTCGTGCTGCTGCTCGCAGGCTGCTGGCACCCAGGGCTTCCTCCAGCTAATAGCTTACAAGTCTTTGGGCACTGATGTCAGCGAGAGCAGGCTGCAGAGAAATGCCAAAACACGCAGGAAATGGTTTTAGGGGGTGGCAGGGAAATGAAGCGCTGGCCGTACGGAGCCGTGAGGAATCAGGCAGGCAGAGGTGTGTTTATGGAAACAAGTGCTGATGAAGTTGAATTGAATTGCTTCTCAAAAGCAAGTCACTGCGGTGTCTCCAATCAATTTCTGCTTTATTACATGCCACACATTTTAATCAGAATCAATAATCTTCATGATAAACAATTAAACAATTATTCCTCACTCTATAGAGTTTCTCTATTGAAATCGATGGAGTGCGGAGACGCGGTGACGGGAAAGGAGATCTGTAATGAAACAGTTGGGGGCTGGCATGCTTACACCTGCATTGCCATTCCCTGCTCATCCCAGAGGTGTGAGGGTAATTACTCTGGAGAGATCTCCCTCAGCACTGGCTGGTTTGACTTTGCCAGGTTCAAGGTTAAGTGGGTAGGAAGGAAAGAGTTGGGGAGCTCTGGAAGGAGCCTGCACCAGGTGCTCCAGCCCCAGCTCTGTGCTGGTTCCAGGCTGGGGTTTGGAAGCAGCAGCACCAGGAGCTGCTGATGACTCCTGGTTCCTTGCCTGGTGCAGGAATTCAGCATCAGCTGTGTGTGCTTGGACTCTGCAACTCAACAGCCTGTTCCAGCTCACCCCTTCCTCTTCCTGGTGCCTCCACTGAGGGAAGAGGACACTGCATAGCACACAGAGAACAGAGTTCCTGGTACCAAGGAGTAAGAACAGGTTAAAAGTGAGCTAGAAGCATAGCCGATTTTCATTAAAGATTGCCTTGCTTTGCTTGGCTGCCAGTCCTGATGATTCTTCTTTAAGCTGCCAGGTCAAGACCCCCCCAGGTTTGAGGTACACTGTGAGGAAGGTTTATAGCCTACGGTGACCTTTGATGCAGGGAGATGAGAATCAGTTTTACTGCTCCTCGTTGCAGTAGAAGGTTAAGCAGTGGGATGGTTGTATACTTCACGTGGCAAATCCAAAAGTTCAATGCCCCGTGGCATTACCAGTGTGAAAATCTGACCGGGCGGTCACATTTTATGTTTGAATTTCCTCTCAAAGCAGCTAAATTATGGTTTGGTTGCAGAACGACCAGCACCTCCCAGGCAGGTGATGACCCCCCAGGACGACGTGTCCTCACGGAGCCTGGTGCTGAAGTGGGTCCCGGGAAGCGACGGATCGTCGCCAATCCGATATTTCACGGTGCAAGTGCGGGAGCTGCCGAACGGGGACTGGCAAACCTACTCCTCCTCCATCAGCCACGAGGCCACATCCTGCGTTATCGAAAGGTACCACGTGATCCCAGGCTGGCACAGAAATTCCCAGACTTTCCCACTAGTTAGGAAACCTAAACAAGCCTCGCTCAGCTTCACAGTCTTTTTGGGGGAGAGAGGTTAAGTGAGGCCACTGCTCCCATTTTAGAGGTGGTGTTATGAACAGCAGTTGAGAGATTTGCTGAAGGTCATGCAATAAATCTAATTAAAGTTGGACTGCAGTGCATCTTTTTGAAGCCTTTCCTGGAAGCTCAGCACCACAGATAACACTACTCAGGCTAAATCATATGTAGCTACACAGGGCTCTGTAAAATACAACTAGTTAAAAATCCCTTCAGTAGTGACTGATGTTAAAATCCACTCTGAATGCTGCATTGCAATTATCTCTATATAAGCTTTTCCAGATGAAATGAGAACCATTTTTATCTGTATTTTCCATACTGAAGTTTATAGATAGCATCAGAATGTTTAAACTTTGTTATTCAGGCTTCATTATATCCTCAGCAATACTGGTGTAATTAAAGTCCTTGTAACATCAGCAAAAGTAATTGAATGTCTACGAGCAGGTACTTGTTTTGCTGTCCATTTCCTCTGTTGACGAGCCAGTACAAATCTGATTATTTCTAAAAGGCCGTGAGCTTTAGGAGAATCAGGTATTCCAGGCATTCAGGTACAGCTTTTTCGGGTCTGTTATTAAAAGCATCAGTGGCTGTGGTATATGGCAGCTCACTGGTCGTGCGCCAGTATCTTTCCAGTCAAAACCTGTAAAGACAAAGAAACCATCTGTGTCACTTAGACTTTACGTTGGCATGACTGAAAACAAAAGCTCAAAAAAGATGATTCACGTTATTCAAGCCGCTGCAGGTAAATAATTCTGTCCTGATAGGGTGGCACTGCTGAAAGAGATTTCGTCTTCCCCTTGCTAAAAGCACTTTCCTGTGGAAGTCCAGAAGAGCCGTGGATGTGAGAGTGCTGCCCATCAGAATGCATTATCCTTGATGTTTAATCATTGCTTACAAGTAACTTGGGTTTGTAGTCAGTGTTACGTCTGCCAGTGCATGGTTAGACACTACCAATTAATTAGTGAAATCCCCCGTAAGTTACAGCTCTGCATTTCAAGCCTCCGCCTGCGACTCCGAAGGCAGCCTCCCCTTCACCTCCCCTGCCAAGCCAAGACAGAAGCATCTTTGCAAGGTTATGTCAGCTGGAAATCACTCTTTGCATATCTTATAGCACCACATAGATAAAAGAGCTGCAGGGAACCTGTTGTTGCTGTCTTTATTAAATAATCCAGGTAATGGCATTAATTTGGGATTCAGCAGGAGCGAAATGCACCGATCGAGTGGTGTGGTGTAGGGGATTAGTCGGGAGCTGGCACTCTGCATTCCAGTGCCTGCTGTGCACTGGCCGACCCTGGGCACGTCTCCTGCCTCCTCCCCAGCTGTCCCCTCCCATCCGTGCTCGGAGGATGGGCTGACCCAGATGGCTCTGGAGGATATCTCAGCAAAGCACCTTGAAAGCCAGGCTTTGCACAGCCATGCAGAACTCGGATAACAAACCCGTCGTGGGCTGCTCCGTGAGCTGCAGCCTCACGTCTGTTTTCTGGTGCTCAATTCAGTGATGAATCCTGGAGTGTTTCTGGGAACTCAGGGTAGGGGACATCTGGGAAGGTGCTGATGGCAGCAGGGGCGGGAGCACCTGGGAGGCTGGGGGAGACTGCAGAGGAAAGGCGATGGGGAGAGGAGACAAACTGCTCAGTGGCTCTGGTTGGCAGCGGGCAGGTTGTCTTCAACTCTGGTTGGCAGTAGAGGCAAGTTGTGATGAGGGGGGCAGATTTCATCCCTCAGCTTTATTTTCCCCGTTCCACAGCTTGAACCCGTTCACCTCTTACAAGCTGCGAGTGAAGGCCACCAACGACATCGGGGACAGCGACTTCAGCGCAGAGACAGAGGCGGTCACAACCCTGCAGGATGGTAAGGGAGGAGGAGAGGCACATCGGGGGCATCACTGAGGGGTAGGGGCTCCCCAGGGCTCCTGGACCCGCTGCAGGATGTTCTCCATGGAGACTGGAGTGAAAACCAACAGCCAAAGCAGTTTGGTCCACAGGAAGTTGACAAAGGTAGCAATGAGATATGGCTGAATTAACAGGCAGCCTTAAAGTGTCCTGCTGTGCCCTCTGATAATGAATCATACTTTCAGGAGTCTCAGAATGGATTTAAACTTCGTTTGATTGGCTTCCAAACTCTGCACTAACCATTATCTTTGCAGAAATTGAATAATTTACAAGAGAGCATTAAAAATAAATGTAGAACCCTGCATACATTTGAAGAAGTTTCTTCAATTGTTTTCCCCTCACAATCCACATCAGTCTGCAGTATGGCAAAATTGCTGAGGTATAAGTAAGAAAGAGTATGAAGCTCCTGGAAACATGAGCATTTAATCCTGCAGATCAGGACTAATAAACTGTGAATGACATTGACAAGGCTTTTATTTTTAGCCTTAGAGATCAGCTTCTAATTCCTTGATTGTATAAAGTCGATGCCTGAATGCAGAAGTAGCTCTGATGTCTTGAATGGGGAAGGGAACTCTGCAAAGTAGGAAAAGCATCAGTACGTGCTTTTACCCTGGGAAATTGGGTATTACTGGGATACATACATGGATAAATATATCTATATGGGTGTCGTGAGGTGGGGGTCAATCTCTTCTCCCAAGTAAGAAGTGGTAGGACATAAGGAAATGGCCTGGTTGCACCAGGGGAGGTTTAGATTGAATATGAGGGAAAATTCCCTCGCTGAAAGGGTTCTCAAGCACTGGCACAGCTGCCCAGGGCAGTGGTGGAGTCTCCATCCCTGGAGGGATTTAAAAGCCATGCACATGTGGCACTTGGGGGACATGGTTCAGTGGTGGGCTTGGAAGTGCTGACTTAATGGTTGGACTTGATGGTCTTAGAGGTCTTTTCCAACCTAAACGATTCTATGGTTATATATATGCATGTATATATATCTGTATGTATATATGGTGCTAGGAATTATCCAGGATTTCCTACAGAGCAAGGAGTGACGAGTTAGAAATGACACTGAGATATAAAAACAGGGAGCCATTTTGCAAGGGAATGTGATCTTGAGATCGGAAGAACAGAGGACAGGGCTCAGGAGCGTGGGAAGTGAAACAGGAACCCAATGGAATACCTGACTAACGTGCTAAGCAGCCCCTTAAAGGCATCCTGACACTCCACCTTCCTGCACAGCAGCAGAGTCGGTGCAGGCTGTAACTGATGCTAATGAGGCAGCACTCACTCACTGTTTCGGAATTCAAAATTTCATTTTAAGTTCTCTTTGAATTTAGCTACAGTGGATCCAGAGCTGTGCTTGGCCTCCTCACAATACAAGGGGGGAAAAAACTGTGAAAGCTTCTCACCTCCTCAACAAACTGAACATTTATTGTGCTGAGCAACCCCGGTGCTGCCACTCGAGCATTGCACTGTGGAGGGCTGTGAACTCCTGATAAGCCTTTGCTTCATGTCTTTGAGCTGCTGTGGAGTGCCTGGGAGTGACACAGGCCTTGGGCACAGGAAGGGGTTAACACGTGGCAAATCAAGCTGTCCTGACTAAAGTAATGTGTGACTATGTGACACAGACTTCTAAATTCATGGTGGGTTTGCCTCAGCTGTGGCCAAAAATCTCCTGAAAAATCTGGGAGCAGTTTTCTCACCCTTTGGAGCCCGCACACAGCTGGTTTAACTTCCTTTCAAACAGGCACTCGGTGGTCTGTGAGTATCTGGCTGCTGCAGCTTCCTCCAGGTTTATGCCCTCAGCTTTTTTGCTCCTGCTCAAGCTGCCAAGGCCACAGGTAGAGCAAGGGATGTAAGAGAAGTGCCCGGCTTCTCCCTGGGTTCCAACATCCACATCCACCATGCTGCTTTTGAGACCCACCCCCTAGCAGCTGGGACGGAAGATTTCCTTCAGCAGTGAAGAAAATGAATCTGATGAATGAAAGAAAAGCTGCCTCTTTTCCACCTGCTTGCTGTAACTTGTTTCCTTTCTCGTTTCCTTTTTCTCTTGTTTAGTTCCAGACGAACCACCCAGTTCCGTGTTAGTAACTCCCCACACGACTTCCTCTGTCCTTGTGCAGTGGCAGGTAGGTAAAATGAAAAATTCTGATATTCTTTTGAACAATTTTTTGGCTGCTCTGACTTGTTGGGTTTAAGGGGACATTGCCAGGGACATTTTCTTGAGCTGGAAGTATTGTACTAACATTGAAGGACTGCAGCTACTTCTTTGTTTGCCTGATCTAGCGTAAATTTTAGTGATGAATGGAGATTTCTGGCAGTTGCTTTTACTTTGTGCCCCACTGTAGCCATGTCCAAGCTCGTTACTTGTCAGATTCTCCTGCCCTTTTTGTTGATGTCCATAGTTGTGCATCTTTACACAGAAAACGTTCCACGGAGCGTGGTGTTGGTAAGATCAGGTAATCAAAAGCTCACTCTGGCTCACGTCGTGCACGGCCTCCTCCTGCTGCTGAAATGATCAGAAGCCTGAGATCAGTGCCTGAGATCCCATTCATGCTTCTGAGGAGCTCCACATGCCCTCTTGGCTCTTTGCGAGCGAAACACTGAGATTTCTTCGGGGAAAAGAAAGGGAGTTTGAGCTCTCCGCAATCTCTCTGGGTTGGATGGGGAAGGATTTGTGTCAAGTCTGCATTTTATATTGGCATTTCCTCTGCCTTCCTTTGTCTCTCAATCCCAGCCTCCTGGGAGATGCAGGAACATTCTGTGACCCAGTGCCTGAGGCTTCTTTTTGCAGAGTGGGCATTAATAGAGGGAACCCAGTGGAGTACTGCACGTTATCCATAACCCATCCTGGGAAGCCTCTGCCCGCCCTGCTCCCAAGACAACGTCCCCCACACGTAATAAGGATGACTTTGGACAGATTGCATTATAGTGAAAAATGTCCATATGCATTTACAGTACAGAAGGGACTCCTTGCGTTTTTGGAAGAGAAATATATGGATGAGGGTCTGGTTATTGGTGTGCAGCAGCACTTTAAAATCCGCCTGGCTGTGCTGCTGGGTGCCTGGCCTGGCTGTGCTGCTGGGTGCCTGGCCCCAGCTCACACAGCACAATCCTGAGCAGCAGCATTGCTTACAGCGTGTGGAGCAAACAGGAGATGTTGAGCAGCTTCACCACAGGAATCACGGAGAGATGCAAATCTACCTCCCCACCTACAACGAGAGCCCCCAGCAAAGGGGAAAAAAAAGTACAGAAAGAGAGGACAAAGAGGATGTGAGGCACGATGGACCACGGAAATAAACATTCCCCCAGCTGACTGATTACTGGTGTGTAGTTAATGTGAAATAGGTGGTTGTTTAGGTAATTGGATGCTTTTCATTTCATGAAAGTGAAATGGGGTTGTTGTGCCAGAGCCATCTCGAGGGAGTTGTGGGCGATTATATGTCATTACCACATGTATATTAATAGGTCCTGGTAATTCAACCGTACTATATTTTTCAAATAAACAAAAATCTTCAAGTCCCACAATAGCCTCCAATTAAGGGGAAGTTTCACAGCAGTGTCTGAGAAATAATGTAAACTGAAAACAGCAGTCAAGCTAAATGGGAGAGTGGATTTCCAAGCAAAGCTAAATTTTTAACTTTGAGCCGTGTTAATAATTCACAAAACAAACTCTCGATGCACTATCTGGGCTCTCGGCTGCTTGGTCCAATCAGTCCATTATTTTTAAATTTAAAGGAGGAAGAAAATAAGTAATTTCCAGTGAGGTCTGTTGTATCAATAATGCAAGGTTGTTTCAAATGTTCTGGAGGATGTTACACTTAACATCAGGATCATGTACTGTTCTGCTTCTACCTTAGAGATAACAATTATTCAAACTTACATTCCGGTCTTTATTTATTTATTTATCTTTAAACAGCACAAAAATGTTTCTCTTACTTCTGTACAACGTTATGGGCTGCCACTCATAACCATTTTACCTATTTCAGCAGATCCCCCGGGTCTTTCTGCAAAATCCTAAATAATCCATTACATCAAAAGCAGAGTTTTGTCCGCAGAAGACAGATAGGGAGGGGAAGACCTGACCTTTTAGCAGAGTACCCTTTTCAGGAAAGAATCATCATTTCCATGGCAAAAAGAGACACAGTTTGCAAGCTATTTATTTTCTGAGCTTTCCCGTCCTAAATCTCAAGAAAAGAAAAAATGGAGAATCACATGGTAGCATAACAAAACAGTGTTTGCTCTCATAAGATCATCGTTGGACCACGATGAGAAATTAAGCTTTACCTGTTAGGCAGTTACAAGGCACAGCAGGGAGTCACAGTCTCCTCCTCAGCTTCAGCAGGATTTTCTTTTTAGGGTTCTGCAGGATATTCCAGTTCAATTTTTTTTTTCTTTCTAAATTTAAAAAAAGTTTATTAGTAATTAAAATAGGAAAAGTTGGAGGGAGGTGAGGACACTGCTGTGCTGTGGAGCCCTTCTCTGCAAGGGCACCGTCAGGGCTAAAGCAACTTCAGTGTAATACAGAAAAGAGAAAGTCAAAAGATTGGAAAAGAAAAAAGAAAAGATCAGGAGAGAGATACTGATAATTTCCAGTAACCCCATCTCATCTTCTTGCACTGGAGAGCATTTCAGCTGGTCCATGAGCAGTAACATCATGGGGCAGCCCTGGAGAAGCCTGGCACTTTATTGGGTCTGTTTTCTTAGTCCCTTGGACGGGGGGCTCTCAGCCTGAGACTGGGAAAGGCTGTTGTACGAGAGCTTGATTTATTTGCCTTGTAAAATGCAGTCGTAGTGGGAATATGATTGCCCTTTCTAAAATACATCACGGGAGTAAACACCCCACAGGGAGAAGAACAATTTAACCCAAAAGGCAATGTTAGCACAGGAACAAATGGTTGGAAACTGGCTATGAATTATTTAGATCAGAAATTAAATGAAGGTTTCTAACCAAGTGGTGAGGCTGGGAACAGCTTCCCAACAGGAATACTGGGAAGCTGAAGAATCAGCTCCATTTCTGGTGGAGGTTGTTGTGTTTGTGAAAGAGGCCTTCAGCAGGTGGGGTTCTGCAGTGGGGAGGTCCCATCCCTGATGTGAGGTCCCTCACAATCCCTCACAGCATCATTCTCTAATGCAGATGCCAAATAACAGTGAAAGGCGGTCAGAGCTTTGCCGGAGGATGGAGCACAATGCTGGGCATGAAACAGTGATGAATAAGAGATCTCCAACCAGGCAGGGCAAGTGAAATCTTGGGACAGTTTGGATTGCTTTCAGCAGGCTCTGTGCAGGACATCTGCAAAAGAAGGCAACTTCTTGCAGGAGCAGGTTCTGCCCCTTTTCCTGGTGGCTGTGTAGCTTCTTTATACTCTGGTTCACGTAACTTTCTTTTTTGGTTTCCATAAACTCCAGTCTTTCCACTTAATTCCTTCAGCCCTCACCCAAAGCAAAGTCCTTGGCACTGAGACAGGACAGTGCTCTCCCTCCTCCTGCCATTGTAATGGGGTAATGGAAAATTCGTGTCATTTCTGGAAGCAGAATGCCAGGTTATTACCAAAGATCTTCAAGATGTCCTGACTTTCTCCATTAAAATCACATGGGGCTTTACCTTCTATTGTGACAGTGTTTCACACCAGCAGTTAATTTTTACACAATGCTTTTCTTTAGTAAAGTTCTCAAAGCTGGTAGGGATCTTCCTGGATTAAAGGCAAGATCATCATTAAAATCCTTTTCATTTACATTTTCAGCCCCTCAAATTTCAGTAAAAGAATCTTTAGAAGATAAATGGCTCAGGGCATCTCTTCTTCTCTGCATTTCTTAGCCTGCATTAGACTCGGGAAAGTAATTTTTTTCCCGAACATGAGGAATCCCTTTGCATGTCTCTACTTAAGCAAGCCACCCAGCCACAAATCTCCTTTTCAGTGTGCCAGCTGTGTATCTGTGTCTGAAGGAGGATGTGAGGGGCTGCTGGAGAAGCCTTGCCGAGGTGTTATGTCTTTGAGCATCTCCCAACACGATGCAGAAGGAAAAAACCTCCTGTTTGAGCCATCCCATGGCTGTATGTGCCAAACTGCTCCGAGCTGCTATGGAGGAGGCCTGGGTTTTCCTCTGTGCACACACCAGAGCCCATCCCACTGTGACTCCTCTCTAAATGCCTGTATGAGGTTGTTATTAGACTTTGTTTTGTCTTCCAGGTCTTTTCCAGAACAATTTCTATTATTCCTTTTTATTTTCCTTTTTATTTTCTCACGTGTCTTTCAGTAACATAATGCCAAATGAAGACTGTCCTGTGATCAGTCCCCAGGGAAAAGAGCCACTGAAGAAATTCTGTCTGTGACAAAATAATTTATTTCTTTTCGGAAGCAGTGAAACTGTTTGGCTGTTCCGGTGTTGGTGGAAAGCAACCCCCTGCATTTCCAGGGGGTCCTTATTTATACTTTTCATCACTCCCAAGTTTCTGTGGGCCAAGAAGGAAAGGAGCTTGGCTCTTGGTGTGGATTTTTCCAGTCAAGAACCTCTTGCAATGACCACAGCTGAGCAAAATCCTCAGAGTTGCCTTTAACTTGTGTTTTTCAAACCACACAGCCTTCAACCCTGGGCATTATTAATGTCTGTTTTCACCAGAGCGCAGAGCCACTGCCCCTGGTGATGGATGTTTGTTGCCATGCACATCTTAACCAGCCTGCTCTTCACGTGGATGTTTTTCAGCCCCCCAAAGTGGAGAGTCTGAACGGGCTCTTGTTGGGATACCGCATCTACTACCGGGAGCTGGATTACGACGCCGGGCCTGGGACAGAATCCAAAAACATCCAGAACCCCTCAGCTCTGAGAGCAGAGCTCACACGTAAGCCTATGCTTTGGACCCTAAAATATCCCACAGTGGTAATCTGTCATTACACCAGGCACTACGTCCCCTCTTGCCCCGTGGAAATAAAATGTAAGTCTGAGAGTGCTGGGGACAATTCAGGTTTTACACAGTCAGCCTGAAGATGCTGAGAAATGCAAGTGCCTTCGGTGTGATCAGCACTGTAATGGTCTGTGCTGATCTCTGCCAGCATGCTGGAATTGATGGTCTGTCCCCCACGCACCCTCTGATTTCCTGCTTTCCACTACCTCCAGTTCATAATTACCCCGGTACACTTTGTTCTGCCTTCAAAGGAGAGACACTTCGTTCTCCTCAGCTGGCAACTTTTTCCTTCCTTGCTATTTTTTCAATTGTTTTTACAATTGACATTTTGGTTTTCTTTTTACGGTACGGGGAAACAGCTGAGGAGAATTTTTAAATAGAATTTTTATAATTTCAAAGTGTTTGTCCATATTTTAGAAGAAAATAGCGAAGATGAGCAGGAATTTTTAGGTGCCTGCTTTCCATGTGAGTCACTGGGATTTATGGCTCACATGGGAAGAAGGTGGAGAGGGAGAGGAATAATAGAAAAAATGAAAAGGCTTTTTAGATAAAGGCTAGAAAGGAAATCAGAGGGAAGAATAGGCAGAATAAGATGATGGGAGGCAGACATGTGAGCACTCAGTAGCTTGAGAAATAAGGTCCGGCAATGAGATATGCTCGTGGAGGGACCAGCTTTTGTCCTGTTTGATGTCACTGGAATATTCAGAATAAGATAATACTCCAAGAGCAGCAGAATAGGGTTGAGTGAGACTATTTTAATATCTTACATCATCTGCCATGCTTTCCTGAACCCATAGAAGTGATTTCTACAAAAGAAAGAGTGAATTTTAATGAGGGTGTGGGATAAGTGAGTGCTTTAAATGTAACGTAAGCCCCTAACTCTGGCCTCACTTACGTGGTCAGAGCTAATGAGACTTCTCAGACTGTGCAGCTTGAACCAGGACAGAGTAGAGATGTAAAGCTCTCGTAGGTGTAGGAATGCAGAAGGGCTTTTCTCAGACAAAAACTGAATGACTGACTGTGTACATTATGAAATAATGAATTTGGATGCTCTCACAAGCTGGAGAGCCTGTGAAACCAACCCGTTTCCTCTTTTCCCTCTTCTTGTCTGGCCCTGCAGCAATGTTCGTAATCACTACAGAGGAGAAAAAACGAGCTGTACCTCTCCAGGGAGTCAAGAGACAGAGAGAGAGAAAGGGGTGGAGACAAATGTATTTTAAGATAAATTTCCCTCTTTCTCGTCATAATTCTCACCTTAGAACACCTCTGTTCCTCGCTGACCCGCAGTTTTGCACAGCTTAGCATATTATTACAATTCACTCACAGCAGGAATATTGAATTCTTTAAGTGAAACTGTGGGAAATCAAATTCGCACTTAAAGAAACAGGTCCTGCCCTGATGTAAGCGTTCACTTTGTGGCCCACGTTCCAGCTCTGTACTCTGCAGCTCTTCAGGTTTTGAATTTTGCATCTCGAGAAATCAGGATGTAATGCACCACCGAGAGCTTTCGCTCCTAGAAATCATTTCACTTTTACTCATTTGTTCTGTTTAATCTAAAAGTCAGAACGTTTTTGTGTTGTGTATTTGTGAGTTCCTCTGTTTGAGGAGGAAATGAAACAGCCCCATGTGAGCGAGATGCTTTCGATGTGTTACAAGAGAGTGATGTGATTTTATTGCCCTTCAAGGTATAGTCCTAAAGCTTAAACTGTGTATGGGTGTGCTGCCTCATTTGCCTCTGTCTCTGCTGTACATCATTTGCAATAACTATTTCCTTGCACTGTAACAAGCTTTCTGCTTTGCTTACCCTGAATAGCCCAAAGCAGCTTCAAGACAGTGAACAGCAGCTCTGCATTAACGACGTATGAATTAACACGTAAGTGCACATTGCCTTTGGATGAGACTCTTTGTAATGGTTCATAATGCACCATGGGCAAACTCCTGCGGTTCTCCTCCGTGGATCCAGCAGAAATCAACACAGATTAATGATTCTGGCTCTCTCGAGTTTCTTTTTCTTTAAGCCTTTGCTTCCCCTACACCCAGAGACATCGATGATGCAAGTAGGTAGCTGTTGTAAAAATGTGGCTGCTGGGAAGGTAAAACGTTATTGACTGTAACAACCCAGCATTGCTGATGCTAAATGAATTTTGATTCACTTGCTGCATATTTTGCAGTCCATCTGAGTTTAGCTGTATCACATCATTAGTCCTATGATTCAAGCATTGCGATGCTCGGGCATTCCATGGAGTACGAGGCCAATTTAGAAAGGGCCCAATGAATTTATGTGCATCTCCAGAGGTGTTTTCAATTGGAAATGAATAAAATAACATTCGACAGAGTTAAAAGGCAAGTTGCTTTGTGGTGATGATGGTTCACTAGATAGGTTTTGCCCAAGGCTTTTGAGTCACAGATTGTGATGGGCTAAAAAAAAAGAAAAAATGAAGCCCGATCCCCACTGAAAGTTGCATGCATGAACTCTCGTGTTCCATTTTCTTCCACATCCAGTTAACACTAAAATCTCCCTTGCGACTTCTCGCGGCAGAAAATGAAGTTTCCCCGTGCGAGCTGCCCAGTACTATACGTGTGTATCCTACTGTTGTTTGTTTGTTTATGAACTCAGCACTGTTGTTTCTGATTTGCTTGCTCCGTGTTTTGCAGTCCGTCCGAGTTTAGTGATACCGCATTAAAAAATTAGAGAGGTATCAGATATAATTTACGGCATGCCCGAGACTGGGGAATGATGCTGAACTTGCAGTCAGATATTGGAGCACGACACTTATAAACACTTCTGTGACACTGAAATTAGACAAACTTGCCCAATTAGGCTTTTTGAACCTTATCAAACCAATGGCATGCTGTCAGTCCCTGAGTTAAGGGGACTCTGATTCATAGATAGAAGGGAAAATTATTGGCAAAGGGAGAAATTTGGACCTCTGGCCATGCGTGTCTTAATTCAATGCTCATTTAAATAGGGCAATTTATATTATTGATTGCTCTCTTACTCTAATTTCCCTGTTAAGTATGGTAGATGATAAATATATCTGTTGAGATTGATTCTTTCATCCTGAAAATGCAAAATCTGAAACTGCTCAGGCGCTGCCTCCCCTAATGACGTTGATGTGATTCTGCTCCACCCTCGTTGCATCTGTTAATTACCCACAAACAATTGGGTTTTCTGGATTTTTTCACGCTTCTCTCACTCTCCCGCCTCATCTGTCAGAGTATTTTCTCTGTGTCAGCAAACAAATTTGTTGCCTGGTAGCCAAATGGAGTCCAGCTTTCGAATTCTCCTCTCTCGTTGTGAGTGATGGTCGGGCTGTGGTCACGTTGGAGGAGAAGATGCCCGTGGAGTTCCTGGAATGGGGCTCCAGATTCCCCACTGCAGGTCTCCCTCTGCACCTGCATCAGCTGTGCCGTTCTAGAGCAGTGCAGTTGCCAAATGCCCCCTCTAAATGAGCATTCCAGGGATTAAGCAAAGGCTGGGCAGGCTCTTCCCTACTGGTGTACATCAAAATGAGACCTTACGGGGACATTCAAAGCCAAATCCTGCCATTTTCTGTCCTTAAGAATGACCTAGAGATACTCCTCTAGTCAGTTATCCGTAAGAAATGGGTATATTCCAAGAGAAATCATTCTTCCTCTTACTGGAGCGACACTGTGAGGAAACACTGGGAAATCCTGCCATTTCATCACAAATATCTTTCAAAATGATGCAAATACTGCTGCGAGGTGTGAACTCAGGAAGGATCGAAGCAGACATTGCACTGTTGTACTGTTCTATTGCTGTGTTTCCTGAGAGACAAGTCTGGAGACATAGGGGCATTGGAGTCTAAAAGATAGCTGTAACACAGTATAAATGATAATGTATAATATTAATAAATGGTATTTTACTTTTTCAGAGTTGAAGAAATACAAGAGATATGAAGTACTGATGACAGCATATAATGTCATTGGTGAGAGCCCTACCAGCACACCAGTGGAAGTGTTTGTGGGTGAAGCAGGTAGGTGAAAAGAAAATTAGTTCATTTCCCTTTTTTTTAAGTACCAGCATGTTTTAGTATTCTCCCGATAATGTTCAATAATTGTCCAGGAAAGGGATTAATTGAAAAATTCCCCAGTCGTTACTGCTGACAGTTTTCTGTAGCCCCCTCTCCTGGAATAGGCACTGACAGTTTCTTGCCATTGGAAAACCAGTTGGTCTGCAGGAAGGAGGCAAGAAAGGGCATTTGAAAGAAAGAACAGAAAATTTTTTCGGAGTTGCAGGAGGATGACTGTTCATACCAAATTAGCTTGAGGGAAAAATTGACTCGAGTTAAAGAAGTGAAAAGTGGAGCACAGGAAAGCCACAAGGGAAAAGAAACAAAACTACAAAACAAGGGAGACTCGGAAAGCTGGTTCTTTTATTTTATGACTCTCTGTGTAGAGACATTGCCTGGCACCACACCTGGCGGTAGTTTTGTGCTCTCGAAGCGAGAAGACACCGTGTCTGGTTTGCTGCTGGCTTTGGAGGCAGGTGTTGGGTGCTCCCAGGAACGTGCAGACTCTGTCCCTGCACCCAGCCCCTGTGGAAGCCGAGGGTCTGTGGCACTGCTCAAGCCTTTGCTTGCTCTGGATCGGGTGCCTGAGTCCTTTTTGATCATTTTAAAATCCCTCTGCTGGAAGGCTGGAGGTGGAAATCAGGACAGAAGAGTTGAGCAGACTCTTTGGTGAACGCCTTGAGAAACGGGTGGTTTGTCAGAGCCCAGATAACCCCCAGCCAGTCTGTCCCCTCAGTAACTCCAGCTGGGAAGGGCAGGACTGGAATAGCTGATGCCTTCCTCCAGCCCTGCCAGCGGGGCCGTGTTTATGGTGATCCCAGCTGGAGAGAGGCTGGCGCTGAAATCCTCGTTAGTTATGGTCTCAATTTCTGCAGCAGCAGCGTTTGAAGCTCAGAACAAGGGGAGGCAGCTCAACCCTCCCGTTGCTCAGCCCAGCCACGGAGCCGATTGCACTTTGTTCCTCCGTCTCAGGGCTGTGGGATGGAGGAGCTATCAAAGCCAGCACTAACTCATTTTATTTTTAGTCATTAAATATTCTATTGCTCAAAACTAAGCAAAGCACATTTTTTTTAAAAAAAAAACTCTACTGTGCATTTTTTTAAACTCTGCTTAACCTTTTCATTTCAAATATGGTGCAACATTCACCATCTTTCTTTGAAAACATCATAAATTAATCAGAGCAGCGTGGTCCTGAGGAGACAGCTGGCAATATTTACATTTTTTTCTAGTTTGCTGCTGCTCCAACTTACTTCTGCAACTGCAGCAAAGAAAGTCCCAGGTGGAGCCAACTGTATCTGGCTTCAAAATACATTTTTCTTTCAGAGCTAAGTGTATCTCCCCGCTGCAAATGGAGCCACCACATGCACTTATACACATGTACACAGCACGGGAAATCAGCTGGGGAAAACAAGGAAATGCTGTTATATCGTGTCTTTTAATCCCACAGTCCAGATCTTCCTATCATAACTCGGGGAACGAGGCAACGGGAGGAGGCAAACTTGAGAGGACACTGAGATAATTACACAGTCCCTGAGTGTCTGAAGGAAGGGGGGCTGGAATTAGATGAGCTGTAAGATCCCTTCCAACTCCAACCATTCCAAGATTTTGTGATATCCAGGAGACCTTTCCCAGGCAGAACTGGTGTGTCTGTCTGAAGTTGGAGTGTGTGACCTGGCTGTTGTTTTAGAGTTCCCAGATTTGCCTCCGGAAAGGGACCAGCCAGGTTCACGCAGCAGAAATGATGAATGTAGGATCTTCCTGCCGATTTTCACTCTTGTTGTGTGAAGTTATTACACTTTGTTATATAACTGCCTCTTCCACCTCCAGAACTGGCTGTGATTTATACTGTGAGTAAAGTGATTGGAGATGGTATTGCAATTTAAGTTTTAAATTGATTTGTGACACCTTTGAGTTAAAGTGTGCTGTGGAAATACAAGTTTTTTGTTGTTATTGTTTGCTCGACGTTCTTACCCACGGTAAAGGCAGTTAAGCAGCAAGCTGGGAAAAAATGGGTCTGCTCAGCTCCAGCAGTGGGGCATCCAGGTTAAAAACAGAGAAAAGCTTCCCAAAAAAAAACAAGTGCTGACACAGGCACAGCACTGGGCACAGAGTGAGTGAAGGTGGCCAGTCCCTGCCTGAAGCTCTCAGGTAACTCACGTCTCAGTGCTGTTAAAAGGGGCCTCGTTCTGCCCTAAGCATTGCAGTAACTCTGGGAGGGGGGAGAGCATTGCTCTCTGGCTCGTAAAAAGGGATATACAGCCTTTGTGCCTTTGGGGAACTGTGCCGGGCTTAGGCCAGCTCAGTCAAAATACCCATTTCTGTTAGGTGTTCGTGTTGCGGATGGTTGTCGTGCTGTTCAGCTTCTGCTGAGTGATGCAAAAGGAGAAGTGTCTGTGATTCCTTTCTCCCCTCTTGTGCTCTCCCCTATTAGATTTGAAGATTTTCCTATGATCATACCTGGATTTTTACAATAAAAGTTCCAGTGTGTAATGGAACCACCTGAAAATCTTGGGCGGGGGGGAAAGCCATTAAAACCAACCTTCTGCAAGTTTTGCCAATTAAATGAGCAAAATATCCCCAAATGGGGAGTTTCTCTCCAGCCCTGGAGTGCTCTTGAGGTGTACTCCAGCCAGCTGCCCCCTTGGGCAGCCTGAGCAGGTCTTCCCTGCCTCTGACTGGTGGGCAGGTGGGAATTTTGGGAGAGAACAGTGGGCCAGACATGAGCGAAAGGCCTCTGTATCCCAATTTGCCTGGTGAACGGGAAAGCTGGATGCCAGTGGTTTGAATCTTTTGGATTTTTTCGGTGGTGGGTTTTTTATTTTATTCCACAGGTGGAGGAAATGCTTTTCCTTGTTAGAGTAGCCCATAAAATCAAAGGCTCCATTTTGAGTTCTGCCTGGATATTGGCAAAACTCGCCGGCGTGGAGAGCAGTTCTTCCCCAAGACGGGAGAGTGGGCTGGGAGTCCTTGAGCTCAGCGCAGCTGGGAAGGATGTGCTGCCTGTTCAGTCTGAGCAGAGCCCGTGTCCTTCCCCCACCTGCCTCAAGCATCTGGATCTCTCTCCTCCAAGGCCCAGAAGATCCTGTAACGCTGCCTTTTTAGAGCTGGCTGCAGCTCTGCCCTGCTCATTAGAGAACCGTGTGCATCTCCTGACAAATGACAGAAAAATTGAAAGCCACCACTTGCAGAAATTAGGAAGGGAGTCGCAGCCCCGCTGGCAAGCCCCCTTTTCGCCTTGTTAATTCATTTAACAGTTCAGCTGTCAGGGATGCTGGCTTTGATTGGGGAGGCAGTGAGTGTTCAGCGAGAGGCTGGGTACTGATATTCATCCCAGCCCGAAACGCAGCTGCTACCAGAGGTGCTGTTCTGCTCCACTGAAATTAAGACTCTGTTAGAGCAGCCACTATATCAAGAGCATTATTCTACCAGGTTGCTGTCACTACCTGATTGTGTGGGGGGCTCTGGAGTTCGGGAGACTCCACTACCTGCATTTTAATTAAACAGAAATCACAGGTTTGGGCCAGACGTGCTTCACCTAATTTGGGAAGGGGAATAAAGTAAAATGTGGCCATACAAATCCTGTGCTAACGAGCCCGCAGCCTTCAGTGCTTCTCCCGTATACTGCAAAGCTGTTTTGGATGAAAAGTAATGGAATTCATCATTTCTTCCAGCAGCTGTTGCTGGAGTAGAGTGAGTGTGTGCGGAGAGGAGGTGGCAGAAGGGGTGAAGTGCTCCGAGAGACATCAGCCTTTAAACAGGTTGTAAATCCATTTGTGTGAAGAGGGGAGTGATGTGTGTCATTATAACTGATGGTGACATTGGTGACCTTCAGAATTCACAAGAACTGATGAGGCTGAGTTGTTGTTGTTGCTCTTTTTAATGATGATCTCTGAGAGCTGGTTCCGTAATGGGAAAGGCAAGGAGTAAAAAGAGCTGGGAGACAAATCCCTTTCTTTAGAAGTCCTCCATTGAACTGCCACTATCATCTTTCAGAGAAGGTTACCTAGCCCTCTCATTTTCTTCCAAGTGAAACTGTAGCTTGGAAAAGAACAGGAATGGGACAGAGTGATGACTGCCTCTTACCTCTGTCTTCAAAAGCTGAGTGCACCTCTTGGTGCAAAGCTAGCAGACACCAAAGCAAATTTCTTCCTGTTATCTGCAATTATTTCCATCTGCCCTCCTGCCTGCAACTCCACAGGTGGCCCTGGACTTCACAAACTTTATTTTATTCACCTGTGGCTGACACAGGGAGGGAAGATCTGCTCTGCCAGTAATGTCAGGGGAAGCACTTGGAGCTGCCTGGCCACCTCCAGCATTTTGCAGGCCAGAAGCAGAAACTACCTGGAAAGCTCCGAGACTAAAAATAGTGAAACAGGTTTGGGACAGAAAAGGCTGCATTGAGAGAGCGAGCTGTGATAAGGACAAAGAAGCCTTGTAAGGAAGCGAAGACTTGACTCCACGTACTTGGCTCCCCTTTAGAAACTGCTTCCAGCACAGAGCTCTTGTCCCTTCTTACCTGGTTATCTGTGCTGGGGCAACGTCCCTTTGTCTCTGTGCCGAAGGCAGGGAAGGTTGGCAGGACAAGGCTGCTTTGCCCTTGGGTGCTTTAATCTCTTTCTTCAGGCCTCACTCTTTTCCGTGTTCACTCCAGATTCCACCCGTGGAGCCACCTCCCCACCACAGGTCGCTTTCTGGAGAAGGGGGTCCCTCAGCACTGCCCGGGGCCCCCCTTTCTCTTACAGCACAGCAGCTTTATCTCCTCCCCTGCCCCAAACACGGCGGAGGAGATGCTGTGTGGAGTCCCCTGTGCCTCCTCGGTAGCAGCCTGCGAGAGGAATGACAGCGTTCCAGTGCATTGGCAGCCTCCATCCTGCCGCGGCCCCGTGGCTGTTTTCTCCTATCTGCGTGGGACACGTGGGCTGGCTGTGCCTGTGCAGATACGGAGCACGTTGCTGCTGGCACAGCTGCGAGAGCTGGGTGGGCAGTGCCATCCCAGATGCCACTGGAGGAGAGAAGAGGAGGATTATCATGGCCATTTCACATTGCACTAGTCTAAAACCTGTCAGCCTCAATAAACAAAAGGGGATGGAGGGAAGCTGTTGGGAAATAGAATGGCAAGTAAATTATTGGTTTCATTCGCTCAAACTTTAAACGAAGGGCAACTTTGGCACTTCAAAAGCACCGAGCCTCTGAAATAATGGGGGATTTGCCTTTTAATTGCTGACACCTCTGAACATCAGCAAAAGGCTACTTTTGGGGCATGGCAGGGTGTTTGAAACTGGTTGTCCTTCTTCCCTCCCCTTTAAATTTAAAGAACCTGCAGAGCTGTTCCAACGTCATGCTCAGCTCTGGATGAGCTTTACCCTGCCGTTCTGGGAATGCCTTGCTCCAGGAGCGATGCTGGGTTGCCATCCTGTCCCCAGTGTCTTTCTCTCCAAGGAAGGAGAAGGTCTCCTCTGAGCTCGGAGTTAAAGATGCAAGCCATGTTCTCCAACAATGTGCTAAAAGACAGAGTAGAGTCAGAGCAGAGCAAGAAAGGCAAACTGCAGGAAGATGGAAGGAAAAAAAGAAGTGGTGGGACATTTCCTGTTTGGATTGGGAAATTAACCCCTTTCCAGCTTCTCTTGGAAACCAGTACACCTGTATCCCAACAGCATCCCATTTCTGAGAGCAGGATTGGCCACTGGGCACACCCCATCAGCGTTTCTTGGTGGATTTTAAACTTCTCCAGGTTCACTCTGGGTACAGAGGCTCCACTAAGGGCTTGTCTGCAGCAAGTCCCAATTTGGATTTGTTGTTCCCACCAATGCAGTTCCACTGGAGGTAACAGGAGTGTTGATAGCACTTGGCTGTGGGATCTAATCCTGCAGAGTTGTGACAGGACAGTAAAAAATAACAAACTAAAGTGCGCCCACATTAGAGCATTAGTCACTGCTTGTGTGCTACTGGTATTGCTACAATGCTGGGGAGTTATGGAAATGAATTTTCCCTGTAAGCCTTGTCTCCCTTTCCTACTCAAACTGGCTGTTTTTTAAGGGTAATTTTATATTCTTAATCTGTTTACAGATGATGCGAGGGTTTGCTAATTAGACTTCCAGATCTGGTAGCTTAGCTCAGTAGCTGCTCTTACAATGGCAAGGCAGAAAGTAACCGTGCCAGTGTGAGTCTGTGGAAGAAGTGTCCTTAATGTCAACATGTCAAAAAGACATCCCTGCAGCTCTCTGGAGACTGAAATCTAATGTCAAGGCAGAAGGAAGCAAAGTCTGAGAGTCGTAGTGCTGTCAAAGCAAGTTATTCTACCATATAGGAGAAGGAATTTTAAGCGAATGCACTGGAAAGCAGTGTCCAGATTGAGACATAGATTTGATGGGCTTATTTGACATCTTTAATTCTCCATTGACAGTCCAGAAGCTCCCTAAAATGATTTGCAATGTTTTCATGCTGCAAGTAAAAGCCGAACGCGCGCCTCATTAACAGCTCATTAAGTTGTTAATATTGGTCATCAGCAGCCTTTGGTACAGCACAATGCTTTATGCAGTGCGGCAGCTCCTGCTTAGCTCGGGTCTAATTGCCTCTTTTTATCACGTCTCAATGTAGGAAAGATGTTTCTGCCCAAGCAAAAACATCCGCGGTTTTTGATGCTCGGCTCCGGCTCGTCCCTGGCTGGGGCTGGGCTGGGGTTGGGCTGTGATTGCCGGGCAGCGTTTTGCTCTGATGATGAACTCACAACCCCAACCGTTTGATGCTGATTTTTTGGTGCTGACCGTAGCCCGAGACGGGCAGACTCCCGTGCCCAAATTCATCATTGAGGGCTCGTGGCTTTGTGCTGCAGTTGGTGGGAGGGGAAGGACAAACGAGCTGTTCTGCTGCAGTGTTCTATGGCCTGTGAAGAGCCGAGAGCAGGGACATCCCTGCACAGAGCAGAGGGCGGAGGGAGGAGAAGCCTGATCATCGTGTATGCAAAGCTTTACTGAACTAACAGCACGGCTACTCCATTAAAAGCAGAGGAATTAACCTTCCTTTCAAAAAACACGAGCAATCAGTAGTAAAGTCAAATGAACCAGAAACTGCCCTGGTAAAGAAGTGGGGAAGCCCCTGGCTGATAACTCCTATTCCAGCAGACACAGGCTGGAGTTGGAGTGCTTCTGACTAAAGGGTTATATTTGCAACCAAATTTCTATTTTGCCTAATTGTGCAGTCCTGCTCTGCTTGTTTGCAGTCATCCTGGGATATGTGAGCAAAATTTGTGCTGTAAGTATTTTCATATGGGCCTCAACTCCCGTGGCTTTGCCTCCTCCGTACAGCTTTGCTGTGAAGCCAGCTGTGGAGAAACACAGTTGGTTTTCTTCTCTGACATCTGTTTGCTGTATCCGTCGTCAATCACAGAACTGGAGGCTTTTCAGGTTGCCTGTTGTAGACTCAAAACAAAAAAGTTGCCTTTTTTTCTTATGAAAGTATGAATTAGCAACAGTCTAAAACGTTTTGGCCACAGCAGTCCAGACACTGAGATGATATGGGGGTGTAAAACTGCAGTGATGATCTCAGGGATGAAAAATAAATAAAGAAAGAGAAAACTCTCACTGAGAGTCAAGAAAATTTAAATTTAATCTCTCTCTCTCCCCAGGAGCACAAGAACACAGTCTTCTGTGGGCTCCCTGGGGTTCCCTGACCATTGCAATCTGTAAATCCTAAATTAATCCCTCGTGGGGGTCAGCTACCCAAACTGGCATTAAAGCCACAGTGAAAGGTTATTCCGGGGGCAGATCTCACCTGTGCCCTTTGACTTTTTTCTGATACAGCTTTTGACATTTGGTAGATGGCAAACCCAGTGGAGATTATTTGCTACGCTCTCTTGGCTGCAGTGGAGCAGGAGGAGTTGCTGGTGCTGATTAGACTTCAGTAGATGCTGCCATTGCTGGTGGTGGATGTGAAGTGGGTGCTTTTGTCAGCTGCCGTGAACTTGTGATATTCAAATGTGGCATTAACAAATTATAATAAGTGGAACGTGACTGTAAATAGAGGAGGAGGAATTTTGGGTCCTGGAGAGTGTGGGGAAATAACCTGAAATCAGTAATTTTGCGTCTCTAATGGGTAGACTTGTAAGAGAGTGGAGGGCAGTGCTTTCCCATCCTGTACCGCTCCCACTGCACACGAGGGAGGATCAGACCAGTGTGTCAAACACGCAGCAGCTCTTCAGCATCCCTTGAACAACCTTCAGCACCTCCTGGGGGTGCATCCTGCACTCATCAGAGCTGACACTGCTCTCCTTACACAACTGGGTCTGCTCTTCAACAGAGATAGCCCCAATGTGCATGGATGTAAGGGAGAGGGGGCTTCAGGAGCTATCCCTAATTTGCATGGATGCAAGAGAGAGGGGATTTTAGCTTGCAGGTTTGTGCCTGTGTGTTTGTTTGTGCATACCTAATGCTGTCAGGCTCTGGCTGTTCCTGCTCATGGCCCATCTCTGCTGACTGATGGGCTGCCTGCCTGGGTGTGATCATATCCTTGTTGACATGAAAGAAATAGAGGGAAAAGCTCATTTTATTATTCTCCCCCTTCTCGTTTTAACCACCTGTACGCCCTTTGCAGAGGCAGCCTGACAGTTCCGTGAGGGCTTTACTTTTGGGCCAGGCTCTCTCACTCCCTTGATGGATAATCTCAGTATGCAATGTGATAGCCTATTCTAGGGTTGTGTTTGCTAAGTGGAACTGTGGAATTCAGCAAAGTGCGTAGTTTTTGTTTGCAGGCTCTTTCAGAGCACTGCTCTGTGAGGTTTGCCATGGTTGTAATGACCCAGATCATGTCTGCCTCATGAAATTCCCAGATTGTGCATGGCTCATGCATACGGGAAATCCAAACCCTACTTTAAAAGATTAGAGATCACAGCAACAGTGTTTTCACCACCGCTGGAAGAGATGGTGAGGAACAGGATGAAAATGCCTCCTCAGTTCAAAAACGGCACTGGCAGGTAACCCCCTAGATCTGTCTCCATGGAAAAGGTACTCCACTTCTAGTCCTTGTTTCATTTCAGTTTGCAGGAATTCAGTTTGCAGGAATGTCATCTCTCCCTCCGTCCTCCCTCCACCCCCACCTCCCTCCTGTATCCCTGCAGGTGCTGAAGATACCTGTGCCAACGTTGGGAAGCTTCCCAGTGCTAAGCAAAGAAGCTGGGGATGTTACATTTGGGGATCACTTGCAGCTGCTTTAATTTATGTTTCTTCATGACTTTAATACCCTTAAAAATTTGATGTGGCAAAACACAACTAGTGTACTAAATATGGTATACAGAGAGAGCCAAGCGTTCGCCTACCCAGATTAGATGGCACAGAGTAAAACAACTGCAGGTGTTCCAGACTCCCAAAGTCCTCATCCTGACAGCTGTTCTCTTTCTCCTCTTCACCCTTTCTTCTCCACTAAAATAGATTTCTATAGTGTGTCTTTCTGTTCTACGTCTGTCTATTTTTGCATTTTTGCTCTCTCTTCGTCGGCGTCCATGAAGGTGAGAGAGATGTTTTTCAAGTTCTTATTGTGTTCACTTCCACTGGTACGTGAGGAAATGTTTCAATTTCTCTTACACTGATCTATGCAACCGAGTAAATGAACACGTACATCAACAACCCTTGGAAAAGGGTATTTCCCGAGACCCATTTCGTGTCTCAAGGTGTCACAAGCCTGACGAAATTAATGCCTGGCAGAGCACTGGCTGTTGGTGCCAAATTGCTGGGCCTGAGTAAGAGGGTAGGAGCACTCAGGCCCAACGTAGCAAATGGAGTGTGTTGGAGAGGTTAAGACCCACATCCCTGGAATGTGGCTCTGCCACTCTCAGTGCCTCTGAAAAACATCTGAGTAACCACAGAAAGCGCAGCCCTTGGAAAAAGCACCGGCTTCCATCACGAGATAAAGCCCAGCCTAAAACAGCCAGAAATTAGTGGGAAGCGTGTTTTACATTCTAAATATAGCTTGTGCTGCTCTGTCACAGTGGAAAGCAGCTTCGCAGTAGCTGGTTTTGAAGCACAATTGACTAATTGTTATTGAGCTAATCAGCATCACTTACACAGCATTCCTGATGGCACCGAGGCTCTGCTGCACGGAGAAGCTCCGATCCTCCCACCGCTCCTTCCCAGACTCTGTAAGAAAATGGCCAATAAACACTGAACATTTTTCTCTTGTGCCACTTCTCCTTCATGCAAGAAATGACTGCAGACAGCTGCAGATCCACCTTTTTGGTCATTCTTGGGAGGTGCCATCCTCACATTCCTTCTCTGAGCCCATACTGCAGGAAAACCCCTTTGCCTGTTCTGCAGATCAGTCTCACTGTTTTATCTGGTGACCTTCTGTTTGTTGGGTTGTGTTTGGCTTTATAATCCACTAAACTATTGCTTATCTACATTGTAACTTGAAGGCAGTGGCTGCAGCTGAAGAAGAAGCAGTCTCCATGTCAGTGCAGGGATGTAACTTTGATACAGCAAGGATGGTTTAGGTTAGGCATCAAAAAGAATAATACGAGAGTTATTTTATGAGTTATCGTTATATTATAGATATCCTTATTTTGTTTATTTTTATTTTTAAAATATGGGTATTACACAAACCCCTATTTTAAGAGTTGTTAAAGTAGAGAGGTGCTGGCAGAGTTGGTGTGGGTATGACAGCGCAGTCTGGAAAGAAGTCAGTGATTGAGATTACATGAACATCTGACCAGCAAGCTGATCCCAGTGTGACACAGGAGGATGATGTCTGAGCCTTCTCCAAACCCTTTCCCTCCCTATTTTCCATGACCATGTGTGCCAGGAACGAGTGTGTAAACTTTGGAGGCTCTGGTGTGCAAGATTTCACCATCAGCACACGCTGAACTGAATATTGCTGTGCCTTCTCCCTTGTTGTTAATCGCTAGGTAGGCAAAACTGCAGCTGATACTCAGAACATGCTGCAACCACCCCTCCATTGTAACGTGGAGACAGATTAGAGGATTTTGGGGCCTGGAGCTGTGTCTTTGTTCTGTGTTTATGCAGCACATTGTGCAATGAGATTCTGGCCTCTAGGTGCTAACACCAAAATGCAAACAATATTGATTACTAGGGACTAAAGGCAGGCATGTTCTCCAAGTCATGCTTTGAAGAACTAGGGGGAAACACTTGCTAGATAGAAAAGGATCAGAGGTCTTTAAAAACAGAAATTTGCTTGGGATTGTTTGGGATCGAGCTCATGCACAGGAAATCTTCAGTCTCTTTCACTGCGTTTTTCTCCTCATTTTTGGCCTGCGTGTTTATTTAAATGGCGTGTGAGTATCAGGGAATCTTGTCCCAAACTTGCCTGTGAACGTCCTGCCAATAATACTGCCACTGCAGAAACAATTAGAAAACCAGCAGAGGAGAAATTCTCTGCTACCCAGAAACTGGAGCAGATGTAAGAGCAGCGAGGAATGCTTCACAAAACCGGTTATCAAGTTTTCCCAATGAATCACAAGGATTTGTAGCCCACCTGTGCCACTGAGCATCGTGGCGGCTGTCACTGGGAAAAGGAGTGGTAGTTCCATATTGATGGAAAGCTCTGGGTGCCACACAGCCCGGAGAACAAATATCCCAAGCGAGAAGAGCTGAGGTGAACCTTCTGCAGAGCGCAGAGTTCTGGAGCAGGGAGGCCACCGGGGATTTTAAGCACCTTCTCTTTAAAGGTTAGAAGCATTTGCAAGCTCAAATTGCCTGCAGTGTGAGCAGAGGCTGCTCGGTATGGCTGGGAAATGAGGGCAGTGATATGTTTAAATGTGGATTTGGATGTGTAACTTTATTTATGGGCTCCTTTTGACACTCTCACCACGTTCCTGGATAGATTTGTTGTCTTTACGTGATCCTGCCAACAGCAGCCCAGCCCATATTTGTTACTATTTGTTACTAATTACTATACAACCTGCTCAGTCCTTCTCCTTACGTTTTGGCTGAGAGTTTCAAGGAGACAATCTCAGAGGTAAATTGAAATCAGATAAGAAAAGAAATGTTTACAAATATCTGCATGAGATTCCAAGGCAGGATACGTGCGCAGAATTCGACTTTGTGAGCAGGCAGATGTTTTTTTTCAGGGAAAGTGAAATGCTTTCCACCTGCCAAGAGCTGTGTTTGACCCTCGGGGGTCTGTGTCGCTCCTGCTATAGTTGATAATGTCACTAACACCTAAAGCAGTGTGAGGTATGCAGCTCTAACCTTACTTTTTATGTATTTGAGATTTCAACAGCCATGAAAAATTCCGAGCTCGGTAATCTTGAAGTGCATTCCTAGAAGGTAAAAAAGCCTTTTGAATTCACCTTTAAAATGCACTTGCTTTTATTGGCACAGGCTATCCATATATTCAGGGAACGGTTTGGGGTTGCAAACAGGTAGGGTCTTCAGGGATGTGTTTCCTTCTTTTTGAAGTATTTCGCTTCACCCTTAATGGAACGTGCTGTCAGCACAGAGCCACATCAAGCATCAGCAGCACTCTTCTGCTGTCCCTCGCTGTCAACAAGAAATCTGTGCTCAGAGGAGGAGGGACACGTCAGCCTTTGAAAGTTCAACAGAGGGACAGACTCACAGGGCATAAAACCAAACAATTTGCATCTCATGGAGGCTCTGAGGTAGTGAAGAGAAATGTCTTTTTCCACACTTTTTTTCATTCTTCCCATCAAATTTTCCGCCACTGTGCCAGCAAAAATGCAGCTCCAGCAGCAAGCGTGTCAATGCAGAGTTACCACTGGCAGGTTTTAACCACTGTGTTCCTTAGATGTGCTGCACGAAGGGGTTGAGGAAAAGCAGCGTTTTTCTGGCAGCGGGTTGCACACGCTATCTCCTCTGATGGTCGCGTCTCGGAAGCAGCATTTGTTCCAGGCTATCACATGGCATCCAAAGGAAAATGCTCTTGGAGGTGCTGCTTCAGACTTGGGTGTTGAGAGCACTTTGAAGCTGTCAGCTCAGGACCGACAGTGGTGTCACTCCTTAGAAAGGAAATACACTGCTAAAGCAGCCCGTTTTCCTCTGTGGTTGTGCACACTCCCGTTTCCCTGAGCGTGTCATCCTGGCAAATCTCTGGGATGTGTTTTCAGCTTTGCTCTCTGTGATCGGTTTGGCCTCACGCTACGGTTTGTGCTGTGAAAGTCTCAAAATCTCGAGGTTTTTGGTCCCTAACAGCACTCCCTTGCACTGAGGGCATCCAGCCAAGCGACGAGCACAGAAGGCAGGGCTGCAATTAGACAAGTGCACCCTTGTGACCAAGCTGGGTTTTGCTGATGGTCACTGTCGCCTCATGCGTTCACCATCCAGCCAAAAAGGAAACAAAAAGCCCCACAATAAATAAATAGTTTTAAGCGAGCCCTGGGATAAAGGCTATTTTCAATTTTACCTTTCACGTTTTAATTGTATAGCAATAATTTTGCAATAGAGTTGCCGATGGCAAACATGCAAAAGACATTAACTTTATTTATGTTTTGGATTATTAATGTGGCTGTTAAAATTCCTCCAGTTAGTTTTGATTGAATTGTTTTTTTGTGCGATTCTGTCGTTTAATGGAGCGGTAAATAAGAATTTCTGATAATGAGCCCAAGCATCTGTCACAACAACCTGGCGCTGGTTATTAACATTTCCATTAACGGCAGGGTGGGCAGTGATAATATGGAAACCACACAGTTAGAACAAAATAAATAGTTGGTGTCAGGCTGAGTGGGTGTTAATTACTTTTTTATTTTATAACTCTGGGGGGAGGGAGTATTGGTAGAAAAAGTGTGACTTATGAAGGTCATTCTGTCTTAAGAAAGAAGTCTCCAGAGGCACGGCTAACCGGGGCTATCCAGTGCAAGCGGTGAATATTTTATCACTTCTATTTATGGCCCAGAATGGGGCAGAGAGAAAAGAGACAACTTTCTCAGGGGGTCTGGCTGAAGGCTATGGCACCGTGAACACAGAGAAAGGAGAAGCGTAGCCTTTGCCCTGCCTTTCTCTCCCTGCTTCTGGAGTTTGACCAGGACACGCTTCGGCACCTTTTCTGTGCACAGAACAGGAGCTATTTCGTTAAAACCTGCCGGAGGCACAGACAGCAGGTCGGGAGAACAGAGCGTCCTCAGTAGCTGCTGGGGAGGAAAATCCACCTGCACCAAGTGGAATCCTGACAAAGGGAGCGATGGAGTGACCCAGGTGCACTCAAAGATTGGTTTTCTAGCGCAGCACAATGCAAAGAAGAAATGCCATCAGGAGCCAAAGAGGGCCGGTGTGTGCGTGTGGAGGTGGAATCAAAGTGGAGCTAACAAAAGTAGCAAACTAAAAGTCATTCTGTTGAACATAAAATATTAATGAATTGATTAGCAGCTGACTGGGTTTGGAAGTAATTTTAGGCAGTATTTTGGCCCAAAGTCTTGCTGCTGAGTGGGATTTGGGCTGGTGGTGGCAGGGGCTGCTTTGCTCACCAGGAACAGTCGATCAGGAGCACCAGCTACTGACGAAGGTGAGCCCCAAACTACCAGGGAACCAAAATTTTCCTTTCTTTTCCCAAGCTGCTGGCAGGATTGAGTTGATTCAGTGTCTAAGCCAGCCTGTGTGGAGCAGAGCACAACCATGTCCCGAGGCTCAGCTGCTCCTCACTCCTCTTGTGCCGAGACATCCCGATGACGCAGATACCCTGGGGCTGGCTCGTCGCTGACTTGTGGCATAAGCAGAGTCTGCCCTGGGTCCTTCTGCAAATGAAAAACCTGGATATGAGCTAATTCTGCTTGTCACCATTAATTCCTCTGTCCTTCTTCCTCCCTAGCACCGGCGCTGGCCCCACAGAACATCCAAGTCAACTCCCTTTCCGCGAGCCAGCTGGAGCTCACCTGGGACCCCCCTCCTGCCGACAGCCAGAACGGGAACATCCAAGGCTACAAGGCAATCCTCCCGTTCCTCCTGGTTTCCTTTATCTTGCTTGGCATTGCTATTTACTTCTGAGAGAGCTCTACAAAGTGCAGTCGCCCTCACCACATAAGGCAAATTAAAACAGTGCTCAGGCTGCAGTAGGGAACAGCAGCAAGTCCCAAACCCAAGAGAATGAGATTGGGAAGGGAGAGGAGAGAAAAGGGAGAGAAAGTGTCGTTATTTATGGAGAAGGAGAGCGTGGGGAAACAGGGCATGCAGATAAGGAGGCAGCTCCACTTATGCAGGCAACATATCTGCTCCAAAAAGCAACACAGCTACACAAGAGCTGGGGGCAAGGAATGTATTGAAGAAAATTAACTGAGCTTTCCCTCCATCAAATGTTACAAGCCCTTAGGAAGAGCAGAACTTTCTCCCAGCTAGAAGCCTGAGCCAGGTCAGATTTTGGAAGCATTGCTGCATTTCCCTAACTTTAACAAAATTAAATGCGAGTATTAATTGCATTTGGTTTGCAGGAGATGAGCACGTTGCAGAGGCACGCTGCTCGGCATCTCCAGCATGAGAATGGACCCTCAGAGAGTGGGAATGGGCAAGTCTACAAACACTGGAGCTTGGCTTGCGTTCAGTGTCTGGCTCTGCCTCTCTCCATGAATTTATATCCATAAGTGAAGGAAAGCCAAGCCAATGTGAATAATCTGGCATCCCTTCTTGGCAGTAACAAGCATCCTTATATATCAATCCCTGTCCTCTCCCTTTTGTACGTATATAGATGGCTTCAGCAGCTTGGCTTGGAGAGCCAAGGTAGAGTCTTGCCTTGGCTTGTTCCCTCCACTCTCTGGCTTGCTTTGGCCTGTTGTAATGCTCTCACTGCCAGGCCTGTCCAATAAGTAGGGCTGGCACCACTTTTCCGCTTGGAAACAACTCCTCCGAAGCCTAATTTTAAGGCATCAGGGTAAAAATTATGTAATGGAAGAAAGGAGAAAAGCACCTCAAGGAACTTCAGGGAGAATCTTTGTTACCCTCTTCAGGAGGGCATTTTCCTGGGTGTGCTGTGAACACCAGTGGTGTGTGTGACTGCTGTGTGTGTGCAGAGGGGAGTTGTGGACCATCAGGGCGTATCAGGATGCCAGTGCTGGCAGGCAGCTCGCATTGCAGGGAGAGTTTAAACCGACCTCTCCTCGCTGAACTCTGGCAGCTCCTACCTGCTGTCATTAGGCCATTTTCTTCAGCCTGCGCTCCGTTTTTGAGTGATGTACTCAGCTGCGTGGTCATTGGGCTCACGGGAATTTGCCAAAGGAAAAGATCTGGCATGTGCTGAAAAACCTGAGTATCCGAGCTAATGGAGGAGTCCAGGGCAAGACTACACTGTCTTTCTGGTTGTTTTGTAGCTGCAGTGGCCAAATATTTTCTAGGTGTAGAATCAGCCAAGCCTTGAAGTGTTCTGAAGGCGAGCGGATGTGGCACTTGGGAACGTGGCTTAGTGGCAAACATGGGGGTTGATGGTTGGACTCACGATCTTAGAGGGCTTTTCCAATCTTAATAATGCTGGGATTCTGTCTCACTGTCCCGACAGATTTATTACTGGGAGAGCGACACCCTGAACGACACGGAGAAGGTGAAGGTCCTTTTCCTCCCGGAGACAACCGTGCGGCTCAAGAACCTGACGAGCCACACGCGGTACCTGGTCTGCATCTCCGCCTTCAACGCGGCTGGGGACGGCCCCAGGAGCAGCCCTGCCCAGGGCAGGACACACCAGGCGGGTACGGGACCTCGGCCTGGATCTCTGGGCACAGGCCAGGGGGGACGGGGCGTGCAGGAGGGCGCTGCTGTTTGGATTGACATCGTAGAGGTCTTGAAAGGGGAAAAAAAAGCATCAGATAAGTGGAGTGTGTGGAAAGGGAGTGATACAGCCGAAATGGGAACGGAGTGACAGAAGGGCCAGTCCCTAAACTGAGCTGGTCCAGAAGGAACCACTCTGTGGCTCTGTTTCTGGTTTCTGCTGTCACACCTGGAAATCAGAAGGAGCTCATCTCCAGTGCCTGGAAGTTGCCCTGATGGTCCTGTGAGACAGTTACCATGCCTTTTAGAATTCCTCCTTAGGTTTTTTTTAAAGCTGGATCAGCAGTCACCCAGTCAGGCTGAGCAGTCCCTTGTGCTGGATGTGCTGGGAGCACTCGAGCACAGGGTGAAGGCTTGAGTGGTGGCTGTGAAGAGGAGGTGGCTCCCATAGCACCCTTCTGAGGGCCCTTCCTTTCCATGCCCTATCTCCTTGTTTGCTGTGGAGGTTCAGTTTTGCAGCTGACTGGCTGTATTTTTAGGACAGGCTGTGCTTCTGACTGATTACAGGACATTTGGATACAACTGACAGATCCCATTCTCAGCTTGTTTCCTTTAGATTTAGGCTGGGCAAATAAAGCAATGTTTTATAACATATATGTATATCAGACTGGCTGCTGCAATTCACCCTGTGTGCAATCCTTTCAGCACCCAGTGCTCCCAGCTTCCTGGCCTTCTCTGAAATCACTTGCACTACACTCAACGTGTCTTGGGGTGAGCCAACAGCAGCGAACGGAGTCCTGCAGGGTTATCGAGTCGTCTACGAGCCTCTGGCTCCTGTCCAGGGTAAGAAAGACCTCTGGTCATACATATTCATGGGGAAATGACACAATAGTACTGTAGGACCTTTCATCTCTGCCCAATTTCCTACTTGCTCTCTGCCGCTTTCCGAGAGAAGCCAGGTGGCAAAGGGTAAATAAAACAATTCCACTTTTGCCAAAACGCTTCAGCGAGCCATAATATTGTGGAATATAGCTTTTGTCTGTGCCTTCTCTCATTTTCTT
Organism: Mohoua ochrocephala; assembly: GCA_013398855.1. Classification (NCBI taxonomy): domain Eukaryota; kingdom Metazoa; phylum Chordata; class Aves; order Passeriformes; family Acanthizidae; genus Mohoua; species Mohoua ochrocephala. The sequence continues at coordinate 65,318 of VZTA01009190.1, read as the reverse complement.
GAGCAAACTATAGTCTGTGTGATTTGAAAAGTCGTTTGACAGCCGTCATTACCTGGTCTGGGAGAAGAGGAAGCCGAGCCTGGGACTGCCTGATTGTCTCCACGCGCTGCCTTTGAAACTGCTGAGTAGGCTCCATCCCAGAATAGTTGTCAGGCACATTTGTGTTGCTTATCACATCATGTGTCACTTCTGTTATCGCAGAGATTGCCCAGGCATCAAATGTGCTGGTCATCACTGGCAGCACCTCTGCTGTGACAGGGGAGGATAACAGGACAGAGACGGGGTTGTGTCTCTTCACACGGAGTTTTCAGGCAGCATTTTTAACTCAGCACTAGATTTCAGTTAAACCACAACAATGTGCTGGCCACAAACGTTTCATTAATTTGCCAGAACAGCAACAGAGAAGGATTTGGCAGTTTCTCTGAAAACAAATGTAAATTCATTCCAAAGGTGAATTAGAAAAGATGACATAGTTTGTGGATGGCCTTATTAATATTTTTATATTCCTGGTAGATTGCCAATAGTTCAATAGGATGTCCAGCTTTGGCAGCATGACAGCAGGGAGAGTAATTTCAGCCATTGCCAATCCATTTTAAACTCTTTTCCAAAGAAATAAGGATATCAATCACTTGTGTTTGCTTCTCCTGTAAGGAATAATGATCTATATTGTCTGAATATCCATGTCTCATGCACTGAGAAAGTTAAACTCAGGATTGAAAACACCAGAATAAAAGCACTGTCAGCCTTTATGGCTGGCAGGTCTGAGCACAAAGAGCTAATACAGGAAGCATTTCTAATTCTGACCAAGAGATGTGCACGGGGCATGCAGGAGGTTGGAGCTGGTCGGGCATTTCCTCCCTTTTCTTCATACCTACACAATGTTTAAGAATACATTTTTTTTTCCCCTGAAAATATGGAAGTGTCAGATCATGTTTTCTCTGCATGCATTTGACTTAACATCCTTCAGAACCTCTGTTGTTGTTTTCTTCTCTTCCCCACCTCTACCTGTGCTGCCCCCGACTCCAGCTTGTCTCTCCTTCCCCTCTGGAAGATTTCCAGTGTGAGCAGGAAGGTTATGGAGGGCTCTTCCTCAGATGCAAAATTTTTGCCTAAATTTATTTTCCAGTCTTTACCCATCATTTGCTCTTGTGCCAACATTTTTCTTTCAGCAAACATATTTATTCTCCTGCTGTGGAAAAGAACCCCTTCCTTGATGCCATCATTTTCACGGATTCACAAGTATTCTGAGCTGGGAGGGACCCACATGGATTATCAAGTCCAACTCTTAAGTAAATGGGGATAGAACCCACATTCCTCCATGTGAGCACTGCAGTGCAACAACCTGGGTGGACTGGACCCTCTTTTGGAGCTTTTCTCCTTCGTATTTTGACTTTCCACCCATCCTTGATTTTTGGCTGAGCGTCCTCCCATGGTGACACCTTCTGCCTTCTCACTCCTGAGCCACCACTTACCTGCCCATTTTTTCCAAGCTTTCCAGCAGCGATCTGTTCTTTAGCACAGGCTTATCCCTGTTTGACCTTTTATTGTTTAAGCTTTGCACTGTTATGTTTTACACAATAATAGACAACAAAATTGCCCCAGAGCCTTTTTGAACGGTTCTTTTTTTTCTTTTTTTTTTTTTTTTTGGAACATAACTTGAAAATGACAAATGCCTCCTGATTTGTCTCAGAGAAATGAAATAGTTCACCTGTGGAAGGAGGGAGCACTTTTACCGCTTCCTCGTTAGCCAAGGAAAGATTCCCTGAGTTATAAATTGTATCTGGGAGAAAACTCTGAACAGAAATCGCTTGGACATTACTCTTTATTTAACTGATTAGAACTGAAAGCATCATCTTGATTTGCATAAAATAAGCATCTGGATTGAAAACATCTTCCTTCTGTGTTTTTTGGAAAGATAAACTAACAAGCAGCTATTTCTAGTGGGGAAAACCTCCTACTTCCTATCTTCTTGGTTTGAAATGTGTCACATACATCTACAGAACCAGAAAGATGCCAGAAAGACTCTCTAGATTTGAACTTTTTATTCTGTAAAATATTTTATAAATCAAACTCTTTCCGTTGACTTACTTTTAGAAAATTTCAGTGAAAACCAGATTTTTATTTTCAAACCACTCCTTGCCCCCTTGGTCCTTTATGCAGCACTGAGAGCGTAAAGGTGAAACTAGCTGTGAACCTTGGTGAGGGAAACAACTCTGATTTTAATTGATCCCTGTAAGAAAAATTCTGAGAGAGGGAGAAGAGTGAAGCACAAGTCACAGCTCCAGCCTTGCTTAAGCTCCCAGTGCTTTGGTTGCATCCCCTGTTGCTGTGGCATTTGTAGACCCAAGGTCCAGTGAGCTGCACGTCCTTCACTCTGCATCCACGTGGGGATGGTGAACGTGGCAGGACGAGATGAACGGAACAAACCTGGCCCTTGTTCCTCCTCCAGACCATGTTGCAGGTTATTTGGGGAAGCAGCAACGGAGAAGTGCTTGCTTAGGAAGCAACGTGGAACGTGCACTCCTCTTCGTTTACCTCCTCCTTTCTTCCCAGAATAATTAGTGAAGTTACATGGAGTCTCTTGGTAATTTCCCAGTTGTGTTGTAAGGTTTTTTCCTTGTCGGTACCCACTTATCAAGCTTAAACTCTAATTATACTTATCAGTGCTGAAAATTGCCTATTATCACTTCCTAAACTCCTGCTAATTGTAAGAAATACTTTCTTAGCAAACTGTTAGATAATTTTACTTACCATCTAGATGTAATAAGCTCCACTTGATTTCTGTTTTTGCACTGAAACTCCCTCTTATCCTTTTATCTGCGTGGCCGTTCCAGGGGTGAGCAAGGTGGTGACTGTGGACATTAAGGGGAACTGGCAGCGCTGGCTGAAGGTCCGGGATCTCACCAAGGGCATGACCTATTTATTCCGAGTGCAAGCCCGAACCATCGCCTATGGACCCGAACTGCAAGCCAACATCACAGCTGGGCCAGCAGAAGGTGAGGGTAGCTATAAAAGCCGATCACAAGTCACAGATCACTTCTGCAAACACGGGGCACCAGCAGGGAGTGGTGCGCTCAGGGCTTCACGTGAATTTCCAAGGCAAGGAGAAGCTGAGTCACGGGACGTGATTCAGTGCATTTCACAACTGCCATGAAAAACACGTTTCCTTTTATTTTCCCGAAACCTAGAAGTCTAACGTGAATAAACAAAACACTGTAAATAAATCATAATGCAAACAGGCCAGCCAGGGATTTCAGAGCCGCAGCCTGACAGCGCAGTGCATAATTCTGATGGTCCTGCTCTGCGGTGGGAGTCAGAACTGGAGGAGCTGCTGAAACCAGCAGAGGTTCCTGGAAGCAAAACCAGAAAGAATTTACAATTGTTCTCTCCTGACACGTTGGCTTATGCAGAGGGAGAGATCTGTGGGTTTCCTGCTGTGTCAAGAGCAGCTGCATTGCAGCGTTCCCCGCTTGGTTCAGTGCCTGTACCCAGAGCTGGTTTTCTTATTTGAGCAGTGACTTTGATAAACAGATAATCCAACAAGGTGAATGCCCTCCCATGACACCAACCTGTCAGGTGAGTCACAGAGCATCAGTGCAGTGGCCACAGTTCTGATTTTTTGGGTTTTTCCACTTCCACATTCTAACTCTCACATCACACCACAGACAAGCATAGATCAGGAATCCTCTCTAACGTGGCCATGGCATCTTCCCAAACCAATGGGAAGTGGACGTCCCCATGAATCTCTCCATGAATGTCATAGGCTGGTTTCACCTCTGAAATCAGAAATAGCAGTGGCAACGGGTGAAATGAGAGTCCTTTTTCCTCCTGCCTTCTTAACACAGCTGCCTTATTCTTGGGGCTCTGCTGTGTAGGGCCACGAGTTGGACTTTGATGATCCTAGCGGGTCCCTTCCAACTCAGGATATTCCATGATCCTATGACCTGTAAACCCCATTGATATGTAACTGCTGGTACTGGAGCCGGTGAAAAAATCAGGTCAGTAGCCCATAGAGCTGGTTTATGTTGCATATTTGTTGACCAACACGGCTAGATAATTCTTCTGCTCTCCCAGCAGAAGCAATTCATGCTGCAGTTTGATGCCACCTTCATTTGCTACTCTCTTTTCCTCCTTCAGGGTCTCCCGGTTCCCCTCAGGAAATCCTGGTGACAAAATCTGCTTCTGGGCTGACGCTGCAATGGACTGAGGGAGATTCAGGAGAAAAACCCACAACTGGCTACATTATAGAGGCACGACCCTCAGGTGAGCCCTGGGAAACACGGGGAGTTTGATGTCATCAGTTCCCTTCCTTCAGTCCGTGCTGAAGTGGAGAGGTTGTTTGTCATCCCAGTAAGGTAATGGGATTTTGTGAGAGAACGTGTTTCCAGCCAGTATTAAGCTGTTACTGGTTTATTATGTAGTTTAGTATATTTTCTCCTCTTTAGGAGTAGTCACAGAAAATTACCCCGACTGCTCTGGCTTTCACTGTGCTACATCACTGGAAAATCATCCAACAGATGAACTAATATAGTTAATAATTAAAACTCATTTAAATGCTTACAGCATCTTTCATGCGCAAGGACTAATAAGTATTTGCAAGCTGTATTTTGAGGACCACAGATAGAAATCTGTCTCCTTCTGCAGCAGAGCACAGCAGCTAATTACTGTTTTAATGTTAATAATAGGGCCAGGGCTTCAGCAGCACATACACATTTCTTCCCCCATTTGTTCTGCAGGGAGGGCGTTGAGGCGGGGGGAAGGAATCCCCCATCGCCACAGTTTTTCTTGGTGCTCTCCCAGAGCTCCTTTGCTTCTGAGATTTGCATCTTAGTGAAGCTGTCCTCTGCGTTTTCCAGAGTATTTTCCACTTGGACAAGGTGAATTTAAAAGTCAGTGTGTGCTCCAGCCTGATCGCAGCTTGGTACCCCTTGCAAATTCAAAACGCACAGATTTCCTGGGAACTAAGTCATTAAGGAAAGCCAGTGAGTGCTGCCAGGCCTCTGTGTAATCTCACTTGATAAGTTCCCTCCACTCTGACAGGGAATGTTGATAACCATTCTCCAGGTACAGTTTTCCAGCTGGTGATACATCCACCAGCTCCTTGTTTCACGTGGGCCCTGTTTGAATGTCACCGAGTCAAAAGCTTTGCTGAAGTCAGGATAGATGATGTCTGCTCTTTCTCCTCTATTGACAAGGTCTGCTACTCTGTCACAGAAGGAAATTAGACATGATTTATACCTGACATACCCATCCTGGCTGCTGGTTCTTTCTTTTTTTGCTTCTAGGTGCTTGCACACCGCTTGATTATATATTGATTAAGTGAATGCTTATCTGTTTGATTATATAGAGGATCCTGTTACTTGTTTGTGTCTTGAATGTAAGGTTGCATTTAAAACCAAGGATTTTAATTACGTTTAACCAGACCAGGAACAAAATCATTGAGGTCATCACTGAAGATGCAGATTTCCATACCTGCATCTGATAGAATTTGCTCCGTAGAGAGGCTCTGCTCTGATCCTAAAATTACTTTCTTATTTCTTCCATTTAACTTGACAACTGTTTCCAAAATAAAAGCAAGAGAAATATGTACCTTCTCAAAGCACTGGGGTTTCCCAGAGTGATCAAGTTTGCTTTTAATTAGAGGCATGACACTGCTGTGCTTCTGTTTCACCTACATCAGCTTTCTGAGTTCTGTCCTTATTTCTTCAGAGGCAGAAAACACTTTCTTACTCGAACGGCATTGTTAGGTAGCAAGTTAAACCAAACCCATTCATTTAAAATCACCTACCAGCTTACATTTCCCCCAGACGGGTTTTTTGTGAGTCAGAGTATTTTAGGGGGAAGCCTGCAGCCCACGTCCAGACTGTCCGCAAGCTCGTGCGAGCGGTGACGTTGGAAACTCATCCACTCGACTCCCCGTTGGACGTGAACAAACATTTCACAGCTCATGGCTGAGGATGTAGGATCTGGGGCCCACTCTTTTTGAGTAGGAAGAAAATAGTCCCTCCAAGGCAGGTCTGAGCTGCATTAACCCCGGGTCACTTCTGCTGGCCCCACTCCACTGATCCTGGAAACGCACACAAGAGGTCTTATTCTCCCGCTCTTGCAACCTGACTGTCGAGGCATTTAATTCCTCTTCAGATTATTTTAATCCTATTCATGCTGCTGTAGCAAATGAACTAGGCATTTGTATGCTGGATTCTCATCCTTCGTTCTGGTTGCAGCTGTAGGAAGCGTGAAATGTGATCCAGGAGAGGAGACAGACTAATTGGAAGATTTGCTTATTCCACCCAAGCGTCGGCTTCCTCTCTGTGCTGCTTTTCTTCCTCATCTCTGCACGGAAGAGTCTGAAATCTGAATTACGAGCTTAACAAAAGCAGGGAACTAATTCCTCCTGTCAGGGCTGGTCATTCAGAGCAGCTCCTGTTTTAATGCCATTCTAAGAATTTGCTTTTGCATGTCGATTGATATGGGTTGTAGAGTGTGGATTGGGGCAACCTTTGTTTTTAAGGAGCTGTTGTTCCAAGAGAAGAGCAGTTGACTTGTGCTCTTCGCATAAAATCAAGAAAGGAAAAGATATTTCTCCTTCTGAGGTCAAAAAAGGGGCGTTGAGCAGACAGATGAAAAGCTTTAGCTTGTTGCCAATATTTAAATGCAATACCACTACCTTAGTGTTTCACATCTCAAGTGTCATCTATTATAGGCCTCATTACCCCAAACGTTAAATGCTGTATCATCTCATTTTCCCTGCTGTAGCTCCCTGCCAAGACTCTTCCATCAGAGCAGGAGGATGGCTTTCTGTCAGAAATGGCAAACCCTACTCCCTTTTGTCACTTCCCTTCAAATTTTTCGGAGCCCTGCTGTGTCTCCCAGGGCTCCGCTGCCCTGCTGGGTTTAGCAATGGTGGCAGCAGGCAGCTGAGACTGCTCATTTGATTTCCCTGTTTCTCTGCTGGGTTTATGGAAGGTGACCAGGCTCGCTACCTCCTCTGCATTTTGAGTACACTCACACACAGGGATGGAGCAGGCAAACCAATACTTTTTCCAGAGTGATCTGTGCTAGGGGAAGACATTACAGAAACAGAAGAGTTTTTCTTTTCCTTCAGCTTCTCTGTCCTTGGAGAAATGGATTCCAGTTTAGCTCCTTGCATTACAAGAAATGCAATTAAGCAGGCTCTGTCTCTGCCACTGTAAGTGCTCCCCAGACATCAGCTGGGCTGGCTGAGGAATGGGGAATAGATTGTGCCCTCAGCTTTTACATACAGAGCAAAAGACAAATGGCACGGTGATGTTAAGGTTCCCAGTGCTGCTGGGAGGAATGGAGAAGCTGGCTTCACCCCTCTTTTCCCAGCTCCAGGTCACATCCAAAGGTTCCTCTCGCTGTGCTTTAGTGGTGGGCACGTGGCCTGTACGTTCCCAGCAGTCTCACACAGAGCTGCCTTCTCAGTGACCCCCGGCTGCAAGGGAGGTGTTCGTGTAACACCCTGGGGATCCACATGCCAGGAGTGGACCTGGATATGGAGCTGCCCCATGAGACCCCCACCCATGGATGGGCCTGTGCAGAGCAGCCGTGCCTCACAGAGCTGCCTCACAGAATCATTTAGATTGGAAAGGACCCTTAAGGCCCAACCATAAACCTGACACTGCCACGTCTGCCACTAAACCACATCCCTAAGTGCCACATCTTCCTGGCTTCTGCCACCTCAGAAAGAGACTCCCTGACCCAGGACAAGTAGAGGGAGATTTCCTTTTCTGCTTCCTCTCCCCACCACGATTTTGGAGTTTGTGTGCTTTTCCCAAGCAGGGGATGATGTCAGGCAACTGGAAAAGAATTGCACCTTAATGGAATGGTCTGGATTGGAAGGGACCTTAAAGATCAGCCAGTTCCAACCCCCTGCCATGGGCAGGGACACCTTCCACTGTCCCAGGTTGCTCCAAGCCCCGTCCAACCTGGCCTTGGACACTGCCAGGGATGGGGCAGCCACAGCTTCTCTGGGCAACCTGCGCCAGGGCCTCAGCATCCTCACCAGGAGGAATTTCTCCTTGATATCCCATCTAACCCCGTCCTCTGGCAGTTTGAAGCCATTCCCCTTTGTCCTGTCACTCCATGCCCTTGTAAAAAGTCTCTCTTCAGCTTTCAAGATGATGAGTTCCATGAAGGCAACAGACACTTTGGGAAAGAACCCGTCTGCTTGGAGTGGGAATTGTCTACCTCATAAATGCTGGGTTTTGCTTCCCACGCCCTGAGGGCAGCTCTCACTTCAGTTTCCTTTCTGGTGTCTTGAGTAGTGTTTTTCTGTTTTCTTCCTTTTCTATTTATTTTTAACCAAATGAGGGAGCACAGTGTCAAACATGGACACGAACCAGCAGAAGTCAGTAAATTCAAAGTGAAGGGTGCAGCTGCATCCCCGGCATCTGCCATGGGGCCTTTTTCGATTCTGCTGGCGAGCGACACACCGGGGCTGACAGTTTGTCAGCCTTCACTTCCCATTCTTGTCCTTCCCCTGCTTTGCATGATAATCCAGCCCTTTGCCTCCGACAAACACAGCCACGTTTTAATTGTGTCCTCTGTAGGAGGAACACCAGTGGCGTTCAGCCGGGCCTTAACTCTCAGCAGCTTCTCCCCTCATAAACCTTCTAATGTGTAATTAGGAGGGAGCTTTATGGCCCGGCTCTCCTGCTCGGAGAGGGGACGGCTGGTGTTTAAAACCCAAATAACTGACAGCTCTCCACGTCCTGGGCTGTCAGTGGCTGGATTTAGCGGAGCTGGGAGCCTCCCTCGCTGAGTGACAGCTTTATTTGGCGTGGAGACCCTGATCGATGGCCTGTGATGCCAGGCTGGCCCACGGGGCCACGGTCAGCAGAGCAGCTCCTCTCCAACACGGGCTGGACACGGCGTTAGGGCTGCGGTGGCTTCACCTTCCCCTGTCACTGAGATCCTCTCAAGCTCAGATGGGACAGAGGCATCGAGGCTGGGAGGGGAGGAGCAAATCTCCCATCAGCAGGAGTAAGGATGGGGCAGGGCTGGGGAAACCTGGACAGAAACAAGGAGCAAACAGAAATTTCTCTTTTCTGAGGAGCGCTCGCTTTTCCGTCACACGTTTAAGAGGTTGAGTGCCCAGTGAAAGGCAGTGGGTAATGAAGGTGAGGACTGGTGTTACTGAAAAGAACAAACAAGGGCAGCCTCCCTTGGGATGTCCCTCTGAGCCCTTTGCTCTTCCCAGTGACTTCTAAGAATTAATACCCAGCCGATGTCCCAGCCACGGCATGTGCATCTTTCCTTCCTAAACTGAGTGGAAAATGCTGTGTACGGTGCACTAACGATTTTCCACTGAACTTAAAGGCCAGTCCTTGCTATTACAGGTGACCTTCTAATGAATTCCCTTTCAGCTGAACTTCTAACATTTAGAGCACACCTGGTTTTGAGGATGGGGGGAGAGATGCAGTGAAGGAATTCACAAGTGTGTGTTCAATATTTAATCTCAAAGTTCACCACTGGAATGGTGATTTTTTTTTTTAGTTCAGATATATCTGATTGTGATCATTTGTGACCCCCACAAAGAGGGGTCTGGATGTTCCAGATGGATATAAGATAAATTAGTTGAGGCTCTGTAATTAAAAATCGTGTTGGCCAGGGCTTGGGAAGCCACAGGCTATCCTGTGCATAGGGGTCAGCAGTGGGGAAGATGTAGGACATCCCTCTTCCCAGGCCTCCTTCTTCTGACCACTGTAGCTGCATCAGCACCTCCCTGGGACCCCAAGGATAACGAGCTGGGTCCCATTTTAGAATCATTAAGGTTGGAAAAGACCTCCAAGATCATGGAGTCCAGCCATTAACTCAGCACTGACAGTCCTACCCCAGCGAAAAAACCCAAAGTTTTGGCAAAGATTCTTTCAGTGCATGAAAGGGAGATGGGCCACTGACTACGTGGCCACCAGCCAGAGCATCTCTGAGTCCCTGTGCTGCCCCACGCCATCACCACCATAGGCAAGGGGACAGACAGGAGGAAATGCAATGTTGACCTCTCAGGGGTGGTTTTCCCAGCTTACTGCAAGCTTCACAGAGCAGTTAAATTTACACTTCTTGGTCTGTTGGGTTTTCTGCACTGTGCACCCTGATAGGTTTGAAAAAATGAGTGAGAAAGTGTGTGTCTGAACAGTTGTGTTTGTTGTAATGAGTGCTGAACATTCACTTTTATTGTTGCTTTTTTCCCCCCTATTTAAGTGGCTTTCAATGCAAACAAATTGCTTTTCAGACAATTCACAATGGGCTCAAATTCTCTTATTGCTGTTTACAAATGTGTTTATGAAAGCTTAGGCAATTCTAGCAAATATGGCAATATTTTATAGTCGTGAGATGCATCTTCTGAGTATCGGTGCCTGCAACAATCCAACTTTGAAAATGCATCCCTCACTCTACCCTCTTCAGAGAAACTAAATCCCAAACTCCCTTTTTATTACATTGTAACTTTATGTGGTAGAAATAATCTCGGCTTCTATTGCCCTGTAAAAGGGAAGTCAATATTTTATCTCTTGTTTTATAGCCATTGTAATACCCAGCTAATACATAACAATGGTACATTATGATAACTTCATTATAGTCTGATCATGCTGGTGAATAATGTATCGGTCCGAATTTTAAGCATGGCAGGAAAATTACCTATTTTTATTGTTCTTTGGTGTTTCTCAAATGCAGCTGAAACAATAACATTCCAGCCTGCTTTTTTGCATCCGCTGAGACTGCCAGAGTTCCTGACCAGAAAAGCTGTGGTTTGGGGGCTGCTGCTCGTTGCATGTGTCACCAGACGTGCAGCACGATGCAAATCACCGAGCCAGTATTTACTGGTGCCAAAGCTAAAACGTTCACGTGGAAATGCACCTGCAGTGTTAATCAATCCATCTTTGCTGCTGTTCCCCGTGGCACGGGAGTAGGCCGAGGGCCGGATCTCGCTCTGTTACACCAGCACGGTTCTGGAATCGCTGCGGCGGCTCCAATTAGGTTACACTCAGGTAAAGGCAAAGCAAAGGAGAACAGGTTCCTGCCTCACACTGCAGCAGCAGAACAAGTCACTGAGGGTAACGCTGCTGGCTCCTGCTTTATTGCTACTTCGAGCTACAGAAGTCCTGCTGCTGCTCGAGTCTCGCAGTGCACGGTGTCTTTCAAAGCAGGCAGCTCCCACGCTGAAGTCGTGTCTGTGGAGAGGTTATCATCCTATTCCCATTGCTGTGGGACATGCAGGGAAAAACAGACCTTGCTGGAACAGCTTTGATGGCTAAAAGTAAAAGCCCAATGGGATGCTTGTGAGGTCAGGTCTGTGAGAGCTACGCTGGGTAGGCGAGCTGAGGGTTTGGGCCCATGTGTAGGCAGAGACTCCATTTTCTCAGTGAAAGTGCTGGGTACCAGTTGTTGCTGGGAAGCAAATTGGTCAGGTTAATGTTTGATTCCTGCCCTCAAAATTTTCGAGTGGTATTTTTAATTATAGTTGGTTTTGTTCCTACTGGTACCAACGTCCATCTCTTTGAAAGTTCATTCCACTGCAGTCAAGTGACTGCGAGGTTACAGGTGTGGATCAGGGATGGGAATGGTGCCTGGTCAGGATGCCCATCAGGATTAATGTCATTATGGCTGTTGAGAGCCAAGATTACCCTACTGAAATGCTCCCATCAGAATGGCATTGTGCTTCTAACTTCAACAGCTTTATAAAAATAAACAAAACTCATTTCTGTTTAAAACGGCAGAGCACAGAGTGCAGCACCAGCTCTGTGCCATGCAAAGGGCACAACACCGTGGCTATCATGGGGCAAACAGCACTCCAGTGACACCAGTCTCCCTGGCACCAGTTCACAAAAGACCACGCAGTGCTTCCCAAAATTTATATTAGTCCAAGCCTCCCTTGAGCATTTCAATAGCAAAGCAAAGTTTGCAATGTAAAAGGCAGGCAAAACCTTTCTCATTAGGACTCGTTAATGTTGCTTTGGGTTTACCTGATCTGTCAAATGACAGATGTGCTGATGGGTGACCTTACCCAATCAGGAGAGAGTGGTAGCTGCTCCAGCCAGCTCAGGTCACTGTGGGTGCTGCCGCTGATTTGAGAGACCTCTTCCATCTGGGCTATGCTAAGAGCCCATCCATAAATGCGTTCACAGATGGGGCCTGCAGGGCGTTCTGACATTCGTGTGTACCACGGGGCAGCCTCCAGGTGAGCGCGTCCCTGCCCGTGGCTCCAGCACACAATTAATGACAGCCTCTCTCACCAAGCAGGTGGAAGTGCCAGGCCACACCGTTGATGCCATTTCTCTCCTTGCTGCTTTCCTAGATGAAGGACTCTGGGATATGTTCGTGAAGGACATCCCTCGCAGCGCCACCTCCTACACAGTGGGCCTGGACAAACTCAGACAAGGCGTCACCTATGAATTTCGGGTGGTGGCTGTCAACGAATTTGGCTATGGAGAACCAAGTGTTCCTTCGGTGGCAGTATCAGGTAATCGTGGATTTTGTTTTAAAATGCCTTTTTCAATGGAATTTCCTGAGGCTGAGGGAGAAGAGGGGGGGGAAAGAAACAAACCAGAGTCTCTAGTTGCGACAAATAATCAAGGGCAGCTTGTTTTCACTTGTTTTAGGGTAAAACTGGAGTAATGCAGTGGTGAATTAAGGTTTGTAATTACAGTATCTTTGATTCTCAAGAGGAAAAATGCGCATGTGCCATTTTTAAGCTTGACAAAGAACCTACTCAGAGTGTTTATGTGTCACATCTCTTGTCCTAAGACTGATTTACAGAGTCTACAATTTGCTTTTTCTCAATTCCTAGTCTGTTGTTTTGTTTGCCGTGCTTTCTTTTTTTCTTTTAACTCTGGACTCTGAGATAAACATTTTCTGTGTTATTTTGTATTTAGCTCTCAGATATATAAATACAGAAGTGTAGTTTCACAACATTATTCCTGATAATCCTCTGCGCTGGCAGTCCCAGTCCGGCGTGATGCCTCCAGTCCCCCTCCACCAGAGCAGCTCGTTGGTGATGCTCTGGGGCTCTTCCCACTCTCCCTCCTCTCTTGTGCTTATTCCCAGTAAACAGGGCTAGGACCTGAACATGCTCCCCAAATCCCCGTGAGCAGCCCAGCCCTCTGGTTTTCTGAAGGGACCTGAATACCTTGAAAAGCAAATTCCCCTCAGCTTGCCAGGGCTGGGCAGCTGGAGTCCCTTGGCCTGTGGGGAGGTGAGAGACCTTGCCCTTGGGAAGGCTTTGCTGGGTCTCCTCTTCCCCTCCGCTCTGCTCCAGGTTGCTTTTGAGCCATAGGTTTCATCCTTGCTGTGTCAGCAAAGACAAGGGGAATAAAAGAACCTGATAAAGCGGCTTTGTGATTCAAAATTCTGGAGAGTCCTGAGAACCTGGCAGCGCTCCAGCATCCGGAGTGGCTTTTATCTCTTTGCTGCTCCAGTGAAAGGCATGAACACCATTCAGCAACTCCCCAGCAGGCAGGAGTAGCAAGCACTGCTGTCGCCATCGCGGCTGCTGTGCTCGTCCTGACACAATTAACCACTTACCCCGTGAGAGCTTCCACGGATTTCACTGTGAGTGCTACCCTTGCTTTTCTTCTTCGGGACAAGGGCATGGACAACCCACTTCAAACACCAAGAGTCAGTGTTTTTTCCTAGCTGTGGCTTCACAGTGGCTGTAACACAGTGTAAAGGACCAGCAATCATGTCAGTCCTTCCTCTGCTGGAAGACATTATTCCTCTGAAGCAGGGCATGCATCTCCTTGTGATGCTTTCTATAAATAAACTGCTTGTTTGTAAGTTCTCCACTTGAACAGAACTATTTAATTCACCTCCTTTTGATGCTTCAGTGTTCCTCTCAAATTGCTGCATGAAAGTAAGAGGCTTCCATTGAGATTCACAGTCATAAAAGTATAAAGCATTTTAGGCTGGCCACTTCAGCTGGCACAGGGAGGTATAAATTGCCCTGAATCTGCTCAGCCCAGCATGGCTTGTGCAGTTTGCCTTTAGGATTTTATTGGCCTGGACTGGCTTCCTAGCAAAGAGTGAGCGTGGCTGCTTTTCCCTGCTGCAGAATACCCAGTGATGTGGAACAAATTTGGGCTCGTATCGTCAGGCTTACAACAGAGTTTTATTCAGATCCAGGCTCAGGACAGTGAGGGAAGGAGGGTTTGGTGATAGCGAGGGGTTGAGTTGGTCTCCTGGCATCACCCATTCCTGCCAGGTGGTGTTCCACCTTATGGACTACAGGGAAATTTTATCAACTGCTTGTGCTCAGCAGCTGCACTTTTTCCCAAAGCTGAGAGAGCTCAGGGGAGGACGAAGAGAATATCACTGCAAGAAAACAACAATACTTATTACTTTAAACCAAGACTGGCAAGGTAACTCCGGAAAGGGGAAGTTAGTGTCATTTTGTGTTTCCACTTGAGGTTTCCACTTGAGGTCAAATGGGGTGAAATGACCTGCGATTGCACAAAATCCAGGCAATTGAATTGATACCCCTGTGCTGCACATCAGGCTTTGCTCGGCGGATGGAGAGGTGATATAGAGCAGCAGTGAATGTTGGAAGTTGGAGTTAATGGAGGTACCGAAAGACACTAAACCAAGTGTGCTTTGTTCCCTGGCACTAGCTGTATTTTTCAAAGAGCCACTGAACAGCATTTTGGCAAGGCAAGCCCCCCAAATAGTGGAATGATCATAGGTCATGGCACGTGTATTAGTGGCTCCCTTGACCCGGGGAGTGCTAAGCCTGCCATGGTCGAGAAATGTAAGAGTGCAGAGCTGTGGGAAGAAACCTGCCTCTCTTCTCTTGGCAGCAACTTCTTCTTAGCAAAGGGCCTCTGGAGCTGCTCCGGGGGTGTGAAAGGTGCTTGTAGAGATGGAACTGGTTGCCCAGAGAATCTGTGGCTGCCCCATCCCTGGAAGTGTCCAAGGCCAGGTTGGACGGGGCTTGGAGCAACCTGGGATAGTGGAAGGTGGCCCTGCCCACGGCAGGGGGGTGGAACTGGGTGAGCTTTAAGGTCCCTTCCAACCCAAACCATCCTGGGATTCGGTGTTGGAGCTGTGATATGCTCCTGTTCTCTGCCATCTTAGAAGGGTCAGGAAGCCCCTCGAGAGTGTGAACCCCCCTCTCTCCTGAGCACCACTGTCAAGTCATCGTTCACTGTGAGGAACAAGAGACAATTTTAAAGGGGCATAAAGAGGAACTGTTATTTGTTTTCTGCTCTTTCAGCACAAACAGAAGCCCCTTTCTACGAGGAGTGGTGGTTCCTGCTGGTGATGGCTCTCTCGAGCCTCATCCTCATCCTGCTGGTGGTGTTTGCGTTGGTCCTGCACGGCCAGAGCAAGAAGTACAAGAACTGCAATGGAGGTAAGGCATCATCTCTGTGCTGTGCAAAACTCTCAAGAGCTGTGGGAATCAGAAATCTCCTTCCTTTGAACCCATGATTCCCTCAGCAGGGACTGTCTTTAGAGCTGTTTTGTTTGGCAGAAGACCTGGAACTTTTTGCTGTCTGGTTTGGTAGAAATGGCTTTTGCCCGTAGCCACACTGGCTCAGGGTTTGGACACTGACCAGCCATGGGCTCAGACAGGACAGCATCTGGAAGTCCCAGGGACTGCAGTAAAAGCCAGGGAGTCTGGGTCAAACACTTGGCAGATAAGGAATAAATAAGGAATTAGCTGAGACTTTGTTTACCTTTGTCATAATTCCCTGATAGATGGAGAGAGGGAGAAAGATTCTGCTTTTCCATGGCTGTACCAATGTGGATATTCTAAATCTCTGTGTGTGAGGACTATATCACAAGTCCTTTATATTGAGTGCCCTGCACCTCACATTCCTTTCCCAAGCCAAGTTGGAGTTGCTGGGCTGGGGGCCAAGCAGCCAGGAGGTGTCTTGATTATCTGGACCTGTTAGACTTCAACACGTAGTGAGCATCAAGCTTTGAGTTTTCCTTTAGTTATGATTTTTAGCAGTCTCCTTTCTTGAAAGGAAACAGGAGCTACCTGCTCTGTAACTAGGAATGTTAAATAGTCCCCTTTCAAAAAGCCTCGTTCTTGAGCTCTGAATATTGTTTTTACCTTTTCTTCTCCCTACATGCTAAAGTCCTGGGAGGGTTGTTCACATGTGTATTTCTCTGATAGCCTCCTCCACCTGCAGCAAGAAATCGCTCTGATGCCAGGAGGTGCCAGAAAAGGCACATTAATGAGCAGGATCAGGCGGATGGGTCTTTGCACTACCCGTTCTTAGGGATTAATGTAATGAAGTCTTCCAGGCAGTATTTAGTAATTCAGTCCCAAAGTGAAGATCTTCTCTTTCTTTGTAATTCACTTCTAACAAGTGTTAGAAAATCAGATTTCAGTCCCACGAGATATAAGATGTATGAATACCGTGGCATTTTACCAAGTTAATACTATTACATATTTGTATGCACAGCTCATAGGAAATCTCTCATCTTCTTAGTTTTACTGTGTGTTTGGGGGACAGACATGAAAAGGCAGGTCTGACCTGTGCTGTCAGATATCCGTGTTCACAGAGCCTTAATGCAGCACTGAAATGGGAGCTGAGGATAAAGCACCTGTCTGCTGCAAAGTGGCAGCCAGCCCTTCTCCCTGGGACACAGGCTCGGCTCACACCTTCGGGATGACAAAGGATGAGCACGGGAGAGAACAAGCTCCTGCTAGATTTGATCACAAGAAATAATATACTGGGCTGTATCTTCCTTCTTCTTCCCATCCTGTCCTTGCTCCTCCCTTACACTGTCCAGTGATTTCTCCATTCCCGATCCTCATTTCAGCTGTGGCATCTTTTTCCCATTTGCTATCCCTTGCCCTTCCTCTAGCTTTTTTTTCCTCTCTCCTTTTCCTCTTTTTCTACCTTTTCTAGTTTTACTTTCTCTTGCTTTGCCCCAGTCAGCATGGAATGGGATTCCCAGCACCTGATTAAGGACATCTTCAGTGGCCACCTAAATCAGTTATCTGGTTTCTACTTACAGTCAAAAACCAAGAATAAGCACTTTTGGAGCACAGTTTATCTGTGCTATTTTAGATAATGACCTCTGGATGAAATCCACACATCCAGCCATGACTCCTTTCCCCTCTTTTGGCTTCCTTTGCCCCTTCACATTCCTGATCCACTCCTTGCCTTCACTCTGTTCTCACTTTCCAGGAAGAAAGGTAAAGAGAATTTCAAATAATTGATGATGTCACAAAATAGAAAGAAGGACAAGTTAGCTCCTGCAGTTCTATTCGGGGGAAGAGTGCTTTTGTTTCAGGTGAACTTTTCATTTCCTGGCTCCAGGTAAAACCATCTCCAACGTGGAAGAGTCAGTCACCCTGGACAACGGAGGCTTCACTGCTCTGGAGCTCAACAGCAGACACCTGAACATCAAGAGCACCTTCTCAAAGAAAAATGGAACCAGGTAAAAAGCTGGGAATGCTGAGTTTTTGGGATGGCTTTTTTCCTAGCTTCAAGCATTGTTAAATAGGCAAAGGGGAGAGACTGAAGAATCTAGGGAGGACTTTAACGCCCAAGTCTCTGCCTCAAGCTGTGATTCTGGCTTCTAAGCATGATTTCATTAATTCCAGGGAAATTACAACATCCCAAACACGCACCCTTTGCATTTCCTAGGTCTCCTCCTCGCCCCAGCCCAGGGGGGCTGCACTACTCTGATGAGGATATCTGCAACAAGTACAACGGGGCTGTGCTGACCGAGGGCTTGGGCCTCAACGAGAAGCCCCTGGAAGTGTCAGAGTCGGAGGTAAGGATTTCCCTCTGCCTCACACTGCCCAGACACTGCAGATTTTCACTTCCATGCTGAATCCTGGCAAGTCTTTGAAGTCCCAGTCCCATACCTGCGTGGTCACTGTTTGTCTGTCTCGGGGATTTTAAAAGGTTCGATTCACCAGGCTGTTTGCATCGCATCTTAAAATTAAAATATCAAAGGAAAGAATGACAAGCGGGACCCAGCCAGGGCAGATTCCAGACCTGGCCTTGGCAGATGTTCATTTTTCCAGAGTCAGGTAGAAAGATAAGTGCAATCAGTCAGACAGTGTGTGCTGACCTCTCTGGAAGGGGCTGCACACCCCCTTCTGCCCGTGGGCTGCAAACTTGGAGCACTTTTGGGAAAACACATACGTGCTGCAAAATAACCAGCTGCTGTCTGGGCGAGGTTAAAGGTGAGATGTGCTTTGGATTGCTGCACTGACCGGAGTGTGGGATGTGGTTTGCAGTTTCACAGCTACAGCAAACCCCACGATTCAGAAGAGTGGTCTGAGCGGTGACAGCCACTGCCTTGGTTACAGAAGGAGTGGGTGGGGAGTGAGTAACTTGCCAGGGAGCACAGGGCCAGGGCTGCGAGGGCCCAGCATTCAGCTCTCCGAACACCCCAGCCTTGCCTTCAGGCTGCTCCCCACGGAAGGTGGGTGTATGCCAGCCCGATCCATCTGGCAGGGCTCCATCTCGTGTCTCACATTCCCTGTAAGAAGGAAGAAAGCGCTTGTTGTCTGTGAAAGTCCAGCAGTGGCCAGGGGTGAACAGACAGACTTCAAAGGAGATCCAGAAAGGTAAATCTGTCCCTAAAATCAGATGCTGTCAGCTGAGATCCTGACGAATCCGAACTGACAGCGCAAGAAGCGAGCAGTGGGCCAAACCACGCCAAACCTGACCCTTCCAGCAAGAATAAATCACCAGCAGCAAGTAGTGAAAGAAGATGACAGTTTTCATCTGTAGCTTTTCTGCACCTGCAGCTACAGCTGCTTTTCCTGGCTACCTAGCTCTCACCTCCTGCTAATTACCACCGACAGCCTGCTGCTTTGTGCTGCCCTGTGGCCGACCCGTCGTGCAGGCAGCTTTCCTTGGTGCAGCTCAAGCTGCTGTCTCTGCAATGCTCCGGCATTACCCTCCAGATTAAACCCACAGTGCTTTGGTCATGTCACTGTAACAACCCAGCATTAAACCTGTCATTAAAACAGTTTGCTGAGCATGATCGTGAATTTAGCACTGGCACCTTTTGACATTAATTTCAATGTCCCGTGTGGTATTTCCTGGTAATGTGCAAAAGTCTCCTTGCAGGGTGTCATTATTGCCTCCTTCTATATGTGCTGTTTGTACAGCAGAGGAGGAGGTGGTTTTGGTGGGTTTTTTCTCATGCCGTTGATATTGTTTATTTACTATGTATTGCTGTCGAGCCTGAAGGTCTCAGTTGAGATTCTGGTGGTTTTGTGAATGTGGGTGTGCATGTGAGGATGTGCCCAAAATACGCCTCCTGTTTCTCCTTGGGGCTTGGATGTGCAGCCCGTCCGTATAATGCCTTTGATGCTTGTTTGGGTTTTTTTGTGGTGGGGAGTGCTTTTAGTCATGAAATGTTAATGTGCTCCCAGTAGAGGTAGCAGTAGGAGATGCTGCCTTTTGATCAGCCCAAAAATGCTGTTTATGTTGGCAGGTGCAGACAGGAGGTGAGGGTGGGTTGGGGCAGAGGTGGGTATAGGTGATTGACCACTCTCCTTTCAAGTGTTCCTGTACCTATTAGCTCTTCCTGTTTGTCTTTTATTTTCTTTTTGTTTCTGTTCTCAGAGGAGATCTTAATAGACAGGCTGTGTTTTCTGAGAGTTTCAGATTTTCCATCTGCCTCAGCAGGCAGAAATGTTTGCCATTATATGAAGAGTTAAAGATATATTTTCATGTAGGAGTTCTGCCCAGGTTTGGTCCTCTGCAGCAGAGGGTCCTGATGCTGTTTTCCTCTAAAACATCTGTGTGTGGATCTCAAATTCCACTTACTGCGATTCCCATCAGGGCAGGCAGGGCCAAAAGCTGTGCCTTTGCCTTCAATCCGCTTGTCACCGTGTTAATGCTTAGTCTTACGCCTGTTGCCTGAGGTGTCAAGATTTTATATGGAAAAGAAGGAAGCTCGCTGGCTTCGAGTCTCCTGGGGCTTACTGAGCATGAAGAACTCTTGGGCTGACTGACTGCACTTAAAACACAGCTGCCTGGGAGCGTGCCTCTGAGCTCCCTCCTGGAGAGGAGAGCCACAGAGAAACAAAGAGGAAATCAAGTAGGACTCTTAATATTCATAAATCAAGTGGTGAACTTACTCCATGTCAAGAAAGCCAAGCACCAGTACTGTTAATGAGGTTAAAGAAGTTTAATTGGCAGGTACGGAGCAGGAGACTGCTATGAGTGTAAATTCTAAATGATTAATAATAATAGGCTTTTAGTTAATGAGTCAAGTGGACAAGGCTCTGGGCAGATAATCTGAAAAAATTTGGTGTTCACCCTGTAGAGAAATTTGATGATGTATCTGCAACGTCATCCAGCCAAGGAAGAGCAGGAGGAGAGGGGAGGCTGGTACATGTTTGTGTGTCCTCACGTGTCCTTGTGGTCTCCCAAAAACTCCTGCCAGGAGAAAATACTCTCACAGGCTGCACACGTTATCAGTCAGTGCTGGATGCTCTGGTCTTGCCACTGCTCTCTGCAGTCTGGCTGGCTTTGGCTTTCTCAGCTCTGTAGGAAGGTATTAATTTCCACTTAACACTTCACAGAGATAGGGTTTAACTTGTTTCCAGTAAAGCTCTCCAGTGATTTTGACAAGTTGGGCACTATGTGGAAACCAGCTGCAGGTGGCACATAAAATAAGAGTGGGTTCCCATGTCCAGAGAAATATTTTGCATACTGGGTTACCTTGTCTCTTTTACAGCATATTCATTTGGGGTCAACAAAAAAAAAAAAAAAAAGAAATCCTGCTGCCATCTATATTTTTAGAAGTAATCTTATAAAGCTGTTTCTTTTGTAGTCACTTAAAGAAAAGACAACTGGAACTATTATCAAATTTATTATCAAATTTCCCACTGACTAAGCCAGCCAACTCTGGTGGCTGACTTGCCTCTGAGCAGCACTTGTGCATTTTGTGCTATCAAAAATATGCCTAAATAGCCTCTCATTTTCTGTATTTGTTGTTTCGTAGGCATCCATGCACCTTTGGTTGACAGTCTGTAATGTCACCACACACCCAATCACGCTCCAGCCTATGGAGGTTTCCAAGGTAACACAGCCACAGTCGCAGGGAAAGGAGAAAACTGAAAACAAAGCAAAAAGCCCTGCAGCATTTCTATTTACTCAATAGTTTAAAAAAACCACTAAAGAGTAATCCTCTAGTATAAGCTGTCTGTATTGTCATGCTAAACAGGTTTATCTTACTTCTCCTTGATTTTCATCGGGGCTGTGGAATGCCAGTTTAAGAGAATTCCTTGCTGATAAGGGTGGTTATTGGAGTCTTGCTGAGAGCAGACCTTAGGAGATACTTCAGAAACATGGCCAAAATTGTCAGTTCCTGCCTGTTCTGAAAGAAACACAGAAAAAACCATGTTGTATCAACACTAACAAGCAGGTTATCCTTTCCAGCACCAGTCCCAATGATGGTGGAGGGCTGAAGTTACTGCAGCTCTATGTGTTTCATGGCAGTTCCTTCTGAAAGACACTGGCCTTATTTACACGAAATTAGTGTTCCCTTTCAGTCGGTATAATGGACTAATTAGTGGGCAAATTATCAGCAAGTGGTATTGTTTTAAATTCCCTCTTTCAGTTCACGGCAAGTCTGAGTGTCACCGTATTTCAAACGGCAGCAGCTCGTCTTAAAGTGTTCCCGGGATTTCTCCTCTTAATTATGTTGACTTCTGGCAATCTTGAAAGAACTTGGCTTAAGAACAGAAATTATATTAGTTTTGCGAGTGAGTTTTTTTTTGCTGGTGATGGACAGAGCTAAAGTGGTTGCATCAGTACTATTCTACCTCTAAAGTTGTGTCCCATTCTTCTGGATGCAGCTTCTTTGCATTCCTCCGTAGGGCTTCCAGCCCTTTAGTTGGCTTTACGATCCTCTGTGTCTGTGGGGACATCAGGAAGACTCATAAAGAGCCACTAGAAGTTTGTGGTTTTGTTTTTTTTTCCTCATGCCTATGCCACCTCAGCTCAGCTGCGATCCCTCTTCAGCAGGGCTCTGTTTCCTTGGAAGGTGGCTGAGTGTGTCCGAGTCAGTAGAAGTGATGGTGCCTCATGTCTTTGATGAAGAGAGCACATCCATGGTAGCTGGAGGAGCTCACACCTCTGGGTGCTGCTTCTGGTGAGAGATCCATAACTTGGATGCTCAGGATGCAGAGACTCTTCTTCCCCATCATCCCTCAGCTTCCCAGGCATTTACCTTAAAATTGCACTATGGACACGCAGCATAATGTTTGGAGGCTGATGCAGAGTGCCGTAATTTGTTTCCTGCTGAGTACAGAGGGAACGAGGGTCTGGGGATCTTTTGGTGGAGTTGGCTGTGTCTGCAGCTGAGGACCAGCCTCTCTGAGCCCTTGCTGCCAGGCCCTGCCATGCTGCCACATCTGCAGCCATCCATGGCGCTCTTGTTGGAGCCCCTCGCAGAAACAGACAGGGCAGTGCTGGCAGGATGTTCCTGGCAGCAGTGCCAAGACTCTGGAGCTGCTCTCTGCACCCACGGGCTGTGAAGTGGTCCAAATCTGGGGATATTCCAGGAAAGCTGCAAAAACCACCTGTTCAGGAAGGTCTTTGGAGGGAGTCGGGTGTTGGCTTCCCGAGCCTGGCAGCTGGTGCAAAGGAGCGTTTTTCTACGAGATAGGCTTGCTGTGTTCCTTCTGGAATAATTATTAAATGCTGGTAGGGCTTTGTTGTATCAGTAATTACTTGTCAAGGCACCTGAAGCTTTTCATTCTTAAAAATCAAACAGTACATAATTCCTAAAGAGCCAAAGCCTGGGTAATAGCGGAAGGGAAGTTTTGCAAAGCTGTAAAGAGCTGCTTTGCTCACTTTTGGAAAGCCCTGGGAAAAATTTCTCAGCTCTGTCCATCACCCTCTGTGCTGGAAAATGGGCACAGAATAGCATTGAAGCAGCTACCTAAGCAAAGAAGTGGAATGATGGATGCCGTGCCCTTTTCAAACGATGGTTCGCAAGGCATTTGAGGATTGTTCTTCAGAGACCATTAAAAAGGAGCTTTAGAGGAGGAGAGACAAGTTTTGTGGCAGGCAGGATCAAGAAGGATGTGTGTTTGCTGGGTGGTGTCATAGATCAGAACCACACCAACCTTTTCAAACTAATTGCAGCAACGAACGGTGACGAGCTGCACTTACCTGTCTCTCCTGTGTGTCTCAGGCAGCTCCTACTTTGATATTTAATTGCCTTCAGAATTGGCTATGCAGATTATTGAGGGGGGGAGGGAAAGGAATAAAAGCTTTTGCATGGTCTACCCGGAGATTTTGAGGGAAGGCACGCGAGCTGGAAATGCCTGGGTAAATGTCTGCGTGCTGGATGGGATGGGGCTGTTACTGGTGGGAATGTTAGCGGGAACAGAAGGAAAATGTGCGCTGAGATTCCGTGGCCGAGGCTCTGCCGCGGTCTCTGCGCTCGGCAGAGATGTACAAGCCCTCTGCGATTCCTCCAGCTGCATCCCAGCAGCAGCACTTCAGAGGAGGGGCAGATGCACGGAGCTTATCTGGTTACATCTCAATAGAGTTCCCGCTCGATATTGATGGGAGCTTTGAAGCTATCCAGCCACCGTGCATAAATGTTTCAGGGGTAAGATCCGCTCTGAGCGCGGAGGCCGGGTCTGACTCATCCCAAGAAAGCAGCCCCTCCTGCCTGGCAGCTCTTCTTTCCCAGATTTTGCATTCTCTTTCTTCTGTTGCCGCCGGTTGTGTACCTTGTACCACCAATAATCAGCTGGAACATGCAGATAGAGTTGTTTGCCTGTAAAAAAAGTCTGATTTTACTTAACTCCCTTCCAGTTAGATAGCTAATTTTCAATACTTAACAGGGCTTGCGAGACACACCCAGAGTCCTGTGCAGGTGGCCTGGGCTGGCCATCCCAAACATCAGCCTGGCTAACCGGAGTGTTTGTCTGGAAGACATTCCCGCTGGCCTTGCATCAGAAGAGAGATGCTCAGTTGTAATTGCAATGTTTCTGATTGTGATTGAAAGCCGTTGGTTTCGCTGTGACCTCTCTACACCTCCCTGCATCTTGTGCCCAAGCAGGAGCTTCTGGCTGCTTCTCCCTGCTGAATTAGAAGGGATTCCTCCGTCACATATCATCAGGGGCCTCTTTAGCAGCAAAGTCTGGCTAAAGCAGAGCACAGTGCTTATCCCACAGCCCTGCTTGTACCACACTTGGACTGCCATCCCTCTTACCTCAACAAAACAGCTTTAGTCAGCTAAACTGACTGAGATGTTAAACTTGCCTCTCATTTCTTTGCGAGTGGAACAGGCTAAAAATATCATCAATGCTAATGACCGATTATTTCATTCTATTTTTCCTGCTGCCCCAGGTCACTGACTCAGATTACGAGGACGAGTTGCCCAAGCACTCCTTCGTGAACCATTACATGAGCGACCCCACCTACTACAACTCGTGGAAGCGGCAGCAGAAAGGGGTGAAGCAGCACCCGGCGTCCTACAGATACGAGGAGTGCACGGCCAGCGAGACAGAACCCTATTTCCAGACTGTCATCACGACACAGAGCTCAGGAGGGGTGTACACCCCAACGGGACAGCCCGCGCCCGGCTCCCGGACTCCAGTGACAGGATTCTCCTCCTTTGTCTGAGGCGGGGCTGGGGACACGGCGGGACAGCCGCAGTGACCGCGCGTGCGTGGCCGGGGCGCTGAACTGTGGGGGACCTCTCGATCAGGGTAGAAACGGATGGGAACACACCTGAGGCTGGGTTGGTGTTTTGGTTTGTTTTTGGTTTTTTTTCCTTTCTGAAGACAATCAACTCTATAAAAACACGGAGCTGAACTAGCTGAACCTTTGTTTAAGGAAAAAAAAAAGGAAAAAAAGGAATTCTGAACAGTGATGATTTTAACCACTTGTGAATAGTAGGGGTTTTTTAACCGCTTTTTGTAACACTGCTTCAGGAAGCAGCTCCCATGCCCCCTCTCCTTCCCTCTTTCTTTCTCTCCCCTCCTCCTGTCCCACCGCTCCCAAACAAGCAGGTGAATTCCCTAGATGCAATGAGTGGCTTTGTGATGTGATTTGAAGAGAAAACATAAAACCTCCCAGGCTCCTTTTTCTTCCTTTTCCTCTACTCTTTTTTTTTCTTTTTTTTTTTTTCTTCTCAATTATTCTCTGTCATCAAGGTCAAGTAGAAAAACAGAAAAGGGACACATTTTTAGGTGAAAAGCAGAGACCTCCTCTCTTCTCCTCACCGCTCCACACGTTAGGAGCACTGGCTGATCAATGTAGGCTCAGATGTGTCACTGTCTCTGCTCTAAGCTCACCACTGGTGTATTTACATTGAATTACTGACCTGCTTTTCTTTCTTCTTCAAATGGGACCTGCTGCATTCTTTAAATATTCCAACTCCAGGGCCTTTGGAAGAAGAGATGGCTCAAAAGAGAGCTGTAGGCAGTGGTGGGTGAAGCAAATGGGAAGAATTCAGATGTAAGGTCAGTTTATTTTTGGTGTGGCTCTGATCCTCCTTGTGGACTGCGTGTACCATTTGAATCAGTCATTTTTTAAAAGTCAAAGGATACAACCCAGCAAGCCAGAGGAATTTTTCAATTAAAATTGCAGTGACAACCTAGAGAGTTTACTAATTAATGAGGGTTTTGATCATCAAGAGTTACCATGCCCTGCCAACAGACGTTGAGCATCCTTTCTCACCCAGACTCTGCAGTTCTGCTTACTGGTCTGTAAAAAAGTACACAGTGGCAGGGTTGGTTTGATTTGAGTTTTTTACTACAAAGACACACCACACAGACTGGGTGAGTTTTGGTGTCCACAGGTGCCTTTTATTGATTCTTCAGCTTCATATCTGGGAGAAGCAAAAAAGTGTCTCCAAATAAAGCTAACCAGGTTTTTCAGGCATTGGGATCGTGAATTACCTTGTGCACGTTTACAGCCTGCTTTGTGCACTTGAAACTACAGCCTTTGGAAGGAAAAGAGGAGATTTTTAGTTTATTTTCCATCCTTTTGTACAGCTCACTTTTTATTTTCTTCTTTCCTGTCTTTTTTCTGAGTCTGTTGTGTTTAGCAGCAAGTTGTTTCCTCACACGGAAGTTGTCAGGCGTTGAAAGAATCCAAGTCCAGCCCTTGGACATAGCAACAGTCCTGGGTCACCAGACTTTTTATCATGAGTTTAAAAGGTGATTTTGGAAGTAGGAGAGTCCTTGCCACGCCAGGATCTGGCATTTCCTTCCAGGTGGATAAGCCGTGAAAATTGGTGCTCGTTAATTAATGTCCTGTCAAGGCTCATGTGGGCATTGTTACTCTAGAAAATTGTCCCTGTCCTCTCGAGGGATGTGAGACATCTGCGGCAGGGGGAGGCGGTGTCCTCAAAGCAGGTTGTCGAAACCAGCCTGCCCAGGGGCCTGGTTAGGAGTGTCCTGATGGCTCCTCACCAAAACAGCTGAGGTTCAAGGGCCAGCTCAGCCTTGCTGCCACCTTTCAGTGCCTCTTGGCCAGGGCAAACGATCTCAGAACTGCTTTTACTCTTGGGCACTGCCTCCGAGCACTGCTGCTCTTGGTGCATGCAGACCTTTGGCACTGGATCGCTGTTCCTCTCCAAAGGTTCCAGGAAGAAAAAGTTCAAAACCAAAAACTCCAGTGGGTGCGTTTAAGGGCTTTTGAGTTTGGGATAATGATCTGCAGCTCATTAGATGGCAAGGGACTCGCAAAGGCACGGCTGAGCCAAAACGCTGTGAGTCAGCCCCCTCTCTGCACCTGGGTAGGATGTGTGTGGGATGGAGAAGGGGCTCCAAAGAGGATGACTTGGAGTGTGCTGTGAAGAGGAATGCAAAGCAAACAAAAAACCCACTGCCTTCTGTGCACTTTGACTGTTCTCTTAAGCCATATGGACTTTGCTTTAATTACTGAACTGCCAAAATTTGTTTTCAGTCTGCGTTTTTTTTGTTTCTTAGACAAAATTTATCTACGTGACTTTCTGATTTGTTTTCCTTTTCCTTTGTCATTTCCTGCATCAGATTACATATTTTAAACACATTGTTTTTATACATTTGACATAGCAATGCAATTGCTCTTGGAACTTTAATGGCACTTATCCAACAGGTGTAAGAGGTAGTGCTGCAGGAGGAGCCCTTCGAGGACCACTGAGGACTTTAGGGATGTAAATTAGTAGGAAGTAGATGGAACACCGAAGACTTTGCTCCAAAGGAAAGCATGGTGGGAGTAACTCCATATCTCCTGAATATTGCCAGATCTCAGTTGGTGTGAGGTGCAGTTACTCCCTGGGGCTGATCTGATACCACATTGAGCAAAAAAAATACCAAGAAAACCATGGGGAATAAAGAAAATGGACTTTGTGGCCACTGCTCCACTGAAGGACGATGACATGGGGAGCAGCACGATCTGTACAAAGCGAGGAGAGACTGTTCCTTTTTTCTCAGAACCAGCTGCAACTAAAAAGCCTGAGCTTGCTGAGGACCTGCTGAGTTGGCTGCGTGGCTCTTTTCTTCTGACTGCTGCCAAAATAACAGGTTAGGTGTGATTCCTTTAGGACCTGTTGATCCCAACAAAGGTATTTCTGTTCCATCCTCGTCCACACTGTTGTCACTCTTGGTTATGTTGTGTTCAGGAGTTGGCTTTTCTGACACGTGGGTTTATTTTCGATAGGCAATGGCAGTGAGGAGGTGCAGTGCCCTGCTCAGCCCTCAGCTGAGCACAAGATGTGTTTTCTGCTGTGCAGGATCCTGTGTAGCTCCATGTGCGATGCCTCCACCTTCTTGCTAACACACTCAAACTTGTAAAATATGGTTAATAGGTAGGTTTTATTTACTTCACATATCAGGGAAATTGTTTTATTTGGAAGGAAATACTCCATCAGTTAGGAAGAAAGCTCTATTTCATTGCTGCAATCTTTGGGAATTGCAGCCTTGAAATACAACTTTTAAACATTAGTTGTCATGTTACAGTAACTTCACCCAATGAATCCGCTTCCATTTCCATCTTCCTGTTTAGAATAGTCTTGAAAAACGAAGGCTTATGTTTAAAACGCCTTCCCAGGATATTTTATTTTTATTTATTTATTTCCCTTCCCCTGTTTCTCAGGTCTCTTGGTGACTGTTACTGAAAAATAAAAGCAGCATCACGAAATGACCAAGGGAGACATTTCAGGGAATGGTTTAATAGGAGCTTGTTTTTCATGCAAGAGCCATAACGATATCCAGTCTCCTGCAGGTAAAAAGTGCCCAAGTCTTCACCCCCTGCCAGGGCTGAGGTGACACCAGCCACCACTGTCAGCGATGCTCCCAGCACCAAACCTCAGGTTGTCCCTGTCATAAATCACGTGCAGAAGTGCACACACGAAAGGAGCTGTGCTGTTCCAGCCCACTGCGAGTGGAGCGTTTTATCCCCCCAAAATCCGTGTCGCATGTGGTGTGTCCCCACCACGGCCCACACCCTTGGGTGGAGTATTTTCTGTTCCTACCTTTCAATGCTCTGATGTTTGGGCAGGGCCAGGGCTGTGCAGGTAGAAATGGCAGTGGTGACAAGGGACAGGAGAGGGCACTCCCTTGCTTTCCTCAGTGACAGTCTCTTACTCCCTACCCTGGGAGTCACTCGTGTGGGATGCCTTCGTGGGGAGGGCAGGGAGAGGTGAGGGCACAAAGGATTTCATCAGCATTTACTAAAGGAATCACACTTTGGCCAGCGATCCCACTTTTGGGAGCAGTTGGCATGACTGGAGAGAAGAAAGAAAAACACACAGAAAAGAAACTAATCTATTACCCAAAAGGATTTTTTTCTCCCTCTTCATTTTGAGTGTTAAAGCCAATGATGTTTTTGCAGATGGGCCAAGATCTCATTTTTCCTCCTTCTACCAAGGTCTCTGCCAGAAGCTGCTGTAGCCGTTGTTTAGACTAAATATCTTGACACGGGGATGCATTTGTTATCCTTGCCATTGCTCCCCTCAAGAAATCCATTGGGTCATCCAAAGATTATCTAATCTGCTTTCCAAAAAGGGAGGAAAAGAGGTATCTTTATACATACAGAGCACTGATGTCTTCTCCCACTCGCTGCTTTGAGATAAACAGGGCAACTTGTGGAATAAAAATCCTTTTAGGAAAGGAATTTATCGGAAACTTTAAAAGAAAGCAAACCACATAAGAAAGATAACCTCTGGCAGAGGCATTAGAAATCTTGAAGTCCAGAAGCCTGTGATGTGTAAGACTGACCATGATGCCAAGAACTCCTGTTTTTACTGATTTCCTGTATCAGTAGCAGCCAGAAGGGCACACGCAATGAGGAGTGATGTTTGGAGAGGAAGAACCACAGACCTGCTGGGACACGGGCAGGTTGTACTGCAGACAGCTTTACTCAGCCTGGAGTTCCTGCTAGTTCAGTCGCATTCCTTAGGTTGTTTTTGTAGCTTGTTGCCAGCACGTGTGGAATCCACGCATCATCAGGGTGTTCCTAGAGGCTACGAGGTTACTGAAAGTGCGGAAAGGTTTGTTGGTGTGGTGTTCAAACAAAGCCACACGTGTGGGGATGTGGTTGTACAAAACCCACTGAAACCTCCTTAGGGAAAGCCACCCTTGAATTAGGAGCACGTTCGCCCCAAGACCGAACATGATGGGCCTGAAATGGCTCCACCTGACGAGTCACAGAATCCCAGAATGGTTTGGGTTGGAAGAGAACTTAAAGATCACCTTGTCTGAACCCCCCTGCCATGGGCAGGGACACCTTCCACCAGACCAGGCTGCTCCAAGCCCCGTCCAACCTGGCCTTGGACACTTCCAGTCCCTTCTGTTGTTTGTATTTCTGTGCTCCTTTTGTCCTCCCCCAGCCCTCCCAGACGAAGAAAGCTGCCTTGCACTTTGCACAGGCGTAGAGTTTGCTGTGCCCGATAGCAGAGAGCCACAATGGATAAGCACACACGTGACACCTGGGACAGGTGGGATATGTTTGAACAAGGAGTGAAGTACCTTTAGCACTTGAGATTCAGGCTCTGACTCAGAATTTTATCTTCTCAAAGCTGCCACCTGCCCACTTTAAATGGCCTTGGGGCCTCAACACTTGACAGGAAATTCATTATTTCAATGCTGTTTGATCACTGTGCACTTTCTTGGGGCTTGAATCACTGGATACAGAGACAGGAGTGGAGTTACAGAGCTTTATATCCAGCTGTTTTCCCATTTGCGTCCAATTCTCTAGGTTTGGGAATTTCTGCTACCACAGAATGGTGGCGTTCTGCAGGTGGGAAGTGCCACCAGGGCTCCCCCTCTGATGTCATTACGCCCCTGGGCCGCGCTGGGGCCCGTCACAGTGCAGTGGGAGCTCTCAGGTAGCAGAAAGGTGCAAGAACCCCACATTATGGTGAGTTTGTAGCTGGTCGCTTTGCCTCTCTTGGGCTGGAGTCCGTCCTCTGGTTTGGTATCTGCTGTCAGCTTAGGGGTAGGACCACCCCACACAGCTGTGTCTGAGTTACCCTTCGGTGTACTCCGGTTATCAGATCATTGCTTTTAATTCAGTGTCTCCTTGGAGATTTGCCCTGGATTTTTGTTCCACACCTCTTGTTAGCCTCACCTTCACCACTCCACTATTTTATATGAGAAAGTTACTTCTTCTTTTGCAAACTTGCTTCTGATTAAAAGAACCCTTTTTGAAACGTCTGTGTCCTTGGTACATTTGTTCTGTGGAAGGGAAAAAAAGTAATTTTCCAGACTCTTCTGTGGCAGAAGTTTCTGGGTGCCTTGCCAGCATGCTCACGAGTTAACAGCTCAGGACAGTGAGAATGTAACACGGGCTGAAATTCCTCACTGTTTGCTCTGGACTGTAAAATCTTACAACCCCTGCTGCTTCTCAGCTAAGCTGACACTCTCAAATAGTTTCCACACAAAATTTCATCAGTCTTAAATATTTTATAATTTTGCAGCAATAAACTTCCTCGGATCCTTAGTACGGGAGAGTCAAAACCCACTCAGAAACTCATGGGGCCAACATTTTTTATGGCTTTGTCCCTTCCCCAGCAGTGTTGTAGCAGCCATCAGTCAGTTCCCACAAATGTGCAGATGTTGGGGAGATCCCAGCTGGGGGAAATCCGGGCAGCTCTGTTATTCCAGAGGGGTTGGTTGTGCCTTTTCACCCACTGAGCATCTGGCCTAGAGAAATAAACTAAACACAGTCAGGTCAGCAACAGCTCTGGTGGGAGAAATGAGGGCGAGAAATCAATGTTTTCCAAGTGGGAGAAGGGAAGGAAAAAAAAAATAGTCAAACTGTGAAGAAAAGAACTCATATTCTCCTGCTCCTGAAAAGGATATTATAAATAATGCAGTGTTGTATAAATACAGGCAGCCCTTTGCAGCTGGGAGCTTGTAATAACCCAGAGGTATCACTGTACCCATTCTGAAGATGAAAATCCTCCCGCCACAGCATTTCGTGAACGAGACATTATCTTGCAAAATGGCCATAAGGTGCAGAAGTGCTTTTTTGAGCCCATTTGGCTCCAAAGTTTATCATCCTCCAGCTTCCAGCCCTTACTCTTCTCGGGACGTGTTTCCCCCACACATGTTTTTGTGACTGGGGTTGGAGCACGGACATAAACATGGGAGTGGATGGGAAATCTGCCACGGTATTTGTAGCCTAAACAATACCAGAGAAAACAGATTGGCTTCCCGCCCTGCCCTGAACAGCACAAGCAGTGGCTTGACTGAATCAAGTAATCTGGGCTTTCATTACTGATCCTTTTCCTGCTATTTGTCTCTTTTGTTCCCTCTTTTTCCCTCTGCGTTTTTGCTCCAGGGTTATTTATTTTTCTCCTTGCTCCTTTTCTGTTTTCTTTTTGTAAGCTTGCCTCTTGTTTTTATGATTTTTCCTCTCCTCCTCTCGCCTCACTAATTATTTTCATTTCAAACCTGCGTTTCCCACAAAATCAAAAGGAACTTTATGCGAACACATGGTTTTTTGGGGTTTTTGTTCACTTTCACTGTGCTCCAGGAGTTCTTTAGCTTTGCTATCTTGTTTACTTGGAAATGCTGGGCACGTCCCTCCAAGCCAAGGCGGTGTGGCCACTGACTTCCCAGCTTGGTAGAAACCTTCATTAAGTAGGCAATTGGCACGTTCATCACCATTTGTTAACGAGTTAGGATAATCCTAAATCAGACGAGGCTGGCATGTGAAGTCATTCTTTGAGGTTTTACAAGGCAAATTTGTCAGCAGCGCTGAAACCTGTGAAGTCTTGTGGAATCAGAGGATCAGCACCTGCCCGTGGAGGAACGAGGAGGGTGCAAACCATGGTTGCGTGACAAAAAATGCGTTCAGAGGAAGAAGGGGCCAACACCCACGGTGTCATTCAAAGGTAATTCCCTGCTTTGTGCAACTTCCAAGGGGTTCCGTGCACCCTTTATGCTGATGACGCACACCCTAGAAAAGCAGCTGGGGCAAAGCCATGGATTTGTTCTTTACCCTGAGCCTCCTCAGTCTGAGTTTGTGCCCTTTGTGCACTTCACAGAAGGTGCAGATAAGGCTAAAAGGCGAGTTGGGAAAAAAAGCCCTGTGTCATATAGCCTGGGGCCTCATGCCAGGAGTGACAAAATGCCTGACAAACACAGGTGACCTCACCACAGCCCTGCCAAATTGGGAAGGATAAATATCCCACCTTTGGTAGGAGGAAATTGAGGCAGAGGCCAGCTTTGCCTGTGGGACCAAGCCGCAGCCTGCGTGGCTGCTGTCAGTGGTGCCCAAGTGGCCTTGACTGCAATGTCCTCAGCACAGGGTGAAGAAAACACATCTTTCTTACAAAACAGCAGGATGAGTTATTTTTGGGTCTTTATAAATTGTCTGTTTTCCAGCACTATCATTCTTACCCTACCAGGGGAACATGACTGACCTAATTAGAGTCTAATTCCAGCACTACAAGGCTCAACTTGTAAATACAAACTTTTTCCATCTTGAGTTATTTTTTATGTACGTACAAGTGCATATGATTGGTATGAACACCCCAGAGGTGGGAGGCAGGGGAGGAGCAGAGCAATGGGAGTCATCAGAGAAGCTGAACTATGGGAAATTTGGTATAAACGAGGGCCAATTTTCAGATGTATTTATGAGACTGACTTAATCTGCTGGGAGACTGTATCGTCTGGGATTAAACCTCACATAACCTGATGGAAATCTGGAAATGTTTTATCCCCCACCGTGGGGACGACTGGCAGAGGAAGGATTCAGTATTTCAGTCCTCTGTCCAGCAAAAAACATCCAGGGTGATCGATGAGGACACTTTCATTGATCCATAGCTGTCTCGGCACCACAGAAGAAATTAAAAGGTGAGAGAAAGATGCTTGTTTTCAACGAAGCCCATTTCACAACGCCAGCAAGGGTTTTTCCAACCAGCCAAATGCTTGGCTTTAGCTGCAATAGAGAAATCCTGTGAGGTTGAATGATAAGCCTCCAGCCATACCTGCTTGGATTCTCAAGGACTGTGCCTGAACATGTTGGGGATGGCTCACATCCAGCAGCTGCTGATGGGGAGTCCACAATGCCGAATGAGTCACGAGCCAAACAGCTTCATCCCTGCCCTGAGCGCGTACCCAGAACGTGTCCAGAAAAAACATCCAGAAGCCAGGCACTGGAGACAGAAACAATGGGCCAAACTCTGCCCCTGGGCAGCGATGCGGCTCTGAGCGCCGGGTCTGGCTGAGCAGAGATCCTGGCTCCAGAACAGATTCCAGAACACTGGATTGTTTCTAATGTGTGTCCTCGTGAGATAGGGTGAGTTTGGAGGTAAGGAGATGGTGGTAGAAAGGGCTGCATGTCACGTGTTTAGAGATGATGGCTTCAGGGTCATGTCACGATTTTTGTCTTTTTCTGGCTTGACTTCTGGTTTGGAAGTGGCTCGGCAGAAATTGAGGTCATTGCAAGTGGTGCAATGACACTTTCTGGCTGCTTCATGCAGTGAGACTGAGCTACCAGCTGGGAGGTCTGAAAAGCCAGAGAAGTTCTTCTCTGGTACCATGTGAGACAGGCAAAGGAGAAGTTGTCCTTGGAGGAGCTGGTGTCCGAGCCTGAGCGGGGAGTGCACACTGCCCCCTCCGTGTTTTCCAGAATTGGTTTTGTACTTTAATGCTGGCTGTGCCTTATAATTTTCCATCCTGGCTCAGAAATTATAGAGGAGTGAAAGAAATATGGGTTTCAGCTGTCGATGCTTTAGGACCATTCAGCAGCATTGCTGGATGAAAGGAGCAATGTGGTCTTTTCGCTCTGCAGAGGTCTCAGAAATACCCAGGCATGAAGCGCTGTGTGGTTCCAGGCTTGGTGAGAGGGAAGGCAAAAGCTGGTGCCAGCCCTTGGTCCTTCCCTGGCTGCTGGAGCTCTTTGAGGATGTCGTACATCTGGTGCTTTCCCATTTAGTCCTTTCAAGAGGCTCATTTGAGAGCAAGGTTTGTGAGGAAGAGCCAGGAATAAACAGCTCATGATGCCGTTTGTGGGATGAGAGCAAAATAAGAAGAGAATTGTTAGAGATGGGACAGTCAGTGAATAAAAGCCTGGTTATTAATGGGGCTGACAGTTTGCTGTCTGTTAGAAAAACCGTGTGTGTTACAACATGACTTTTCCCATAGTATGTGGAGGAAATGAAAACTTTTGGGTCTGTAACACAGCAGCTAACAAGAGAGCCTGAGATGCAGCAGAGCGTTTGTCTCCTGGGGATGGCCTTCCACCAGTGCTCTGCAGTTGTGCAAGACTTCTCTCCCCTTGGCCTCGTTCAGTCCCACCAAGCAGAGAGTAGTAAAATCACCTCTCCTTCAGGGAGGACCCTCTAGTTAAAATTTTTCTATCTCTCTCTCTTGGAGCTTTTAGAAACTGAAGTTCTGCATGAGGTTTAATGTCATCCTCTGTGCCCCATCAGTTCAGTCGCCGTTCTCCCAGCTGGTCTAAGGCGCATTGTCCCATTTTTAGCGGTGACTACAGCCAGACATCACAGTTCATGTCTCCTCCTGTTTGTGTTAGCCATGGTGACCATCAGCTTTTATCTCAGTTTCCTGGCCACCTGTTCCCTCCCGGCTCAGAGGAGTGCAGGGTGCTGGCACAGCAGAAGGGCGCTGTGCTCCGGGGTGAGTGACACAGACACAGGAAGAGCACCCAGTGCACGAAAGCCCAGCACTCTGCCACTGCAAAGAGGAGTGGTAGATAATGTGTGAGTTAATATTGAACTGGGATTGTTGCTGAGGTGGCACAGCAACAGCAAACATGCCGGGAGCCACCACAGTGCGAGGGATCACGTGGTGGCCAGAGGACGAGCGTGGGAGGGCAGGGCCATGGCTCCAGTGCTGCCCAGGACCACCAAGGGACACCCTGCCCTTGATGAGGGTCACACTCAGTTACTCCTCCTCTCCCCAGGGCATAAGAATAAATAGTCTTTTAATAGCACCGTGCACATCGCCGGGGCTCCCACAAGCCTTTTTAGAGCCCTTGGGATTTGTTATTAATGGGCAAAGCAGCGGCACTGTGTTGGTGTCAGCAAGAAGGGCAATGTCAGAGAGGCTGAGGCCACACGTGCTCATGACCCAGAGGAGGACATTCCTTTTGGACCACTCTGGGTCCTTCATAGGTACAGGTCTCGAACCCGGGAAACATCACTAGGGCTGGGAACCAGCTCTGCCTTCTAATATACAACCGTGCCTGTGGACCAGCACAGCAGAGAGGTCACGGGCATTGATGTGGCTCCTACCAATGGGGCGTAGCAGCTCTCTTGGAGACCTCTCCGATTAATAAGTCATTACCTGAAATGGGACGGGGGGGAGAAAGTGACAGTTTTGTGAAAGAGGTGATTTAGAAGAAGCATTGATGTCAACTTGCAGGCTGCTGCTGCTGCTAGTTTTCACTTGTTTTATCACATCTGCTGCACGAGCGCAGTGGGGAGCACGCATCGCTCCCCGTTTCGTACCACAAGATGTTTTTGCTGGATCACCAGCCTTGGATGGACAAAAGTTGTGTAGCCCAAACCCAGGCAACTTTCTTCCATTCTCTTAGACAAGGTGCTGGGCTCCTGCAGCAGCCCCTCACCTGCAGCGCTGTTGTGTGATTTGCTTGCCCACAATGCTAAACCCCTTTAAATGTTGCCAGAAAAATGATCTGGAGAGCCTTTCCCTCTGCTTTATCCCTCCTGGGTGCCATTTCAGCGATATTCACATTAGAAAAATAGTCTCAGTAAGTACAGAGTCTACCACTACATTTGGTCTAAAGGGCTGCGTAAGGATAAAAGCATCGCTTTAATACACGCAATTTGTATAAAATTATCTGGCAGTGAGTGTTCAGGATGGCCCCACCTGCAGCTCTGAGTCATCACAGCAATTTTGACTGGGAGGTGGACATTTTATCAACTATGATTTTCTCAAATCTGGGGAGCTGGAGAGACACAGCATTTCAAGAGACCTGCAAAAAAACCAAACCGAAAGTCAGATGAATAAGGAGCTTGCAGAGGTTCACCAGCCACACAGTGAACCATACCTCCAAATCAGCAAATTGCTCCCACTCAAACTTGTTTTGGACAAATGAGTAATTTCCTTGTAGGCAAAGATGCTTGCACCGTTTATTTACATATTTTGGAGGCTAGCTAGCATCCTTGTTCTCCAGCTCTGAAGTCTGTCTCTGCTTCAGTTCCTGTCTGAGAGAGGAGATAAAACTGAACCACAAACCTGCTTCCCACTGAGAAATCACAACAGCTGTTATTGGAAAATCAAAGGGTCTGTGCAAGGGAAGAAATGCAGCTAATCCCAGCCGGGGAGTTACTGCTCCAGCACCTGGTTTCTCCTCCTGCCTCTCACTGCTGTTCTTTATGTCCTTCTGGTGTGGGACCCATCAAGGAGAAGAACCAGCCTTTGGATGCAAGAGAAAGGGTAACTCCCTGAGTACAGTTGCTTCAAGGTGTCTCAAAAGGGGCACATCCCATAAAATGGAGACTAAAGTTCCCGTCACAGCACGCTGCTACAGCTCAGCTCTTCAGAGCAGCCTGGAGAAGCAGGAATCAGGGATGTGCCTCCATAAAATGGTTAATTGATTACCGTCAGCCAGCGATTATGTGAATCATGGAGCACATCGTGGCTGTGCAATGCTGGAGATGTCTGAGACACTGACCTACCAAAACTGGCAGTGCTGCTGCTCAGCTCTTCCACATAAGTGCGGAGGTGACTGCTGGACCCACCAGCAGCTCAGCACATGCTGCATGTGTTTTATGAGGCAAAAGAAATGTTTAGGCAGAGGCAAAATCCACTGCTGGCCCATGGGTAGAGCCACGTGAGATCTGACTGGCATGAAACTGCAGAAGCACTTGGGCTTCTTTAAGGGTGAGTGTGTCAGAGGCAGGAGAGTAATGTCTGATACGGGTGAGTGCAGTGATGTGCATGGAGGGTCTGTAGCTGGGTCCATGTGGGTCTACTGGTGCGTTCAGGGAACGCGGAGAAGGGGACAGTGCTGGACTGGACAGAAGAAGAGATTTGTGGCCCTTCCCAGTGTGATGGGAGCAAAGGACACCACGTCCTGACCCATCCCCGCACTCGCCCACCATCACGGGGTGTTTGCATACGCTGGAACTGAACTGGCCAGAGCTCCAGTGTGTCCCCATACACGTAATGCATTTCCCATTTCTCTGGCAGAAAGCAGCCAGTCCCGTGTTTGTGTCTGAGGGGAAAACTGAGCTGCCTAAAGCCAAATGACATCATCTTGTGCAAGCTGAGTGCAGAGAGAGCGCTCGGGGCAGAGGGGATGTGGGAATCCATCCCCAGGTGACACGGCTGGGGAGTGCCGGCGCTGTGCCCGCGGACCGCCCGGCCCTCAGCACCTCCTGCCCACACGGCCCTGCCCTGGTGGCTCCCCGGGGCTGGCAGGTCACCGAAGCCACCGCTCCCCGCAGTGGGACATCAGGCAGAACCTCCAGCGGCACAGGCACGACTACAAGTTATGCTGCCACAGGATTGTATCTCTCAAAGGATCTGCCTGAGGGCAACAAGCCCCCTTCAGCCTGGGCAGGTGTTTGGTGCAGGTCTGTGTCCTCCTGGACCCTGAACAGGAGCTACAGGACATGATACATGGCGGTGGGAGAGGAGGCACAGGGGAAGGTGCAGACACAGACACCCCCCGGAGCTGGGACAGACGGGACACAGGAGCAGCTCCTTGTTCCTGCAGAGGCAGCGCGAGGAGCTCGGGGCGCTGCCGCCCTTTGCTCCGCTTGAGCAAACTGCGCCTTCAGCGATTTCCAGCCCCAGGGGAGCGGGGACCGACACCCCGCTCCCGGAGGACCCTGATCCCGGCAGAGCCGCCCGGGGCTCGGCCCTGAGGCTCCGAGCGGACGGGGAAGCGCCGCCTCCCTCACGTGATGGCGGGCAGAGGCCGGGGCAGGGCTGGGCGGCCGCAGGAGCGGGCGGACAGCGGGCACCATGCAGCTCCTGCCCAGCCTGTCCCCCGTCACCTGGCTGCTCCTCATCGCCTTCCTGTGCCTCGTGGCCCTGTAAGTAGAGGCCGGTCCCCTGGGGGACCGGGCAGGAGGAGAGCCCGGTGCCAGCGGGGTTCGAGTGAATTAGCGCTGAAACCACCCGGGCCCCCCGCGCTGCCCTCAGGGCACAGCGAGGGCTGCTCAGGGGGGCTGCGGGGCCCCGCTGCCGGCGGGAAGGAAGGAACGAGCTGGGCTGGGCGGGGTGGGAAGTGAAAGGAAATCCTTGATATTTTTTTAACTTTTCCCAAGGAGGAGTAACTTCTGGGTGTTTAAAGACAGCAGCGCCCGTGACGTCCTTGGACTGTGCCAGCTGGGAGCAGCGCAGGGTGATGCCGGAGCTGCTGCCAGCAGAACCCCCCGATTAAGTAGTTCTGTGGGCAAAACTTAGGCTTATGTGGCCCAGGGGAGCTGTAGTGAGCTATACGGACAAAAACTTAATTTTGCTGCGGTAATTTATGTCCCTGCCGTGCCGCTGTAGCGCGGCCACCTGAGCATCGCAGGAGGTCTTTGCAAAGAGAAACACAAGGGCAGGCCTCAGCTTCAGAACTCAATCGCTCCGACACCTCTCCCGAGTCACCCGCGTCACAGTTGTCTGATCTGGGCAACTGAATGAGGCCCTGAATAAAGCCCTGAGGTGCCCATGTGCGCTGGTTTGCCGAGGCTGGGCTGCAGCTCCTTTCAGCCCTTGTCTTCCATCAAAACGTACCCCAAGTGATCCTGCATTTACTGCAAAGAGTATCCTCAGCAGGGCTGCTGCTGGTCCGTAATTTCAGCTTTCTCTGAGTGACAGGAGCCAGTTATTTAAGCAGTTCCCTGTGCTCAGGAGGAAGTATCTTCTCTTTTCATTGCATAAGTGCTTCTCACGCGCTCTTTGTTTGGCAGCTATGGGATATGGCCCTACCGGACCTTCAAGAAGCTGGGCATTCCTGGCCCACGACCTCTGCCGTTTGTGGGAACTTTCCTGGAGTACCGGCATGTGAGTACCAGCAGCTGCTGCTCTGTAGTGCCTTAGATCCGTCTTGTGGCTGGTGCTGTTTTCCTCATTCTTTGGGTATCTCTCTCCTCTGTCCTTGGTTCAGTCAGATGAAAACTGTGCTTTTAGTTAGGAAGCTCTTTGGGCACACACAGAGAACAAGTTTAGGGTGATCTGAATGAGGTGTGCTATATTTTAAAACTACTTTGTAATTTCAGTTTTTAGTTTCTCCCTGTAATTTAAGTTTTTAGTTTCTACCTGCTCTCAAGCAGGATGAAGTTCTGTTAGAAACAAAAAAAATATTGGAGAGATGCCTAAGACTGCTGTTTTCTGGGAACTGCGTGGTTTTTTTGCCCTTTTTATCACCAACATGAAGAGACTGAATTAGCCTCAGCAATGCCTCATCCAGCCACTTGCTGTTGGGCCAGCCCGAGACTAAGCCAGACAAATAGATTTTTAAATAAAACTCAAACGTTATCAAACTACTAAACCTTATCACAAAACAAGGCAGTAGGTGATCCCAGGTAACTGGTTGCAAATGCAGAACAAGCGTATTGGCTTCAGTAAAAGGTGTTTCACTTGTGTTTGCTGAGTTTACATCATGCACGTTGCCTCTTGCCAATGTTTTAGTGAGTGTTAAGTGTCCCATAAGTTTCATCCTTACGTGTAGCATCAGTTAAAACCCTAATGGAAGCAAAAATCCGTGTTCCCTCCAGTTCGGTAACTGCAGAGGAAGATCATATGAGGACAAGGCAGCAGCAGCTCTAACTTGTTGAGCTGAAGGTGAAAGGACACCCTGGGATCCAGTTCTGCCTCCTAACTCTGCTCACTAAAACTTTGTACCCTTGTCATACCTTGTCTTCATTACATTTTTAGATCAGGTTGGCTGATGGAAGTTGAAAGTGCCTTTTATTTTAATCTCTGCTCTTTTTTCTCTCCAATGCAAATGTCCCCTAAGCATCCATGTGATGCTTGAGAGGACCACGCACCTCCCAACCTCAACCTCTGCCACTTACAATGAGGCTGTGGGATGCACTGTGCTGCCAGCTGTGACCTGCTTTGATCACTTTTCGCTGGCAAACTGTTCATTTCTCCTTTCTTCTTTTCCAGGGAGTCCACACATTTGATCAGAAGTGCTTTGAAAAGTATGGAAAAATCTGGGGGTGAGTTTCTGCAGAACAAAACTACAAGTTTGGGGTGCTCCACAGCCCCGGAATAGAATGAAAAAAGGTACACTGCTATCATGTCTCTCAACACTGTAATTCCAGCAGTGACAGCCTGGGAGAATCGAGGTTCACCACTGGGAGAGTCTCCACCCATCTCTCCAAGGCTTCTCTCCTGCTGGGATTTCAGTGTGGTGTGGGGCTGGGATGGTGATGGCCAGTTTGTGGGGTCATTTGTTTGCATAAGCTTTGAAAATCACCTCCACTGCTTGGTGTCAAACTGAGCCTCCTGCCTTTGAAGCCGCTCTTCTGTGTGTCTGGAGCAGAAAGCAAGCTGCAGGCTGCCACGGTGTTTTTCATCTTGCTCCCTGCTTCTCCCAGAGCTGGGGCACAAGCTACCTTTCAACCTGCCTCCCTGCTCCCTGCACAGTGCTTGTTTTGTGTAGGGGCCTTTTATCATGCTTCTACTGAGAACCTCTCAAACCAAAACAAAATTGCTCTGCAAAAAAATCCTGGGAGGCTTCCTGAAACCCGGTGCATTTTTTCGCAAGATTAAATGTTCGCAAGCTTCTTGAAGATGGCAGCTTCCCTCAGCTGTGGCCCAAGGCTCCCTGCCCTTTAGCCCACACCACGA
Source organism: Mohoua ochrocephala (assembly GCA_013398855.1). NCBI lineage: Eukaryota > Metazoa > Chordata > Aves > Passeriformes > Acanthizidae > Mohoua > Mohoua ochrocephala. The sequence goes on along the minus strand of VZTA01009190.1, from coordinate 24,118 downwards.
CTTTTAAGTTTTTCTGTCTCTGTTGACGGAAAAATGGAGGAGACAGATGAGTTTTTCCCTCTCAGTGCCTTGTAGGCCAGGCAGGAAATCTCTTTCCCCCACAGGTGGGTTGTTTGGTGTGGATTTCTTGTCTCCAGCCACCAGTAGTGGAAACAGCTCAGACAGCCCGAGTGCAGGGGATCAACATCGTGGCAAAAAGCTGCCTTTTATCTAAACCCACACAGCTTTGGCAACTCTTCAGTACCACAGACGATTGCTAGAAACGCTCATGCTGCCCATGTTTGTCACTTTCTTTCCCTTTCTCCTGTTTTACTACGTAACAAACAAGTTTCAGCCTCATCCTTCCAGCTGTTTTGTCAGAGGGGACTCAGGTGGCCCAAACCGGTTGTGCCATGGCTCTGGCCATGGACAGAGCAGGCTGCTTTTGCTCTAACTGACCACGAAGGATGGACTGACTGTGGGTTTCTCTTGGCTTAGGATTTATGATGGCAGGCAGCCTGTGCTGGCTGTTTTGGACCCCGTCCTCATCAAAAACATCCTGGTGAAAGAGTGCTACAACATTTTTACTAATCGCCGGGTAGGTACCTAGTCCCGTGCTTTGCTGTCTAGTACAGAGCACGTGCAGCAAGAAAGGAGTTTCTTGGTTTCTGTTCTCCTCTGAGCCCTTCAGCAGGTACTTGCTCTCTGATGTGCCCCAGTTTATTGATGGTACCAACATCAAAACTCTGCTAGGGAGGTGTAGGGGCCACTCTGGCTGGGACATTGGGCCGTCAGCCTGGATGGGCCCTAGGGCTGATGTCATTTATGACTCTTAGACTTCTGTTTCCATTTCTGTTGTTTATTGGTTGAGGTAGAGCTGACATGACTTCAGGGGCTGAGTCAACACTCCACGGAAGGCTTTTCTTTGCATTTCTGTCACGTGGAGGGAGGCTGTAAACATTCCCCTGTCTCCTGTTCTCCTGTGCAGAACTTTCGTCTGAACGGGATCCTGCAGTCAGCCCTCAACGTGGCTGAAGATGAGCAGTGGAAAAGGATTCGCACGGTGCTGTCTCCAACCTTCACCAGTGGGAAGCTGAAGGAGGTAAAGCACAGGCCACTGGTCCTTTGCATCAATAGCTGGAGGAGAACTGGGCTGTTTCTGAGTGCAGGCCTTCCCCTCAAATGGGGAAGTCGCCCTGTTTGGCAGGACCACATCCATGAACACCCGCATTGTCGGTACCGTTCAGCAACACGGTGTCTGTCTGCCGTCCCGGGAGGGAGTCAGGAGAAGCGGGTGGGGGATGAAACAGCACACGAGGTATTGCATGCTGAGGCTGTTGGCCCTGTGGCCTGTGTGTTCATCCTGCTAAACACATCACTCGGGCCATGGTTGTCCATTTTCCATGCGCCCAGGAGCCATGTTCACTCCCAGATGGAGTGGAATGGGAATTGTGTGTGGAATGGGAATTGTGTGTGGAATGGGAATTGTGTGTGGATTTTTGGAGGAGAGCCTTGCTCAGTCCTAGTCAGATGAGCTCTCCGGACAGATTAAGATGAGAGAAAGCAACGTCTGAGGCCTGGAAATGAGAGTTTCCCCTTGCTCTTCCACTTTGCCCTTCCCCTCACAAGCCGTACTTGGCAAGTGGCAGATGGCAGCGTGGCCCGGCCTTGTTTGGTGGCAGGGAAAGAGTCAATAGTGCTTTCTACTTTGGTTTGCATTTCAGATGTTCCATATCATTAATCACTATGGTGAAAAACTAGTGAAAAACATCGAGAAGAGAGTGGCTAATGATGAGTTTGTGGCTACAAAGGAGTGAGTATCTGTGTGGGGCTGACAGCAAAGGGTTTGTATTCAGTTTGGGGAAGGGGCTGTTCTGGAGAGCCTTTTCCATGCTGCAGCATGGAGCCCTTGTCAGCTATGGAAGCAAACTCCAGAGCAGTCATGGGCATGGCATGTTCCTCAGCAGTGGGCTTGCTGTGCTCTGCTCTGCTCACATGGGAGAGCTGTGCCCTGTTCCCCATTTCGTTTTACTGGGGATGCATTTTGAGGAAGGAAGCATTTTCCAGAATTCTTCCAGAAGCCGCACAAGATGTGGTATTTTTGGATGTCATGTTTGCAATCTCTTTTACGGATGAAAATCGGAATATAGTCTTTGTTACCCTGGACTGCAGTTCAGTGCTTTCCAACTACAGCTTAGGTTTTTGAAGCTGAGAAAAATTGGGGGAATGAATGCAACTGGGGAAACTTCAGAAAATAGAATGATGGCTACTGCCAGATCAGGACAGACCTACTATGTTAGGACTCTGCATTAAGAGAGATTCCCCCTCACAAGGATTGTTTCTAGATGGGCTCTTGTTTACTGCTGTGGTTGGGTTCATCTCATATACTCTCTCTTCTTCTCTACTCAGCGTTTTTGGAGCTTACAGCATGGATGTGGTGACCAGCACTTCTTTCAGTGTCAATGTTGACTCCATCAACAACCCCAATGACCCCTTTGTCACCAACATTAAGAAATTTCTCCAATTCAGTTTCCTAAATCCTGTGTTCTTCCTCTTAGGTATGACAAACCTCATTTCATACAGCCCTGAATCAATGTCAAAGGCGCTGCATTTTCTGGTAGCTCCCTTAGTAGCTTTGAGTCCTTTTTGCCATATGGGAGATGCTCAGCACTTTGCAGGATTGGATTTACAGTCTCAGATCTGCAGAAATATTTCCCCAGGGAAACCACAGCCAGGATTTGTACAGCCCATGTAGGTCTTGGCAGCATCCTGCTGTGAGTAGAGACCCTGTTTGCAGAGATGGTGGAAAGCTGCTCTATCACAGAGAGCTGCACTTAGCGTGGTATTGTGGTCATAAAGTAATATATGGAGGGGATTCTCAAGTGCCAGTGCATCCCAGCCATGGTTAGGTAAAAAGAGCTGGAGGCCACAAAAAGGGTCAGGGTCCAGATGTACTGCTCCTTTCTATGCTTTGTGCCAGTTTTGGTTTTCTCGGGGCCCCTTTGAGCTCAAGTATGTTGGTCTCTTCTTTCCTTTTAGTGTTGTTCCCCTTTGTTGTCCCTGTGCTGGAAAAGATGAAGGTGACTCTGTTACCCTCAGACGTCATGGACTTCTTCAAGAATGTCTTCACAAAAATGAAGAAGGAACGGGAAAAGGGAAGCAGCACGGTGAGTCCAGCCTCGGTGGCCTCTTCTCTTCAGAAGTCCTGAGAGCGGGAGGGACCTGGTGGCATCTTCAGAAGCTGTGGCGTGTCACTTGCTCTCCAACCCCACCAAACCTGAGAAAGGCCAGAACCACGCCCTGCCTGGGCGTCCAAGTGGAGAAAATATCTCTGTTCATAGAGGGTCTGTAGGTCTCCAGACCTCATCATGCACTGAAGCCATGAGCTGTGCGTGTGTCTCAGCAAGGGACTTGTGCTGGATAAAGTTTGCCTCCTCCCCACCAACATCTTCTCTGCCTCTGTTTCTCCCCAGGACCGGGTGGATTTCCTGCAGCTCATGATTGAATCGCAGAACTCACATGATGGCTCCAAGCCTGCTGAGACCAACTTGGACAAAAGTATGTCTTGAGATCTGTCCTCCTCTCAGCAGAAAGTAGTTGCTTGTCCATTTGAAAGGGAAGTAGGGAGAGGATTTTAATTGTTAATCCCATGAAAGATTCAAGGTCTCAGTAGTGGGGCCGTAATGATGTTTATCACAGATCAGCCATATTTTTATTATATCTCATTTCCTGGGATAAATTCTGAGGTGTGTTTGTGCAACGAAGAGCAAAAAGAGTGAGTAGCTCCTTACCCCCATTTCTTATTTTGTCTTCTCTGAAGGCCAGCAATGTTGGCTGTATATCAAAAAGCACACAAAGCACACATGCTGTGTGTACCTTACCCACCTGCGAGCTCATCTCTGTTCCCCATCCTAGGTAAACTGTGAGAAGATAAAGGCTCAGCCAAGGCATAGTCCCCATCTGTCAACTCAAGGCAGGATGCTTCTAAACTTTTTGAGGTGCCAGGACAGGGTATTTGTAGAACACCCTGCAGTGCATCCTGCACCCCTTGGTGGTACCAGAGGGTAAGCTGGATGTTTCCTTTACCAACTGTTACATAGCTAGGAGTAGCATTACTTAGACTGATGACTGGGATCCTGAATTCCCAAGGGTCGATTACTGTAGTTCTCAGCTTCTTGTATGTGCTTTTATGCCTTTTTTGCAGCATTAAGTGATGAGGAGGTTCTGGCCCAGGCTCTTATCTTTGTCTTTGCGGGTTACGAGACCACCAGCTCCACCCTCAGCTACATAGCCTACAACCTGGCCATCCACCCTGACGTGCAGCAGCGACTCCAGGATGAGGTCGATGCACACCTGCCCAACAAGGTAAAGGAGGGTGAGAAGATGCTGGGGTTGTTCCCATCTGCCTTGCAAACCCTGGTTGGAAACAGAGTGGCAGAGGTGCTGGCGCTGAGATTCTCCCTTCCCTGGAAGCCCTGGGGGGCTGTAGGGGTGGGAGTTGCAGTGCTGTGTTCTCAGCCCCCCCATTCCTCTCCAAGGCCACTCCCACGTACAACGCCATCACTCAGATGGAGTACCTGGATATGGTGGTGCACGAATCCATCCGGCTCTACCCCGTCGGGGGCCGGCTCGAGAGGGTCTGCAAGAAGACTGTGGAGCTCAATGGTGTGACTATTCCAGAGGGAATGGTGGTCCTGATCCCAGCCTTCGTGCTGCACCGGGACCCGCAGTACTGGCCAGAGCCGGACGAGTTCAGGCCTGAGAGGTGAGGGCCTTGTGGGGGGAATAACTGCATGCTCCACCTCAGCCCTGGGAGTGGGAATGGCAGCAAAAGTGGGGAATGCGTGATTATAACATTTAAATTAGGCATTTATCATTGTCTGACATCTAGTCCCAGCATTACCGTGAGGGGAGTTTTATGATCTACATCCATAAACTGTGCATGGAATTTAATTAACTGCATTGAAGGGAGCAACAGTGAGAGCAGCTCCCAGCAGCTGTAACACTGAGGGGTTTATGGCCAGATATTAAAGCAAGAGCCATTGGGTGACTGGCACAGTGCCCTACAAATCAGCAGCGGAAGGGCAAAAATGGGTAGGAAATAAAACTTAATTTTTTACTCAAGTTATGAAGCAATCTTTGCTTAGGAGCTCTCTCAGACCCTGCAAAATGAGACAATAGCCCAAGGCATTCCTGGGTTACCATGAACCTGGTAGTCTTCAGGTGGCCACCAAGACATTGAGCTTGGTCCAGAGAGAGCAGGACCAGGCCTCGGCCCTTGCACCTGGAGCTGAAATACCCCTGGAAACCAATCCTGGCGTGGGGATGTGGTGACCTTTGAGACAAAATGTGGCAGCAGTATCAGGCAGAAGCATCTATGGAGCCTATGGTCACCTTGTGTTGAACTCAGAAGGAAACACCCAAATGGGACTGCTCTGGCGATGGGCCAGGCTACACCAATTGCTCCAGTAGCCACATCCTTATTCCGGTTGTCAAACTGGGCATGGGTAGCTGGACAGGAGCTATTTAGGGCTCACTTGCCTTGCTGGGAGTTCATCACAGGGATGTGCCGATGTCTCAGTAGTGAGATACTTCACTTCTGACTTAGCACGGCTGAGGTTTGTACCTGGACCTTGTGCACTGGGAATGAAAAGCTTTCTGACATGAAAACTAACTGATCACTAAGTAGTATCACTGAAAATGCTCAGTGGCAAATTTCTCTGTGAAGCTGATTGTTCTTCCCTGTTTTTCATGATGAGGAAAGGAATGGGGCTGGCATGTCTCAAAAGCAGCCCTGCCTTTAGTCACACAGGGGGAGAACGTCTTTGTGCTCGCTCGGTCCTTTGATCTACGGGGAAGCTGTGGAGCTGTAGACCTGTGTGGTTTAGGGTTTGAAATCTGGGTTCAGTTTTGGAGCTGAGAAGGAGTTCTGAGAAAAGAGTAGTTACAAAATCCATTAGCGTATTTCAGGTATTCCCAGGTCACCCAATGCACCTGGATTTGCACAGCCGAATCTGAGCTGCAGGATGAAAGCAGAGGCATAAGGTATCTAGTGAGACAGAAAGAGGGGACTTAACTTGATTCTTCTAATATGCACAGAAATACAAAAAGCTTTTGCCTTCCCAGAGCCCTCATCACTTCTGATTTGGAAGCTGACACATCCTGGAACAGTAGATCTCGCTAACTCAGTTCTTTTGGTTGTAATCAGGTTCAGTAAAGAGAACAAAGAGGGTATTGACCCCTACACCTTCCTGCCATTTGGGGCTGGCCCCAGGAACTGCATAGGGATGAGGTTTGCACTCCTCGTCATGAAAGTGGCTGTGGTCGTCCTGTTGCAGAACTTCTCATTCAGAACCTGCAAAGACACACCGGTGAGGATGTGGGGTGATGTGTCTCGTTATCTTCCCTTACTCCCACTGAGATGGTCCTACTGTTACATGGGCATAACTGTTTAAATCTTCTCCGTTAATTGTAAGGGGTTCACTGCAAGTAACTGAGACTTTTTTTCTTTTAAATTCTCTAGAGCAGCCGATTTAATTTTGGTGGGATGTTTTAGGCTGAAATCCCTGAAGTCCTGTGCCTATCTTTGGGTGCACCTAAATTGTGGGGTGCTCTCTCCCCCACAGTGCACTGTCAGTCTGTTTGACCCAGCTTAGGAAGACCCTGCTCCAGAGAGCAGGAGAAGACTATCCCCCAGCCCATGCCAACAAACATGGCTGTTCTCTGGGGGACATCCCAAGACACCAAAATTCACCTCTTATGGGCCAGGGCAGTCCCTAAAGGGTAGGAATTTTCAAAGAAGCACCATCTGGGTTAAGTTTGAATTGGTGACCCTCTCCCTCTTTTAGACTGATCAGGATCCCACCAGGCTTTGGTGTTGCCCAGGATCCCAGTGAACACTGCACATAGTACTGATGGGATGGGCCTGGCAGGGTGGGAGCGTTTGACATGAAATGAATGCAGGAGCTGTTGGAAATGAGGTGTCAGTCGAGCCCTGCTGAGAGCACGGCAGCTCCCCGTGCCTCGGGCAGGCAGCACTACGGTGTTTCCAGCCCGACCCAGCTCCCTGCACTCACTGCTGCAAAAGGCTGGGCCATTATTACATTCTGTTGGTGAGGAGAGCTTGACAAATCAGAGCAGAGGGGGCAACAAGTCGCTCAAAGGACGTTTGTTGTAAGAAACAGAAAAATCCTTATTAAATTATTACTTGGCACGGGTGCTCAGCTGGAATCTCTGCAGATTCAGATTGCAGCTCAACTAGTAACCTGGAGGTGAAAGACTGTAATAGTCCATTAACAATGCAGTGACCTATCCACCCTCCCCCAAGTCTAATGACATTTTTCTAGTCCTCTGCAATCCATAAAATTGATTCTTTTTATAACTGCCTTTAATTAAAAGGAGACAAGTTAAATATGTATTGTATTATTGGTGCCCATAGGTTTATGGGGCTCTTTCAGCCCTTTTTTCTACAGAAGGTGTCATGTACATCAGATCAGAGTGGGAGGGAAAAATCCGTGCTGGAACATCCCTTTGGAACATGTATATGGAAGCTGCAGCCTCTTCTCGCTGCTTCACTGATGGCACATTGGGCTCTAAGCCATATTGCTTAAATTTCCTGAAACAAAGCTCACTGGGCTTTGGGGTGTGAATGTGGCCTGCTGGGCTGGGTGTGTCACCCTTGTCCTGAGGGGGAGAGGAGGAGCTGGGATATGAGCAGCATCCATTGGTGGGGGAGGCTTTAAACACTTCCCTCCTGCAAGAGGACTCCCTCCAACCCCAGCTTCAAACATTGCTTCTGATGAGATTCCCAGCCTACCCCTTGGAAACCTTTCATGTTGAGGATGCTTTTGCTTTGGTACTCAGTCTGAGCAGCGATTTTAGTTTTGCTCTTCCTGGAGAGCTTATTGCTCCTCCAGCTCCCATTATGATCTAGCTGCCCTTAGCACTGACACACTTCTGCATTAAACAAAATAGCACTGCATGCCCCCATTTAGCTGCGGCTCCCTGGGTGGGATTTGGCTGCTCTTCCCTCCACGTGCAGCCTGTTGATCAGTGCACCGAGCTCTTTGTACCGCGCCACGTGAAAGCCAGAACTCACCAACCGGTTTATCCAAGAGCTGAGGGCTGTTGAACACCAGCTGGTGGCTGCTTTGCATGAGCAATAGTGGTGCTCCTGCTGTAGGTACACCTGTGAGTTGGGAAATGCATTGAAAACAAGCCGTGGCTGGGATGTGTGTGAGCTGTAGGGCTCCTGTTGTCCTGTCTGTCCTTTCTCCCGGCTGACGTGGCTGTTTTGTCGTTTTTTCCCTCCTGCTCAAGATCCCACTGGTCCTGGACACGAAAGGTTTCATGCAGCCAAAGCAGCCCATTGTCCTGAAGATGGTCCCCAGAGCCCAGGCTGACCTGAAGAAGTGAAGAAAGCGGGAACAGAGCAAGAGACTCTTATTTAATGGTGCCTCCTCCCCCTCTTGAGGGGAGACCAATTAATGTGTGCGCTGTAGGATTGTCAGGGGTGCAACCCCCCCATTTCATGGGGGTTTGGCCCAGCACGATGACATGAGCATTATCCTAATGAACACGAGCCCCAGGTCCTGCTGTCCCCAATCACAATAGGCATTTTGCAAGACCATTTGCACTCGAGTTATTTGGGCATTTTTTTCCTCTCTCTCTGAAGAGGTACTTTTCTAAGCAATTTGATTCCAGACACTGTCAGTCTCTTCTGGCAGTGTAATTTAAATCAAGATAGGGAGAGCAAATTGCACATAGTTAAGTAATGCTGCCATTGCTCCTGTTCCCACTGCCTGCTGGGTGACTCTGTGTGTCTTCTGGTTTTATTCTCCTGGGAATGCAGAGTTGTCCAGGGCTCTTTCCTCAGCTCTGTGCTATGACCCTGACAAGTGTTAAAATGGTCACGTCCTTACAGGACTGAATGCCTGCAGCAGATTTTCTGATGCTGATTTATTTAGATTTTGGTATGATTTTAGATGGCTTTTGTGTGATTCCAAGTGCAGGCGAGTTAACTGGAGGAGCCCTGAGAGCAGCAGTTACCCCTAACGACTGGAGATTTGCAGAGTGGGAGAGAAGTGTCCCACATGTGTTTCCTGATTGTTTGCTTATTTTATCGTGGGCATGCAGCCATCTCCCATGGAAGGGATTGTCAACACAGGCACCATCCATCCTGCTATCATGACACTTTTTAGTCTGATTTGTACTGGGCCACTGTAAGACCAACGTAACTAAATTAAGGGAAATGCAGGGTGCAGCACTGCCTTCAGAGAGCCTTCAGATGTCCTGGACAACCCTGTCTGGAAGAAAGGTGCCTTTGCCTATTGAGACCTTCAAAATCTTGCCAAACTTTGTAATTTTTGTACGGTCCAGAATTTCATGTTACTCCTCCAAAAACTGCTGCTGGAATGCTAACTGCAATAAAGAGTTCATTTACCTCTCCTGAGACCAGCTGGTGCTGCTCTCTGCTGCTGTGCTTTCTCCATGCACAAGTGACTCCATCTGAAGATCTCCCAAGCCTTTGGCCAGGTGACAACGTCCCATCACCTCTCCCAGCTGGATTCCTCCCTTCTTTGGTGGGATCCTCAAAAATCAGTGCTGCTCTCTTCAATTCATTCTTCTGCTGTCACCTTGTGACACCACAAATCACTGGGCACGTGGTCCTGCTGCTCTCAGCCAAGCATTTGTCTTGCTGTGAGAGTGGAGGGATTTGATTCTGCGCAGCAGCTGACCTCACACAGGGTTCAGAGTGCTCTCTGTGCTCTCCTAAACACCTCATGCACCTGCTCTACCCTTCCACAGAACGATGTCTTCTACTTCAGAGCTGTCAGATTTTGGCACTGGGTGAAATACCTGCGTGTGCATATACATCCAGCCCAGTCAGTACCGCATATAACGATGCTTGGATTCCTGGGAGATGAAAACTCCTTTTATCCTGGATGAATCCCCGTGGGTACCGTAAATCCTAAGAGCTGCTCCTGGAGGTGCAGAGTTGAAGGTACAACAGCCCAAAAGGAACAGCTGAGCAGAGTCATTGATGGTGTGAAGTGATTCCTAGTGCAAAAGGAACTTTATTCACTACTCAGCGGTTTTTATATTTCTTTTATATTCTTTTATATAGAGGTAGATAGATTATACATGTTATTATATATTCTTTTCATACGTACTTTCTATATTTTTTAGCAATTGAGTAGAAAACCTCAGAAGAGAGATAATAACCTTTCTGCAGCAAATTAAATTCCCCAGTGAAAGACACCCTTGACTGCAAGTGTAGAGGAGGAGTGAGGCTGCTTCTCTGGGGAGTCATCAATGAGCTGGGTGAGAGGGTTAGAAAATTCCCGGCAGCTCAGGCAGCCATGGCTTCCCCTCCTGCCCTCGTCACCTGCAGCACTGCAACTCCCTTCGGCCACCAGTGTACAAAAGTGACAATTCATCTTCATTTTTGGCTGTTACTGTCCCCTTTTTCAAAGTCAGGGCAGGGTGTTTGTGACAGCACGTGGACAAAATGTACAGGCAGGCAGACCCCTGGAGGACAGACAGCTGAAAAGTGCCTGTACCACCAACAGTGGTTCATAAAAGGGGGCATGGAAAATCCTCAGGTCTCTGTCTTGAGAAGTGACCGAGAAGATGAGGGTGACAAAGTCACCTGCAGTGTCACAGGTCAGGGATGAATTAAGAACCTTGCTGGGGCAAAGGGCAGAGCTTGCCCAGTAGCAGTGAGAAAAAGGTTTTGCCTTTTCACCCCATGCCCATGTTGGAATTAATCACTCACACAGAAATGTCAACACTACGGGAAAACATCCTTCAGGATAATCTCTCTCACAAAGCTGCTTAACATTTTGGAAATATACAGTTCACTTGGAGGTGTCAAAGGATTTCAGCCCCTCTCGTGTCTGTTCAAAGGCATCTTCATCTGCTGCACCCTGTGCCAGGGGATTGGGGAGCAGAGCTGGGCTGGGCATGCCACTGTACCCGCAGAGAGACGGACACAGCACCTCCTCATCCCCCAGCACCTGCTTGGGGTTCTGGAAAGGCACAAAACTCTTGAGTTCTGTCGAATCTCATCTTTGTTTTGCTGAATTTGGTACTTCAGAGCAGGAAGCACACACCTCTATAGGTTCCCAAGTGTCCTAGAGGGAGGTTTGCCAGCAGGTTTGGCTTTGGGGAGTGGTTTGGGACCTTGCAGTGGGGAATTGCTTGGATGCTGTGAGTTTTCCAGCACGTTCAGTACCTGGGATGGTGTTTCTTGGGTTTATTCCAGACTGAGCAGCTTTTGGGAGATGTTCAGTGTCAGCCCTTTCTGGTCCGATTTCCAGGGGTAATGAGGAAGCACCATTCCCCCATATCCAGGGGAAATGGAGCTGTGCCCTTCCACAGCCCTGTGCCTTGGTTTACCTGCACCTATGATTTTTTAAAATTATTTACACTTAGGCAGTAGTGAAATTTGATGTGTGTCCACCTTATGCCATGCTCTGATCAGATCCCAGCAAGATCCCAGAGTGAGCACATGGGTTTCCTTTTGGAGGGCACTAAAGCAGATGTGCTTCAGGAGCTCACCTAATACGCTCCAGCTGCTGACAACTTGAACAAAGTCCTCCACTCCCCCTAAAAAACATCCAGGATGATTATAGGGCCCTCAACATGAATTCCGCTGCTCTGCTATAGGAGGGGGCTCCTATAGCAAAGTGCTGCTTCCCAGAGCAAACAGGCTTCAGCTCAGCACCAGCTCCTTCTGGAAGGACAGTCCCCCCTCAAGTGGCATCACTCCAATCTGGTCCCACTCACTCCTGCTTCAATTATTTAGGCTCCTTTCAAGCCAGAGCACCCATTTGCACTTCACAGCGTGCTCCCTCTCTGAGGTGCTGTTGCTGCGGGCTCACCGTGTGCTCCAGTGCTCCCGGGGCCAGGCCCAGGTGGACTAATCATCCCTGCCACAATTTGCAAGAAACCTGGAGCTTTCCTGCCCCTGACCCTGCCTTGCATAGAGGTTGTCTGTATTATTGCTGCTGGTGCTGTACTGTACCTGCTGCTGAGGAGAGACAGGCCTCCAGACACCCGTATTGAATGCTCAATTCGGTTAAAATCGATGGGATAATCAGCCCGAAGAGTCTGCCCAAAGGTCAGGAAGCAGCGATTTTTCCTCCAGCAACTTTGGTCCTGAGCTCTTGTTTCAGTGTGAAGATTGCAAGCAGAAGCACTTCAGCAGGTGGGTTGTCAAAGGGTTAGGAGTGCTGGTGGTTGGCTGACAGGCTAATGTACCAAGGGCCTACCAAGGTCCCCCAAAACGGGGAGGTAAGTTCTTGGCAGGGCTTGTTTCTCGAAAACGAGCAGGAGATGGTGCAGGGCGGGCTGGCGTCCCGCAAGGCAAAATGCAAAGAGCCTTGAAGAGGAGCCCACCGAGGTGGAGAAGGAGGAGGATGTCAGGAGCAGGGGGTGCTGTGGGAAGGACCAGGTGGGGATAACCTCTTTTTCTCACCCCATCCCCCAAATTTCATCCCCCATCTTGTGTCTCCTCGGTCCCACGTGTGCCTGCAGCAGCCGTCAGCAGAGTCAAAGGCCACAGCAGTGGGAGGACCCGTCTTTCCCCCTCTCATGACTCCAGCACACGTTCTCTAGCAGCTGAACACACGACATACTGCGGGCTGAATTTGCAGAAACACTTTGATCTTTCATTTTTAAGCTCAGTGATTCAATCCCCCACAGAGCCAAGGTAAACGGTGGCGATGCCACTTCGGCAGGCTCAAGGTTCCAAGTCAAACAGCAGTCGTTTAACCACACTTTTAAAGCTCGTATCATTTGAATGTCATATGTCAAACTGATGCTACTTCCACTGAAGGCAAATAGCTGTTTATTCCCCTCACAGCTGCCCAGCAGTCTGACATTCATTACCGAAGCCTTGCAGCTGCCAGGGATTGAAGCTACCTGTAGGAGCGCGTCTATCAAAGCCTTCCACCTCTTAAGGGTTATTCCCTGTAATACCAGCTCATACATTTTAGTTCAGGCTCATTTTACAGCGGCCGTAGTTCTGCAGTTGTTTTTTTGCTATGTGTGAACAAGGTCAGGCATTGTTTTTTGCCCGTTCCCTCCCAAATTATGTCGTTTGCTCATTTTTCATGGCTTCTCCTGGGTTCAGGCTCGCTGTCAGTGTGCACCAGCCCCTGAGGTTTATGATGTGAATGTTCCACAGCTGTGGGCAGCAGCCGGCACACAGGACTGCGGTGCTGGTGGTCCAGTCGTGGCATCTTGATGCAGCTCAGCTCTCCTTGAGGCCAGCCCTGTGAATTCTATTTCTGGGACGTAAGTTCATGCACTAATGAAAAACCTGATATTTTGTAGTTTACTAGGCACTAAAGTGTTCAATTGGCTGCAGAGGAGTTTACAGAAGGAAAAAAAAAAAGAGGCAACAGAGATGATGAGATTAGTTTGCATTTAGACAGTGCCCTGAACCTCACAGAGCAATTTACACCTGTGCGAGGAATCTGCAGAGTTCTATTGAATCAGACCTGGGGCGTTTTACAGCCACTTTGCACGAGCATAAACGACAGCATAAGGTGCTGAGGAAACAGCCGGCCGGACAATTACAGAGCGTCTTCACACGCCTTATTAATCGTCATTACAGCTCTCTGTGCTGAGACTCGGCGTCTTCCTTCCCCGAGCAGGGCCAGCGAGGCTGCGGAGCCAATTTAGCCACCTGCCAAACTCGCAGGGTCTGACTGCTGCTATTGACGTGTCCTTGGTCCTGGGGAGCTGGATGCTCCTTGCCAGAGCCGGAGATGCATCTTGTTAAATTACAGTGATGGAAACCTCGGCTGCCTCCTGCCTTACCGGGCTCCTGAGCAATGTGTGTTGCTATGCTCAACTCTGTGTATGTCTTATTGTCCATTTGTTTTCATTTTAAGCTTAGCTCCGTGGGTGTCTCAGGAAGGTGGGGCGGTGTTCATCCAAGAGATGAAACCCAATTTCTTGCCTGTGCTGATACACCCACGAAACAGCTCTGGGTGCTGTGTGTGCACGCAGGGTCGGGAGCCTCAGGACACAAGGAAATGGGGAAAAAATAAAAGGATTGTTCAGGTGCTGTCGGAGCGAGGGGCTGGAAGCGCTGCCCGCACGTGTCTGAGCCATGCCTGTGCACTCAGGTTAACGACCCAAAATACAGCTGCCAGCATGGCTCTGTCTGCAGGGACATTTCACGGGTGGTGTGATTGTTTGCTGCAGCTCTCACGTTTATGGCTGTTGCTGAAACTCCTTAAAAGAGTGCAGCTACCCAGGGTTTCTCAGCACTCCCAGAGCGCTCGCCCTGGTTCCCACTCAGAAACTCCTGCTTAAGAGCTGGTAGACCTGAACTTTTCCCAGTGAAAATGACAAGAAACACCTGGAGAGCAGAGGGCCATGCAGGAAGGAGACAGCCTGAATAGTTAGACCGGTTGTACACAGTCGTGAGATTAGCTGTCTAATGTCCTTTCTGGGAATCTTATTAATGTTATCTTATTATTTCATAATAGATATAACCCATGTGCTAGTGCTGGCAGGCTGTAATTGGGCCTTGCCAGGGAATTACTCATATTTTTCATTCTTGAAGGAATGAAGAGCGTATTCGGTTATGCTAACGACCTCATTTGTGTGGATTCCATTCACTCGGTACGTCTGGCTCGTGAAGAATTGCAGCCAGAGTGATGATTTCTCACTCCAAGTAAGCGTCGAGGTGTCTCTCAGCAGATGCTCTCCCCTCCAGATGCTGAGCTGATGCCTCGCCGTGTTTGCCTCTCCCCTGGCAGCTGCAGACACACCCAGAGGTGGTATTTTTTTTCAGCACACGTTTTGCTGATGGTGATGTCTTTCCCTCTCGGTGTCTTGGGGTGCTGCGGGAGCCGTGGAGCTCTTTGAAATGGAGCAGTGTTATCTGTTGCTGCTTTATAAATCCTTTCTGCCTGTTTAGTACCCCTTGTTTGGGCCTTGGGCCGTCGTGCCTACCCAAGTTCTTCACTGAGGGTTTTTTAACTCTCCACAGGGTATAAATGATAGTTTCAGCTGTGGAGAACCCTCCTCCCCATACTTACGATTACTCTCTGTGTGCGTATCAAAGCACACGCATCGTACCCGTGTCAATAAAACCCTTTCTAATTCTTTTTTATCCTCCCCAGGGGAGCCCTCAAGCCCCACGGAGCCTCGAGCAGCCCTTTAATTCCTCTCGCTTTGGTCCCCGCCGCTGCTCCAGGCCTGTTGTTGGAGCAGCTGTGAAAAATGCTGCTCCCTAACGGAGCAGAGCGGGGGCTGCTGAGTGACACAAAGCTTTACCTGCCCACGGGGACCCGGCTGCCTCCGCAGCCTTATCAGAAATGTTCCCCTGCGTTTGTTTGTAGAACGTCTTTATCCAGCCAGGAGAAATGTCCCTTGAAGTCAACTAACCAAATAAATAAATAACAGTCAAAGACAATCTAGAAAGGGAACAACAAAAAAAAAAAGTTTCTAGAGGGAAATAAGTGATGGATTGAAAGAGATTTGAGGCTGTTGTGTCGTACAGCTCCGTGCACGATGTGACAGGAGAGAGTCCTCACTGCGCTGTTTCCTGTCTTCTGCTTTAAATGAAGTCCTAAAAATGCTGATTTAAAAGCGTTGAAGAAACAAAGTGAAACAGTCTGATGTACACTGTGGATGTTTTTTAGCCCCTCTGAACTTTTTTCATGATGTACCTGCCGCTGGCTGTGTCAAAATAAAGCTCCTCAAGCGAGGTGCAGGAGGGATGCAGGAGCTGGGAGAAGTTTTTCGGTGTTCATGCACAAATCTGAGCAAAGAGAGGAATAATTTCCCTTCCCACATATAATAATGTCCAACAACAGGAACCCTGACCTGGAATTTTTCTTTGCTTTCCAAAGGCATCCCTGAGCGGTCTGTGGAGAACGGAGGGAAATGTTGATTAATACCACTGTTAATGAAAATAAACACAGGCTAACATTCCAAGCAACGCCATTTCTTCTCAAAGCATCCAAGGATAGCAACAGATGCAATAAAGCAGAAATTCACTTTGGCTGCCAAGGGATAATGTTCCCTACTTTGGACACAAGCCTGGGGGGGAACACACCACTCTGAGCAGAGCAGCCCGTGACCTTGAAGATCTTGTAGGTTTGAAAAACCATCATCTCAGACCTGAATGATCCCAAGGGAAACTTCCCAGGCCCTGTGAAGGGTCCAATACCATGTCCTGACCTGCCTGGGACCTGGATGCTCTTCCTGTTCAATGGAAATGTCCATTGGCTTTTTCCATCTGCCCATTTATCTCATTGATTTGACCAAAGGAATCATGAGATTGAAAGAAAATTAATAGTTCCCAGCCCAGCCAGCTCCTTATTTTGATTCATTCCATTCTTGTCACTTTGAGTGAGCTAAATAATTAATTGTGTTACCAAAAATAATTAAGGCTAATATCACACCGATTACACTGGCCAATTCTAACAATAGGGTTGGTAAGAACATCTAAATAACCTGATATGTAATCATAGTCTGGCTCTGTCCAGTGATGTGCAGGTTTGGGGCTTTCTCTCCCTCCAAATTTTGGCCGGCCGCATTGATTAAATGAGAATTTCTTATAGCTAGTGTTCAAATTATCAAATACTTGCCTAAAGCAATCCCATTGATCAAATGTATCATTTGTAATACAAATGTTTTTATTAGGAGGCTTTGTTCAAGATAAATGAAGGATCAAATTAACTGGAGATTGGATTGAGTGGAAAATGCTGCAGCTGGATAATTTCAAGCACTGAGGCTGAACATTTCTTTCAAATGATGAGAAGTCATCAACTAAGTCTTAATATAAAACACACACACACAGAGGCACTGCTGTATCAATTCCTTTCATTGCTGTGGCACTTTTTATCAAAATACATTTGGGGTTTGTAAAATAGGCTGCAAACCCATCATCTCACTGCAACCAAAGCAGGCTGAGGGTTTAGTCTGGCCAGAATTAGGTGTGCTATCAAAATGCCAACATGCACCAAAACCCGCCTCCTTCTCCCTCATTTTTTATCCCACTTCTGCTGCCGCTCTTAACCCACTCACCTCCTTTAATCCAGAGCAGGGCAATCATTTTCCTCTTTTAGGAAGGAAAACCACTTGAAGAGAGCCGGCAGGAATATTTAACTGCTCCAGCAGTCGTCGTAGCATGGCAGGGTCTGGACGTGACTGAGAGTTTATCCATGGCCAGCCAGTGGAAAATGACCATGGGAGTGAAATGCTGTAAGTTCATATATATATATATACACACATTTTAATACAGTCCGAATTAGGAAATCTATTTGGGATTACGGGGGTTTTTTTGGCTGCCATGTAGAGCTGTAGATGTTAAGTGGTTGCTTTCTGAAATAACTCTCCCTCCTCTACACCCCGCTCCCAGAGCGACGTGTAAAGTGTTTGCTCATACAGGAATTACAGATGTTGGAGGAGCTGCTACAAAGCCTCCCAAGATTTACATCTCCTCCGTGAGGTTTCTCCACGGGTTGGCTTCACAGGGAGAGGTTTTACAGGCGCTCAGGATCCTTTTGAATGTGTCTCCAGAGGCGTTTGCAATAATCGGAGGAAATCCCTTGAAGCCCATCAGATAAAACACACAGAGTTAGGAAGGGAGCAGGGAGGTCACTTAGTCCCTATGGAAAAACTATTTTTGGCTTATTCAGGGACACAAAGCCAAGTTTTCAACTCAAGCTGAGCGCTGGCTTCACGAGCACCTCCAGATGCTCGCAGCCTCATCCCAGCTCCAGTTTGTTCTGGCTTACAGCGTGAAAATAAATGTAAATCTCCTGAAACTGCTGGGTTACTTCTGAATTTGGGGTAGAGAGGAAAAATTCAGCTCTTATACCTGGACCTGACCACTCCTAATGCCCATTCCCAGTGCTCCATTGATGTGTGAGGCTGGTGACCACACAGCTTTTAGGCAGAATTATTACTTTATTCATTACTTCAGTGGAAGAAGTAATGGGCCCGGGTGGAATTACAGGTGGTAATGAAAAACAGAGACTTGTTTTTCTCCAATATCATTTGTGGTCACTTCAAATATATAGATATAGATATTTATTTGTGTGTGTGTGTGTGTGTGTGTGCAAGTGCCACAGGTATGTACCGTGTATTTACGACAGCCATACAAGGAATTACATCTATATATGTTAGTTATGTTGCATCTATGGTTTGGAGCTGCAGGCTCTGGGCTGTGAGGCCTTGTATTTTGCTTTTATGCTCTGGCAATAATAGCTTTTGGCTATTATTTTGGCTGTGGCCAATAACAGCTTATTGCCCACATCGTAAGATTTAAAGCCTGTGACCGTTACGTTTGCTGAAGGAGACTTAAACTTCCCTTTGGAAAACTCCAGTGTATTGGTGCAAGGTGTATTTCCTCCGGGAGAGCTACAGCTCTTGTAATAAAAGCAAGCAAACAATCACGTTTATGAGTTGTATTTAAAGAGGTGGGGAGTGAGAGCAGATTAACCCCTTTGCGCTGGAGCCAAGGCTGCAGCACAAGGACATCGCTGCCCTCTGCCCGGGAAAGGGAGGGAGGAAAGCAATGACATGGATGGATAATGGGTAACCTTGTACGAGTCAAGCAATTTCATTTCTGTAGGGGACCCAGGGACTGAAAGCAGCACTAATGCTGATTAATCCCCCTCCCTCTCTTCTGTCTCCTAATTTTTCGCTGCTCAAAGCTCTTCCTTCCTTTCAGCTGATTTTTACTGGGTGTGTTTGTCATGACACCTCATGCTGCATGCATGGAATACCTGTAAAATCCTGCCCTTCCTAGCCTGTATCACAGTTTACACCACTGTGCTTATCTCTGCTAATTCTCAAACAACAATTGAGAACAATTCTCAACTACATAATTACTTTAATTACTCTTTTAGTAATTTACTGCAAGAAAAATCTAGATTTTTCCATCAGGTTTTTGGCGTCGTTTTTGTTTCAGGTGACATTTTGCAGCACTACATCCCTGTTTGGTTCCCAGGGCCGGTGTCAGAGGACAGGATCTGATGGGATATGTGCTGTCTCCCACCTCTTCCCTCAGCCTGGTCCCAGGTATGAGGGACATCCCCTAAAATCAAAGGGGAGATAAGCTTGTGCTTCTCGTAACTCCCCTCATTTCAGAAAAGCTGTTCCAGCTTGTTTTCATTAGGAATCATTGGTTTGGCTTAGTAGGTAATTTGATTTCAGGGGAGAAAAGCATGATCTAGGCTTGGAAATGATTCATCTTTGGCCACCCAAACATTACAACAGCTCTTTGACTCTTTTCTGTGCTGGGAAATCTCAGCTGAGCTCAATGTCCTGCCCCTGCCTCCAGCATCTCCTGGAAAAGCCGTGGAAGTGAGTCATGGGTTGCTTCATCCACCGAGGCCGTTAGTGACTGCTGCTGTTGCAAGAAGAGATTTCCCCATCTGGGGCAGCAGCTGGGCTGCTGTGTGCCTGAGAAAGCAGAGGATGTCTGGGAGACAGGCTGACACAACACAGTCCCAGGCAGGAATGCATCTGAGGATGGAGTTTGGCAGAAAAAGCTGAAAAGGAGAAAGTGTGCAGAAATTGTGGGAGCAAAATCCTGATTTTTATCGTGTTGTTTTCCAAAGGAGGCTGATATTTCTGGGGGATGTGCCAGGGTTTTCAGAACCTGGTTTTCTTTTCTGAGAGCCAGACAGGGCTGCTCAGCAGGCGCAGTGGTGAGGTTTAATTGACTGCATTCAAGAAAAAGTGCTCCCAGTTGCCAAGGAGGTCAGGCTGGATATGCTGGGTAAGAGCAGGCACTACTCATCATCTGTGTTCACATGCAGCGAGAGTAACAGGAGTAGGAGAGCTGACAGAGGTTCTCCTTAGGATGGAACAGTAACAAATGTACGGTTTGGGACAAAATTGTTTTGATTTCTGCCAAAAGTCGTGGACAAAGAGCTCTGTCTGGGCAAAGAGACACAGTAAAACCGTGGTCGACTGGTGTCAAGCAGAGGTCTGGGGAGAGCCTTTAGTCGGGCAAGGGATTGTGAACTCTTGCAAGGGGGAGCAGCATCTCTGAGCACTGAGGCCCAGCCAGGTTGTGTTGGAGGCCAGTGGGTTTCAGACTTGGTCCTTGCTGTCACGGGAAGCATCCTCTCAGTGCTGCTGAGGGGGATTTCACATCTGACTTCAGCTGGGACGGGCTCAAGGATTTCGTTTTTAAGCATCCACTCCTTCTGCTTTACTGAAAATGTGTGCAAAGATTAGACATGATGAGGAGTTTGTATCCTGGGACTGATATTTCAAGTGGGCTAAGAAGTGTAAACACCTTCCTCTCCCAGGCTGGCTCTGCCTCTCGGCTCTGTCTCCTCTGTGCTGGCCAGAACCACGGGGCAGAACAGAAAATGGTGTCACAACCACCATGGCTTTTGGGATTTATTCCTCTGCTTTCCCTACAGACCCCTTCAACTCCAACTCCAATCCAAAACACGTTTATCAAGCATCATCTCCAGAATATCCATCAGCATCCAGGCATTGTGTGAGAAATGACTTGTCGGGCAAAACTACAGCTGGCATTCGCCTGTTCCGATCCATCTCCTGTCAGCACTCACACCCCTGCTGACAAACTGAATCTCACCTTGATTTCTTCTTCCCGATAACACAGATTAACTGGGAGCTGTGTCATTTTTTTGTTTGCTTTGAAGGCCTGAAGAAGGAGTGATGTGACAGAGGAGATACAGATGTTGCCTGAGGGAATCCTGCCCGCCTGGTCAGCGACTCAGACCAGAGTTTTGCTGAGACGCCAGAGGTGGCTTCTGCAGGACTTTGGGCACAGCAAATGCCAGCACTTGTGCCATCGTGCTGCTTTAATGCTGTTTTCATGTCTCCCAACCAGCACCTCCTCCAGGCTCACCGTCTCCATCTTTTCATACGCAGCACGTGATGCTTGGCTGAGATATTTCTTCAAGCGACTTTTAGGAGGTCCCTGAGCATCTCTGTGTCCTTGTGTGCAAAGCAAGGACAGCCAGCCCCCAGCTCAGGCAGGCAAGAGCAGAGCTGGTGGCTTCACATCCCGGAACAAAGCCATTTGTACTGTGCCAAGCTCAGATGTATTGCTGTGCGTGCATTCATCAGCGAGCAGAGATCATTCCCCCTCACTCTATCCAGAGAAAGAGACGTAGGGAATGGAGGCTCTGATGAGATAAATGGTTATTATGAGGTATAGACATTTTTAATTAGCTTCTGCAGACACTACCACACTGCTAATGAGCCCTTGCCAAGTTTCCTGTGATTCCTCTTTACTTTTTGTAACTCTGTAATAGTAACAATATAATCATTTTCTCTAATAACCATGATAAAACCCAGATAATCCCTCTATAACTCCGGCATAAGCTTCGTGTAATTAAATCAGTTGGTGAAACATTTTTGGTCTGAGGGATGGAGGAATGCAGCACAGCTCTGCTGCTCTATGAGGAGTATTCCCCACATCCCCCTGCCCCCAAACACTGTAAATCTGTACAAGATTTATGAACTACAAGGCTGGAATAGGGTTAAAAAGGCAAATGGTTGTGTTTGGATCTCGAACGACCCCATTGCTGCCAAAGCAGAGGCCAGAATTTTAGCAAAGCAGTGAATTTGGTCCTGAGGGAAGAGCCTGACCCGTGCTAGGTGGGCTGGTGAGCAGGAGCTCCCAAAGCAGGGAGCAGTTCCCGGATGGGTTGGGGAGGTGAGAGAAGGGATGAGGGAAAGAGACCTCACAGGAGCCCAGCTTTCATCTGTGCTTTGAAAGAAGGGGGAGTGTTTCTCAACATTGCTGAGAAATGCAGTTCAGACAAATAGCTGGCGGCCCCCAGGAAGAGTTGATCCAATTGCTCATCTTCCACTGCCCTGCTCTGATTGATGTACCCCAGGTGGTGCCATACCTGCTTATTCCTTCCTGCTTTTTCTTTCAATTACGAGACAAGTTTTTCTGTAATTACTCCTCTTTTAAGCATTTCTCATGCAAAAGTATGTACACAATGCACAGGAACGGCCTCTCTGCACTCCAGTTGGGTGAATAATCACAGACCTGCCGCCCTCCCTCCAGGAGCCTGGGATGGGGAAGCCTTTTGTGGTGCTGCCTTTAGATGAGGACCTTGCTTCTTACTTTCCTGACTCATCTTTAAGTTTATTGCCATAGAGTTTATTGGCAAGTTCAAGAAACTTACCCTGGGCAGAGAAAGGCAGCAGCTTCCCACAGCTCTGCCACAGGCCAATCCCTGCCAGGAGTTCTGAGCAGAGTTTTGGAAAGCAAAGCCATCCCAGACAGTCCTGCCACAGTTCCTCGTCCCACGATTTCACAGGTAAAGGGGCTGGGAAGATCAACAGAGGGGAATGAGCTTCCAAAATCCCCATCCCACATTTCCTGGGTAGCAATTAATGCTGCAGCACAGCCCAGTCAGTGGGGCAAGCCCAGCTGGGGACAGTGCAGTGGAGGAAGGTGAACTTGTAAAACAAACCTGATTTCGCTCACTGAAGCCTCACTGAAGCACCAAAATGTGTCCAGAGATGGCTCAGGGCTATTTGTGGTGACACAGAGGACAGGGGGTTCTGGCTGTCCCCTCCTCCTTGTACTGCCCAGGGGTCCCTGAACTTCTGCGGGGTTTTCAGTGAGCATTTTGTACCCATTAGGAGCTGACAGTGATTGGGATGTTTTGTCTCTCCATTTTCTCCTACACCTCCACACGAGTCATTAAGCAACTCTTCAACTCCTCTGCTTTGTGTCTCTGTCCCCTGTCACCTGTAATGGCTTCATTCATCAGCCTCCCCTTGTTTTGGCTGCACTGTAGTGGGTTTTTTGGTCTGGGTGCATGGGATGCACTGATGTCCATGGCCTGCCAGCACAAGGCAGTCTTTCACACCTTCTTCTTCCAGCTTTTCTTCTCTGCTGGGTGCTGCCACGCCCAAACTTTCCTTTCCCCGCTGTGACCTCCTCACCTCTGAGCATCTTCCTTGTGCCTCGGCTTTAATAACTGACCACAAGAAGAGCTTTGGATATTTTGGGGAGTTTGTTCACGTTCACCCATTTAAGGGAAGGAGTAAGGAAAGGATGTTTATGTAGGAGAAAGTGAAATGTGTGGTGAAACGGATACAATGCCCTGAGAATGAAACTCCATTAAGAAACAGGAAAATTCTAACCTCACCAGAAATCTCTGGCGGCGTTTGGGCACGTTCTGGTTGGTGGAGCATCCAGATTTTACTGTTTGCAGATTGGGCTCTCAACTGAACCAGGTGCTGAACAAGTGCTTTCCACAGGTCACCGAGTCCAACTTTATTCTAAATAGCTCCAGCCCCAGGCCAGATTCACTCTTGAACTAAATGGACTCATCTCTCCCCCAGAAAGCCACGTGCCCTGGCGTGGTCCATCTCCTGCAGCAGCCTGAGGCAGCAGGGATGTCTCAGCAGGGTGGTTCCTGTGGCAGCTTCTCCTGCGGCCACGCGCCGGCCCCGTGCGGGGTTACTGCCTTTCTGCTCCAGTTCAACACCTTCTTCCTGCCCCAGTTCCTGCCCCAGCTTGTGAGAGCCTGCAGGGACAGTGAGGTGCTTCAGGCAACGTGAAAGGACAGAGGAAGCTGTCCTGGTTCAGCTGGGATGGAGCTCATTTTCTTCTGAGGAGCTGGCACAGGGCTTTGGGTTCCGTGTGAGACGAGCGTCGGTGACTCCGATGGCTGAGCTGTTGCTGAGGGGAGCTCACCCCAAGTCCAGGACTTTTCAGTGTCTCGTGCTCTGCCCGTGGTGAGGTGCCATGGCCAGGAGAGGTGACCCAAAGTGGCCAAAGGGATATTCCTGCCTTAGGGCACCATGCTCAGTGTATAAACTGGGGGACTTGCCTGGGAGTCTTGCTGGGGACGGGCTGGGCATCAGTCAGTGGGTGGTCAGCAACTGCACTGTGCATCCCTCGATTCTCTTGGATTCTCCAAACTTGGAGACCCTCAGACCTCAACTAGAGGGGCTCTGAACTGTCAGGCAGGGATTTCCTCCAGCTGAGGATGGATGAGGGGTCCCTGGGTGGGGACAGGCAGACCTTGACCAGCCTCACCTGGGCTCTACAGCCCACCCACGGGCCCAGAGCTCATTTAAGCTCAGCCTGGTTCTGCTGCTCATCTCCTGAGCTTGGCTGGAGGTGTGCAGGTCTCCAGTG